>CM049853.1:15995695-16598324 GCA_027422415.1 Schizothorax lantsangensis | reverse complement strand
TGTTAGTGCCTATCACCAAAAAAAAAAGACAAGAAAAAAGTAGACAATATATCATAGTTAAGTAAAGAACGATAAAGTAGTAAGCAACGATAAAGCATAATTTTATAATTTTATGCAATCAAGGTGAGCAATACCTGTGCATACAGAGCATAGCCCTCAGCACACTTTGGAAACCTCCTAATGACGTCCTCAAAACCATCCATGGCTTTCTGAACCTGGGATGTGTTGTTTCCAGTGTAGGCCTGCCGGTACTATAAGAAAAAAATGCCAATAACATTCATATTTTTACAATGAGTAAAATGTAGATTTTCTCATATCAGGTTCTTCTAGTCGAAAGTCAATAGTAGTAGACCACATACATTAAGCAAAGGTATCATCTCATTCAAACAGCTTCAAGAACAGTCCCAGCTTAAAGGTGCGACTAGAGCTGTCGCGATTCATCGATTTTAGTCGACTAGTCGATTTTGAAAAATTGTCAATTTTGCTGCGTCGACTAATCGGCAAGATACCGGAAGTGCCGCATTTCACGGAGGAGAGTCCACAAAACACATTATTAGACTATTTTCCAAGGCTGCATTACATTAAACCCATTTAAAAATCATAATTAAGCATAATTGTGAATTCACAAAAGCTATGATTTAATTAAATAATTATATGCCATGCAGTTCTAACACAGTATATGCGCTTTAATTATGTACATGCGTGTAGGTTAAGTATGTGCGTCTCACAGCAGCTCCGTTCACAGTAGTTCCACAGAAACTTATCATTTACATGTGTGGAGCATCTCAAACTCCATCTCTGCATGTTGTTGTGAGTTTGGGTTTATTATAACGTTCATCTGGGAACGCAACGTGCACCATTTCATCAGATTTGTAAGGTAAATCATTTATAAGCCTGTGCAAACACAGGAGAATATATCGCGATTTCAACATAAAAGCTCAAACCCTCACTCTGAGTTTACACGGTTTGATGTCCACATATTCATTTAATTACAGTGGCTATAGCATTTCTGTCCTAAAGAAATGGACAAATATTAAAGATTAAGTGGACATTTGAATTAAATGGTGCTTGGTCAATATTAAACAAGGATTAGATCGCGCAGTAATGTTTAATAATAATCATCAGGCGCCCCCTGCAGGCCTTTGTTGTTATGCGTCATCTACATTAGCTCTATTGTTTATAATACATTATGCATTTTAACAGTTTTGTTCAATAAAACCATATGATTTCTTGCTTTTGATACTTTATTTGAACTAATTATTATTGCATCATTGCTATTATATATGTATTTTAAGTCATTTTAAAAGCTATTGTTCACTTACATCTATTTTTATTACCACAAAAACATTATTATAATTATAGGGCCCTATGAAATCCGTTTTATTTCCAAATTCATTTTTTTCCATTCTCATTTTTCTATACTCTGTTTTAATGGTTAAATTAAATTTTATTAATCAAAAAGCCTGTGGAATTAATTGAGTTTTACAGTTTTATCTGTACCAAATTCTTATTTTCTGGATTCCATTTTAATGGTTCCATTAATTTTCTTTTTCAGAAATACTGCACATTTACATTTTTCTCCTAACTAAATTCTGGTAAATAATATTTCTGGTAAATACTGATTATAATTGTATTATTAGACTAGAACACGTGGATATGTTGTCTTTCTTACACTATAATACTGAACTGATTTCAGTGATTTGGACTGTGAGATGAGATGGACACATGCTTCTTGCACTCTGTTGCACTTTACTTTTGCTTTAAAAAAGGATTTCATAGAAATTTGGATTTAATTTGGTTTAATAAAATATTCTTAAGTAAAATTGATGATTTTTTGTGGGAAATTAGTCGTTTAGATTAATCGATAAATTAGTCGATAGATTAATCGAAATAAAAATAGTCGTTAGTGGCAGCCCTAGGTGCGACCTTCCTGTGGTACTTACCAACGCAAAACACTTCTGGGCCTTGGCAAGTGCAGAGTCTGGTCGAAGCTTTATACATTCATCAAAATCTCCCACAGCCTCCTCTACCTGATCCAGCAGAATCTTCAACTGAGAAATGAAAATATTACCAATAGGATGTCAAGACATTTCCACAAGTTTGATGTTGCTAATTACCAGCTGTTAGGGAATGTTGCAGAGCAGCGAAGCAAATGGTAAGTAAGAACGATAGTAAATGAAAATGAGCGTCATAAATTCCACATAGCTGCTATGGTGTACAAACATCCTAAGGTAAATTGGTGAACGACATCTCAAGAATGTTATAGACAGAAACAATCCAAAATGGCCAGAAGCACATCTAAGTCACTAACTGACTCGAAAATACTATTTTTGCAGAGGATTTTCCATCTACTGACAGTTTTTATTTAAACTCTTCTGTAAGACGCAAACTGACTGATTAATGCCACTGTCACAACTAGACTTTGACCATGCATCAGTCGTAATATGACATCACACTCCGCAACGACAAATAATAAATGCAATGTGTAAAAATATACATTCTATTGCACTTTACTGCAATGCTGTAAACTTGCAGCTTTAAAGTTTGCCGCCTTTTAATTCAGCTAAGAGTTCACAGCGTGATAAAACTTCTATTGGTAGATTTCTATAAAAATCTTCTATTGGTCAAATCTGTTCATGTAATACAAATTTGCAGGTTAGAGTTCACCAAACTTTGGAATTCGACAAAATTCACATGAAAGTGTGTAAATGAAATTCACTGGAACAAAAAACGTAGTTTGACTGATCCTTAAAAAGAGGTGATAGAGTAAATGAGTGAGACAGATTTATAATAAAAAATAAGAATAATTAAATTAATATAATATTAAAAAATATTAATTATTTTTAGGTTTAATAGAACATAACTAAAACAACTTGTCACACAGTTAGCATGGATTAGATCCACGTATGAATTTGGAACTTCAATGCAAGCAGCTCACAACAGTCTCCTCTACCGAGAATATTAAGCAGGCCAGAAAATGTATTTGAGGTGACAAGGTCAAGAACTCAGCAGGGATTTGAGTTTCTATTGCAACAGCACCTTATTCTTCAAAAACTGTAAATGAAGATTATGGCTGAAAATATTAATATCAAGAACATTCTACATAAGGACTTTCTTTTAAGCATTTATTTAGATGAAAAGTCCAACATGTACACAAAGTCATCATACCTGTCCCCTGTGGTGGTAGACATCTGCATTACGGGTGTCGATCTCTGCAGCCATGTTGAAGTCTTGTGTGGAGAGCTGGGGCTGCTGCTGCTGCATGTACATGCTTCCACGTTTAATGAGTGCATTAGCACGTAACTGAAACGCATCAGAAAGATGCTTTAACACCAATAGTATATTTAAGACAATTCATTTGGAAGATGATGGCAGTAAGAGAAGGCTTCTTCTGATCCTAATCCCATTACCTTGACACTGGCATCATCCATGTTGATGACACGGTCAAGATCAGGCTGTGCAGCTGTAGCGTTGCCTATCAGTAGGTAGAAGGTGGCTCTCAGTAGAAGAGCTTCGGCTGTGTACCTTCCTCCAGACTCGATCTCCTTTGTGCACTCACTGATGATCTTATCGTAGTTCTCCTCCTCCATATACTGCTTAGCCTTTAGGTAGCCTGAGCTGAGGAAACAGAAGTTCAATACTTTAGTTGATTAACAGTAATAATATATATATATATAATTTTGAAAATAATTTTGATTCAAATGAGGAAAAAAAAAAACATTTACTTATGTAAAATTAATTATTGAATTAGAAAATTCTCTTGAATTATGGTCATGAATAAGTTATTCATTCATCTCTGCTGATCAAGGGGAGCTGTTAGATTATCTTTGGAAAGTGAAAGTGAAGGCAAATGACTTTACACCAGGGTTGCGATGGTACACTGCCTAGCTTGTGATCAGGGGCCTCATTTATAAAATGTTGCGCAGAAACCATCCTAAATATGATCCTAAATTTTCTAATGACCGTATGCACAGAAAACGCAGATACGCCTCTCTTTCAGATGTGAAATCTATAAATCGCAAATGATCTTGAACTTGCGCGCAACTGAATTGTTTCAGCTCTCTGCCTTGTAAACGACTCCTAATTAATGTTATTAACATATAAAAGATCACCAGTCATCATCCAAATTCTGTAATTTAGAACAGCGAGCTGCAAGAACAGCTTACATTTTTAAAAACCTGGGCAGTACTCCAAACAAGAAAAAATGTGTACGTCTGCTCAGACCCTGATGAGATGCTAAGCACTTTTCCATGTCAAAGGCAGTTTTTACAAATATGAGCGTTGGCTTGGATTTAAGCGCATGCACTCTCTAAAATCAAATCTGTGTGTACGCACCTTTCATAAATGAGGCCCCAGATCTTGTGAGCAGGTATTAAAAGAATGAACTGAACATTTAGAATTTAAAAGCAATGAAAGGAAACGCAGTGTACAAATACAAAAGTGTGAATGGGCAAAAGATAATGCCCTCAGGTCTCACCTTCCTGTAACCTCTGAGGCCTCACCCTCTTTGTCTTTATCCTCATCTTTCTTTTCCCCCTTCTGTAAAGGCTGTGAAATTATGTCATCAGTAAAGGAGCTGAAGTAGGACTTGATGAACTGAGGAGACGGCATAAGGGGCTCCCGGTTCTGAGAAGAGCAAACATGAGAAAGCAAGAGAGAGAGAGATGCTATAAATATATGATGTAGTTTGTTTAAGTCTTAGATTTGCACCTTTCAGTCTCATTCCCACCTTGTATTTTTCTTTGGCCTTCTCTTTTCCCAGCTGTTTCAGAACCTTGTCTGCCAGTAGCATGCTCTGCTGATTCTGGAAAACCTCCAGAATACATACTGCGGTCACATCTTCAAAAAAAAAAAAAGATTCATGACAACTTGATTTGCTAATATCAGTGATTGTGACAGCAGGTTGTTTAGTAACATGTGGTGCTTAAAAGCATTAAGAGATGAAACACATCATATATGACTTTAAAATACAGCTCTTCCACACAAAGCAAAAACCAGCAATAATGCTAACCTTCTAAACACTCCTTCTTGTTACCCAGTTTTTCCAGGGCTTTGGCACGCCTAAAAAGGGCTTTAACATAGCAAGGATTCAGCTCAACTGCCTGAGAGCAATCCTGTATCACTTCTGTCCATTTCAGCTACAACACAAAAATAAACAAAACAATCATTCAGACATGTAACATTTTGAATGTGATACTACAAATGATAATCTGACAGAGACAAACCTGTTGCTCGTAGGCTGCAGCTCTATTCTGGTAGAAGGTGGACAGATCTCCTTTCTGTTCTTTGGGACATAGGCTGATTGCTTCTGTGTAGCACTGGATCGCCTGCTCATATTTGCCAGCCTTAAAGTATTTGTTGCCCTTATTCTTAGCAGACTGTGCTCTGTCAAGGGGACTCTGGGTGGGCAGACACAACTATTTTAATCAAAACTACAAAAGTATAATAAATAAAATGCATGCTTTGATTATTTTTATACACGTTATATTAATGCTTCTTAACTTTTTCATTAAACCCAGAGTAGAAATTAACTAGTTCCCTTTTCAAATCACATAGTAAATTCAAACACAAACTAAATCATTGCCATTTAGAAAATGTGAAAATTGTATATCCTAGCTACACACACAAAAAAAAAAAAAAGCAATTAGCCTACATTTTCAGAAGACAGGCTACATACAAGAATTTGTCAAATCTGACAGGACATCAGCAAACAGACCAGCAGAAAAAGGTTCACTTAATTGTGTTCGCCAAGTTCTTTGTCGTAAGCTTAGTCAATGTTCATCTCAAATTAAGCTACTGATTAGCAGGTATTGCACCAAGTAAGCTTCATATAGTGATTCTGTTTGTGTGCCTAATGCATGTCTTTCCCTAATCTACAAATGAAAACATTGTCTCTTTTTTTTCCATGTTGATGTTCCTGTTGAGCTTGTAAAGCTTTAACAAATAGATGAAGTGAAAATGAAACTTTAGAATAATTTCACCTTCACCTGCCAATATACCATCCAAAAACACTTTTAACTGCATAAAAATCAAAATCTCTGCCTAAGACTCCTCCCCCTGTCTAGTCCTGGCCAAATCCCCCACCCCACGTCTGTCTGTCTAATCCTCAGAGCTCACAGAGAGGTGATCTTCCTATTGAGAATGAAGTCAGTTATATCACAGATAGTACAATAGAAGCATATACATTCACAAATTGCAAAGTATATATTGATGGAAGTATCTACGCATTTCCTGCAACTCCAACTAGATATTGTCATGCCATTTTGTCAACACATTTTAATAGCTCAATAACTCCACAACTCCAAGTTGTAGGATAAACAGAAGCATTGTTCAGATGTCCTTTTCAGCACATTCAAAACAATACAAACAGGGAAGCATACTGCCAACTGTTGTTAACCATATGCATGAAAAGAAAAATGAACAATCAAAAAGGAACACCTAACATTTTCTGTACAACTGAAATATACTGAAAGATATAATGCACCTTGCACATAATGCAATATAATATTGCTTGATATATGCATCTCTCGTTCTGAGACTATAAAGAATGGAATTCTCTGATCTTTAAATCTAAACATGACTCCAAGTTATGGCTGGAAGCTGCAAGTACATGCTTTGCTTCTTCATTTTTGTTTGGCAGAGCAAGTCTATAATAGATGAAATGCAGCTGCTGTATCACATTCATGTATTGTGTTACATATAACTGTTACTTACCACACACATGAATATCACATATACAGGTGCATCTCAATAAATTAGAATGTCGTGAAAAAGTTTTTTTTTTCATTTTATTCTTGTAACTTATTTCAAAAAGTGAAACTTTCATATATTTTAGATTAATTACATGTAAAGTAAAACATTTTAAAAAATGTTGTTTTAATTTTGAGGATTAGAGCTTACAGCTCATGAAAGTCAAAAATCAGCATCTCAAAATATTAGAATATTTACTTTTGAGTTTCAATTAATGACTATCCCTACAGTATAAATTCCAGGAATCTCTTGTTCTTTGAAACCACAATAATGGGGAAGACTGCTGAATTAGCAATGGTCCAGAAGACGAACATTGACGCCCTCCATAAAGAGGGTAAGTCACAGAGGGTCATTACTGAAAGGTGTGTCTGTTTACAGAGTGCTGTATCAAAGCATATTAAATGCAAAGTTGTCTGGAAAGAAGAATTTGGGTAGGAAAAGGTGCACAAGCAACAGGGATGACTGCAAGCTTGAGAATACAGTCAAGCAAAGTTGATTCAAACACTTGGGAGAGCTTCACAAGGAGTGGACTGAAGCTGGAGTCAGTGCATCAAGAGTCACCACGCTCAGACGTCTTCAGGAAAAGGGCTACCATGCCACTTCTGAACCAGAGACAACGTCAGAAGCATCTTACCTGGGCTGTGGAGAACAAGAACTGGACTGTTGCTCAGTGGTCCAAAGTCCTCTTTTCAGATGAAAGTAAATGTTGCATTTCATTTGGAAATCAAGGTCCCAGAGTCTGGAGGAAGAGTGGAGAGGCACAGAATCCATGTTGCTTGAAGTCCAGTGTGAAGTTTCCACAGTCAGTGATGATTTGGGCTGCCATGTCATCTGCTGGTGTTGGTCCACTGTGTTTTCTGAAGTACACAGTCAACGCAGCCATCTACCAGGAAATTTTAGAGCACTTTATGCTTCCTTATGCTGACAAGCTTTATGGAGATGCTGATTTCATTTTCCAGCAGGACTTGGCAACTGCCCACACTGCCAAAGGTACCAAAAGCTGGTTTAATGACCATGGTGTTACTGTGCTTGATTGGCCAGCAAACTCACCAGACCTGAACCCCATAAAGAATCTATGGGGTATTGTCAAGAGGAAGATGAGAGACACCAGACCCAACAATGCAGATGAGCTGAAGGCCACTGTCAAAGAAACCTGGGCTTCCATACCACCTCAGCAGTGCCACAAACTGATCACCTCCATGCCACGCCGAATTGAGGCAGTAATTAAAGCAAAAGGAGCCCCTACCAAGTATTGAGTACATATACAGTAAATGAACATACTTTCCAGAAGGTCAACAATTCACTAAAAATATTTTTTTTATTGGTCTTATGAAGTATTCTAATTTGTTGAGATAGTGAATTGGTGGGTTTTTGTTAAATGTGAGCCTAAATCATCACAATTAAAAGAACCAAAGACTTAAACTACTTCAGTCTGTGCGCAATGAATTTATTTAATACACGAATTTCACAATTTGAGTTGAATTACTGAAATAAATTAACTTTTCCATGACATTCTAATTTATTGAGATGCACCTGTATGCTCCATAAATGTAACTTCAACAATTTCCACTGTTTCAATCAGGAGGCACTATTTTATATTTTTAAACGAATGGATTTCTTCGTGTAATTAATGCACGCATATTTGATGTGACCAAAGGTTCCCACACTTTTTTACTAATTACTTTCTAGCCATTTGATATTACTAGATAAGAATTTTAATCAGAATGATTCCCAAACTAGTAGTTTGACCAAAAAGAATCAAGTTCGCAAGTTCGATTGAGTTCATAAATCAAACACCATTAGGTTTTCTTTGACCGGAACCATGTGAACTGAGGGGATGGACTGCAGAGTTTGACCCTGACTGTGTGACTGAAAATATACTGTATCATAAATGCTAAGCCTGCATAGGTCCATGTGTGACAAAGCTTTTAGGCTTAACTATCGTTAAAATATAGGCGACGCTGTCAACATATGAAGTACAAGCATGCAGTAATTAAACAGATACATGACTAACAGTTTACAAGGAAACTGTCAAATGTGGATTTTTCCCACTCTGACTGCCTCCCCGACCTCGTAACACACACCACCAGAATGTTTATACATGTAAAAAATCTGAACCATTAAGCGTGGGAACAAAATATATCCTGCATTATAAAGTGTTATAAAACCAAGAGAAATTTACAATTCTAGCAGACTACACAGATTATCATCACATGTGTGGTTTAGAAGCTCAAGTTTGGAAGCTAACTGGCTAACGTTAATGCACTTTCGCTAACATGGGCTAGTTTGTCAAGCAGTGTCCTTGACTGAGAACGCGGTAATGTCGGGGTGTCAAGAAAATATTTACAGGCAAAATAACAGGTCCAAACATATAAATAATGTGTATTTAAAAACGTGGACAGTTTGGCATTATAATTGGGCTCATTACCATGTTCTCCAGCTCTGGATTGGTCGCACCGTGCTGGCCCTGGACAGGGCTAGCGCTCCCTTCGGGGGTTTTCCTCTCCCCATTCCTTTTCCCTTGCTTTTCTTTGCCGCGACTTCGGTTCCACAGATAGACAGCTCCGACACCGAGGACAATCGGAGTCCCGACCAGGAGTGCTAGCTGCCAACGGGGGAGCCCACTCCCGGACTGAGGCTCTACGGGTTTCGACGCAGCCATCATCCACGCAGCAGCACCCAGCTAACGCGCAAACTCAGACACTAACGTGCGCACGCAACAACGAACCACCTCCTTTACACAAGCTACTCTGATGTCACCGCGCTGAGCACTCAGCAGGTGGTATCATGGGATACTGGAAGACTACGGCTTGTTATCCACAATGAACTGAATTTTTTTATATTTATATATGTATTCAGCATTTATTTTAAAATATGACCGTGCTGGATAGATTGCTTCTAAACCATAATGTGTCAGGCTGCTTATTGTACTTTTAAACTAAAATCAGTGTTCCACAGAAGAAAAAAAAAAGATATTATTTTATTTATATTTTTCTCCAACACATTTAAATATTTTTTTGTTTCGTTTTCATTCAACCATGTTATTTTTAATGCTTGAACTTTGCAGTCTATTTGCAGAGACCCTCTTTTCTTCCCTTTCTCTCAGAGATTGGGCACTGTCATTCAAGGATCTTGCCCCCTACTCTGCATATCCAAGTAGATTGTAATTACAGCTTGAAATCCACAATTATGGCCTATAGCAAATAAATAAATAATAAAAACTCTCAAAATATTAGAATATTTCATTTTAAATTTATTTAAATTACCATTCATACACTAAGTACACTGTAAAGTTTCTGCAGTCTGTGACAATTTGGGGTGTCATGTCATATGCTAATGTCAAATGCTAACTCTTTTAGAGTACTTCATGTTAACGCCTACTGACAAGTTTTATGGAGATGCTGACTTACTTTTCCAGCAGAACTTAGCACCTGCCCACAGGGCCAAAAATACTATGAACTGATTTGCTGATGATATTACTGTGCTTGATTGGCCAACCAACTCACCTGACCTGAACCCCATAGAGTATCTATGGGGTAAGGTCAAGAGGAAGATGAGAAACACCCAAACCAACAATACAGATGAACTGAAGCTGCTATCAAAGCAACCTAAGTCTCAATAAAGCCTCAGCAGTATGGAAAGCCAGTTTAACATTTAATCTATAAACTGCACTAGTATCTATTTTCATGCTACTAGAACTTATTTTTAGATACTAGTTTCTTTTCCAGTAAGTACTATAGTACATATTCATTAGCTACTACTTATTCTTTAGACACAAGAACCTTTTTAAAAGATAGTGTAGTGAACAACAGCACATTCCAGGGCCCAGTTTATGGTGGGGACCCTCTCTGACCACAATAGTGGACAAAGGTTTGCTACATTTTGATTGGATCTTGGTGGACTAACATAAGCAAACTGTCCAGTGCCATCAGATAAAGATGCTAGGACAACAACCAGACACCTCTTACACCGTGTCCTAACTACACGTGACACAACAAGATTCGAGCAACAAGCAATTTGGGTGTCCACACCAGACGCAACACGACAGAATCAATCAAATATCATAGCCAATTAAAAGCGCATATGGACACATATACACACATATATACACACACACACACACACACACACACACACACACACACACACACACACACACACACACACACACACACACACACACACACACACACACACACACAAATATATATATATATATATATATATATATTGTGACACCTGTCCCGGGAACCAATCAGCGTCGCCCTGGCAACGAAGGAGAAACACCTGCTCCTCATCACGGCGGGCTGATCAGTCCCAGCTGAAACGGCTTTGGGGAGTGCTACAAAAGCCGCGGGAAGACAGAGGAGGGTGAGCAATGCCTCCAGCAAGTCACGCCGTTAATGTGTGTCTCTCTGTCCTTCCCAGACAGCTCCGGATAGCCGCTCCGCCCGCCGCCAGCACGGACTCACCGAGCACGACGCACCGAGGGAGAAAACGGACGCCAGCGCCAGGGAGGAAGAAGACACTGCACACCACCGGCACTCACGTCACTTGCACCGTTTGTTTATTGAATAAATTCACCCTCCGGGGAATTTACCTCACTCAGCACGGTTGTGTGATTCTTCAGCCCGCCACACTGGTGGAGAATGCGGGCAAGTGACTGAAGAATCACCGGCCCCATCGTGCACCACAAACTAATTTATTTTCCCTGTGTTCTTTTGTTTTTTTTTATGGATTCAGGCGGCGACTCCTCCCCAGCCATGGAGGAGCTCTTGAAACACCTGACCGAAGTTAGTATCCGACAGCAACAAATCGTCGAACACATGGCGGCCCGCCAAGGAGAGACCGAGAGAGAGGTTTCCGCTCTGCGTACCGCCACTGCCCCGCGGGTTCCGCCAGCCGATCCTCGAGTGCAAGCGGCCCAGCTGTTGCCGAAGATGACCGGTCACGACGACGCAGAGAGCTTTCTAAAAATGTTTGAGGTCGTCGCGGAGCGAGAGAGGTGGCCGCGAGAAGACTGGGCGCGGATCCTGGCACCTTTATTAACAGGAGAGCCCCAGCAAGCATACTTCTCGATGCCGGCTGAGTTCATCGACTCATATGAGCATTTAAAAAACGAGATTCTGGGCCGTGTGGGCCTATCCCCGATCTCAGCGGCCCACCTGTTCCACAGCTGGCAGTATGATGGAAAGGTGCCAGCCCGCGCCCAGGCCACTGAACTGTCCCGCCTTGCACAACACTGGCTCCTCGTGGGAAATCCCAGCGCCTCCCAGGTGGCGGGACGCGTCGTCGTAGACCGGTTCCTAAGAGCCCTACCACGCCCTCTTCGGCAGGCGGCTGGGATGAGGAACCCGTGCACCGTGGGAGAGGCGGTGGATGCTGTCGAGCTGGCCGAGGCAACCCTGCGACAGGAGGCTGGGGAGAGAGCTCCGCCGTTTCCCCGGAGGGTGTACCAGGAGCGACGCTCGCCAGATGGGCCCCAGCGAACGGGGAGCAGGCCAGCGGTTCCTGGCAACCAGGATGAACCCATGCCAATGGAACCAGCTCGTTTACCTCCTCGGACCTGGCTAGCCGGCTGTGCAGTGCATCGGGATCCCCCGCAGGAAGCTCGTCACGCCCGCGTCAAAGTTAATGGATGCTCTTTCCAGGCGCTGTTGGACACGGGGAGCGCTATTAGTTTAGTCTCGCCAGCAGTGCTGCCCCCACTGGCTGATTCCAAGGCCAGGATGGCCATCAAGTGCGTTCATGGCGACACGCACCACGTGCCAACCCGACGGGTGGCCATTACGGCGAGGCCCGGTACATGGCAGTTAGAGGTGGGGATCGTGAAGGGTCTGCCAGTCCCCGTGCTCCTTGGCCGAGACTGGCCAGGCCTAGACCAGCTTCTCACCTTCACTGCACAGGCGGCTAGCGTTGCCGGGAACCGCCGAAGACGAGAGCCCAGCCAAACCCGCCGCAGACCCACCGTCCTCCTGACGACGGACAGCGCCCGCGATGGTGAGTCCTCCCCCCAGAATGCTAACTTGTTCTTTGATGTATTCCAGCAGGTGAAGGGGGGAGGGGACTTCGCCAAGGAGCAACGGGAGGACGAACGGCTAAAACATTGCTGGGCTCAGGTGCGGGTGGTCGACGGAAAGGACACTCAACCACCGCCACATCCGACCCCCCACTTTATAGTTCAAGATGGCCTGCTCTACTGTGCCGCGCAGCGGAGAGGGGAGGAAGTGAAACTCCTGGTGGTGCCGAAAGTGAAAGTGGAGACGATACTGGAACTCGCCCATTCACACCCCATGGCTGGCCACCTGGGGGCGGCCAACACCAGCCAACGGATCCGTGATCGTTTCCACTGGCCAGGACTGGAGGGAGACGTGAAAAGGTTCTGTCAAGCTTGCCCTGACTGTCAGCGCACATCCCCTCGGCACCCACCACCCTCTCCGCTTATTCCGCTGCCTATTATTGGGGTCCCCTTTGAGCGAATCGGGATGGACCTGGTAGGGCCCCTGCCGAAATCAGCCCGGGGACATGAACACATCCTCGTCATCATGGATTATGCGACCCGGTATCCTGAGGCCCTCCCGCTACGAAAAGCCACCACCAAAGCGATCGCCCAGGAGCTGTTCCTGTTGTGCAGCCGGGTCGGCATACCAAAAGAGATACTGACTGACCAGGGCACGCCGTTCATGTCCCGGATGATGAAGGACCTCTGTCGCCTCCTACAGGTGAAACATCTCCACACCTCCATCTACCACCCTCAAACCGATGGGTTGGTTGAAAGATTCAATCAGACGTTGAAGCAAATGCTCCGTCGAGTGGCTGCGGACGACCCGCGGAACTGGGACCAGATGCTGCCATACGTGCTATTCGGAATCCGGGAAGTTCCCCAGGCCTCCACCGGATTCACCCCCTTCGAACTGCTGTTCGGGCGGCAGCCCCGGGGCCTGCTCGATGTCGCCAGGGAGGCTTGGGAGCAGCAGCCAACCGCCCATCGGTCCACGATCGAGCACGTGAAGGAGATGAGGGAGCGGTTCGAGCGCGTCATGCCCCTAGTCCGGGAGCAGCTGGCTAAGGCCCAAGAAGCTCAGCGTCGGAACTACGACCGGGCGGCCCAACCACGGGAATTCCAGGTTGGAGATTATGTGTTGGTGCTGGTTCCCTCGTCCGCTTGCAAATTCCTGGCGAAGTGGCAAGGCCCTTATGTGGTCACAGAAAAGTTAGGTCCAGTCACCTACCGGGTCCGCCAACCGGGGAGACGTAAGGAAACCCAAATTTACCATATAAACCTACTGAAGCGGTGGGTTGGACCTGGTCCCCAGTTGGTGGCCCTCACCACCTCCACTCCCGTGGTTGTAGACATCAGTTCCCATCTGTCGGCCGCCCAGAAGACGGAGCTTCACCACCTGGTCGGTCAGTTCTCGGATGTGTTCTCTCCCCTCCCCGGGCGAACCCAAGTCCTCCAGCATGACATCCGCACTCCCTCTGGAACCGTCGTAAGGCAGAGGCCCTACCGACTCCCGGAAGCCCGGAGACAGGCCGTCGAGGGGGAAGTCCAGGAGATGCTGAGGTTAGGAGTAATTGAGCCCTCCCGCAGTCCCTGGTCTAGCCCCATCGTGATGGTCCCAAAACCAGACGGCACCCTCCGGTTTTGTAATGACTTCCGCCGCGTAAACGAGGTCTCTGAGTTCGACGGGTACCCGATGCCACGCGTCGATGAGCTCCTGGATCGACTAGGGAGAGCCCGGTTCATCTCCACGCTCGATCTGACCAAGGGTTACTGGCAAGTACCGCTGACGGATCGGGCCAAGCCTAAGACAGCTTTTTCAACCCCCGGTGGCCACTGGCAGTACCGGGTTCTCCCTTTCGGGCTACACGGGGCACCCGCAACGTTCCAACGTATGATGGATATCCTCCTGAGGCCCCACCAGGAGTACGCCGCCGCCTACATCGACGACGTGGTAATTCACTCAGAGACCTGGGAGGACCACCTAGAGTGGCTCCGGAGGGTGCTAGGGGAACTGCGCCGGGCTGGGCTCACCGCCAACCCCAGGAAATGTCATCTGGCCCTACCCGAAACCAGGTACCTGGGATATCTAGTGGGCCGCGGTCTAGTACGGCCCCAAGAGGACAAAGTGGCCGCAATCCGCGAGGCTTCCCGGCCAGTCACAAAGAAACAGGTACGGGCCTTTTTGGGGTTGGCGGGATATTACAGGTGTTTTATTCCTAACTTCTCCTCCTTAGCCACCCCATTGACAGACCTGACCAAGAAGGGGCGGCCGGAGACAGTAAAGTGGGGTAAAGCAGAAGAGGAGGCTTTCCGGAAGGTTAAGACGGCCCTTACGTCAGAGCCGGTACTTCAGGCTCCCGATTTTAACCGCCCCTTCTTGTTACAGACGGATGCCTCTGACACCGGGCTGGGAGCCGTACTCTCGCAGGTGCAGGACGGTGAGGAACACCCGGTGGTCTACATCAGCCGAAAGCTGTCCCCCGCCGAACAGCGCTACGCAGCGGTCGAGAAGGAGGCGCTGGCAGTTAAGTGGGCAGTCCTGGAGCTGAAGTACTATCTCCTGGGACGGTCCTTCACGCTGGTCACCGACCATGCTCCCCTCCAGTGGATGGCCCGGGCCAAGGACACGAACGCAAGGGTAACTCGGTGGTTCCTGGCGCTCCAGGACTTCCACTTTGACGTGCGTCATCGGGCCGGCGTCGCCCACGCCAACGCAGACGGACTCTCCCGCTTGGGGACAGCTTTCTCAGGTCTGTCAATGAGTCTTCCTCCTCCAGCCCCAGCCTCCCCCTTAGCCCGAGGGACCAGGGCGACACTTAGGGGGGGGGAGTGTGACACCTGTCCCGGGAACCAATCAGCGTCGCCCTGGCAACGAAGGAGAAACACCTACTCCTCATCACGGCGGGCTGATCAGTCCCAGCTGAAACGGCTTTGGGGAGTGCTACAAAAGCCGCGGGAAGACAGAGGAGGGTGAGCAATGCCTCCAGCAAGTCACGCCGTTAATGTGTGTCTCTCTGTCCTTCCCAGACAGCTCCGGATAGCCGCTCCGCCCGCCGCCAGCACGGACTCACCGAGCACGACGCACCGAGGGAGAAAACGGACGCCAGCACCAGGGAGGAAGAAGACACTGCACACCACCGGCACTCACGTCACTTGCACCGTTTGTTTATTGAATAAATTCACCCTCCGGGGAATTTACCTCACTCAGCACGGTTGTGTGATTCTTCAGCCCGCCACAATATATATATATATTTGACGATAATGACCTTTTAAAAAGGTATCACCTTTGGTTTTGAAGGTTTATCCCAACTCCAAATTTTCCTTTGATTATATCCTTGTTTTCATTAACCAGTTGGACAAGAAGTAACAGCTGTTCTTGCGTCCAGTTTGTTTGTTTGTTTGTTTCTTTACATTTGCATGTATTACTATCAGCCATGATTATTCTACTCTGTTAATTAAAAGGCTGTTTATTTGCATATTCACTTATTATGAGAAGCATACATGTAAGAGGCTGACAATAAGCTAAACATATACTTGTTTAATTAGTGACACTTATCCTGCATTTTTAAATCTTTATTTGAATGTTGCAATTCATTTTTTTATTTGTAAACCTTTATTTGATTATGGCAACATGATATTGCGCTCTACAATATTTCTATGAATAAATCTCTGACAGAGACTATCAGCCAATCACTGTGTGCATAGTTAGTAAGCATGCTGACATCATCCATAGCAACAAGGTCAACCCCACCCTTACTCTTAACTCGGGTTTCATTGACTGATGTTGTATGAACAGAAACCAGCAGAACAAACTTGGCCAAAATCACATCACCAGTGTATTTTGGTCTTTTTCTAGATGCTCTCGCTGGCTCTGGGGTCACTGAGGATGAAGAGACCACAGTAACATCCAGCCCAGTTGAGGCAGTAAAGGCAGGTGGAATGATGGAGGGTCTCATCTAGGGCCCTATTATTTCCGCGATGCAGAACACGTGGACGGAATCGCGGAATCCAGTCATAAAAATGGAATTTACAGTTTAACGTGGAATGTCACGGAATTTGTCAAAGTTTGGATGAATTAATCAAAAGTAGGTCATTACACTTAAATCAAATCACGATATGGACTAGTATCTGTAAATATTAAGCCGCAAAAGTCGATTTAAATATGAATCCTGCATGTCTCTGTATGTATGGAGCAGAAGCGCGGTTTTGTTTACATACACAGCGCTTGCGGTGATTTCAGTGTCTGCCGTCTCAATGATACGGTGGCCTTTAAGTGCAAAACAAATCACAATTCTGAAAACAAAATAACAAATTACAAACGCAAATATAAAAAACAAAATAACAAGTCAGAAAACACAACGACAAATTCGAAAACAAAATAACAAGTCAGAAAACACAACGACAAATTCGAAAACAAAATAACAAGTTAGAAAACACAACGACAAATTCGAAAACAAAATAACAAGTCAGAAAACACAACGACAAATTCGAAAACAAAATAACAAGTTAGAAAACACAACGACAAATTCGAAAACAAAATAACAAGTCAGAAAACACAACGACAAATTCGAAAACAAAATAACAAGTCAGAAAACACAACGACAAATTCGAAAACAAAATAACAAGTTAGAAAACACAATGACAAATCCAAAAACAAAACAACAAGTCAGAAACCACAACGACAATTCAGACAAACCGGAAGAGGTAGGTATAGTTTGAGACAGCGCCATTGGTTTGGGAATAGATTACTCACCGCTGACTGGACGAGACATCTGTCAATCAAGGTACAGGAAGAACCACAAGAAGCACAGCAGAGTCTATTATATCATCAGGTCCAGTGGCACAGATGGTACATCACAAGTCATGACATTTTGACGCGATCGACCAGTGGTTCGATCCCACCTTTGGCCGAACTTTTTTTTTTCTCTCCCTTATCAAATTTCATATCGCATCGTAAAGGCATTTATTTTCAATAAAAACGATGGAAATAATCAAAAAGTTGAAAATAAAGTAACAGGTAGGGTTAGGGTAGGTGCAGAGAGGGCTTTATATTGTACCAGTAAGGCAGTATCCATTTAATAATTTGAATTAAAATGATAATTTACACTCAATACCTCATTATTGCATACTGTTTTATAATGTACTACAATACTGAAGTGCAGACAATTGCCACTATTTGTAACAAGTAACGTTAGTATACATAGCAGAACATCCTGCTATTTTAACATAGTGTAAGACCCTACCCGATACTTTATTTTCAACTTTTTGATTATTTCCTTCATTTTTATTGAAAATAAATGCCTTTACGATGCGATATGAGATTTGAAAAGGGAGAGAAAAAAAAAAAGTTCGGCCAAAGGTGGGATCGGACCACTGGTCGATCGCGTCAAAAAGACATGACTCATGATTTACCATCTGTGCCGCTGGAGCTAATAATATAATGGACTCCGCTGTGCTTCTTATGGTTCTTCCTGTACCTTGATTGACAGATGTCTCGTCCAGTCAGCGGTGAGTAATCTATTCCCAAACCAATGGCGCTGTCTCAAACTATACCTACCTCTTCCGGTTTGTCTGAATTGTCCTTGTGGTTTCTGACTTGTTGTTTTGTTTTTGGAATTGTTGTTGTGTTTTCTTAATTGTTATTTTGTTTTTTATATTTGCATTTGCGTTTGTAATTTGTTATTTTGTTTTCTGAATCGTGATTTGTTTTACACTTTACGGCCACCGTACAATGAGGACATGAACAATATCTCCAAAACTGATCTGAGAGTCACTTCACGAGCATTTTACCATTTCATTTGAGTAAACTAGCTCATATCATATACACACAGAACTTTAAAGATATTCACGGCAACCCGTCAAAATAAAAGTCCGGTTTAACTTATTAAAGACATTGTGCCAGAAATAGGCTATATTACTATTATTTAGTAGAATGTACCTAATACTACTACTACTACTACTACTGTTGAAAAATAATAAAACTTAATTCTTTTAAGAAATAATCACAAAATATTTTAATTTTAATAGTAAATCCCCTTTATATGCCAAACATTTTAATGTTTAATTTTCATTAATTAAAATGTAAATTAAATCAATGATTTATGCCTTCATCTGATAACCAGTAAAATTTAAATACACAACACAGAATTTCTGAGGGGGAAAAAACATTTCATAAGGCTACTGTAAGAATAAATAATTGTTTGTATGCATTCAAATAATTAGACATGCTAAAACACAGAATTTGGTAACAATAAAACATAAGGTGAGAAAAAAATAAAACAGTTCATACGGCCCTAAACATGTCATTTTTGTTACACTTTTAATAAATTAATGTTAAATTGTATAAGTTTCATGATTTTAATTAATTAGTCATGCTTTTTTATTAATACAATTTAATTTGTCCATTAAAAAGGAGTCCAGAAAAATTCAAATGGAAAAAAACGGAATCCAGAAAAATTAAAACTGGATTTCATAGGGCCCTACTCATCCATGGCACCAGACCATTTCCAGGATGCTGCTGTGGACTTCTCCATCCTCACTGCTCACACCAATCTGCAGACATTTCAGATCCTACAAAAATGCACAAGCACAATACAAAAGCAGTCATTTTAACAGCACAATGTCATTTGCTTTCTGTATTAGAAGTAACAAAATGATCTTACTTTATATGTTTGTTTCAGGTTTTTCTTTTTTTTTTCACAAATGCAACCGTCACCTGCTCCACCACAAAAGCTCTGCAGCAAATGCACAGAAATCAAGAATCAGAAAAGTGCTGTAATAGCTCTTTTTGAAATTACAATAATTAAAATAAACTACAACTTAATTTAAAATTAAAATAATTTTAAATATTTGTTATTCATTTCCGTAGTGTACTCACACAAAGCCTTTGATGGCAGCATTGAAGGAGTGGATCGCAGATCTACAATGGACCTCATAATAATGTTAATTGTAATATTTCTTGAATAATTATTTATCAAAGTTACATTTATGCATTTTAGAAAATAAGTTGAATATGGCTTTATTCAACTTGTCTGCTTTTTACTCTCTAAGAAGCTGCTCTCATTGTGTGTGTAGTTAACCATATTTTATAAGATTCAGGGCAGAGCCCGGTAACCTTGAATTACAGATAAGTGTTATCTGCGTATGTGTGTGAATGTCTATCTTTGCAGCTAGATGCAGAGAGAGAGCTCTAGGAGGAAATCGTCATTTGCCATCACCCTGATGTCCAGGGTAACAGATATACAGCTCATTGATCTGACCTCTGATCAATTGTCACAAAAATAATCACTAAGATATGCTTTGAGTTTTACGTCCATGTCCATGGAAGTTTATCTACCAACCAGAATTATGTAATGTATTGACGTAATTAGTGACCTCTGTTAGAGTATAACTATTGGTGTCTAGAACATGTACGCAGAGCGGCCTACGAACTCCATCGAGAGTGTTGAAGCTGATGAAACTGCAAACTATTTTCTTCAGTAAATTTTTATTTAATTGATCACATCTCTGACTCCTGGTCTTCATTCAACACACCTGGTCCTTGGGTTTTAACTGTAAATTCCCCTACAGCATTCCTCCATCAGTCAGTCTGCACAGTATAAACACACATGTGTCTCATCTGTCCCTGTAACATCCAGACAAGAGTCAGTCACCTCTGTGATTTATCTGCTCAATACTGCATTTACATGTTGAGGTAGTTGCTGATGTGTTAACACTTTTTATCCAACACAAATGTTCCTCAATTTATCAACAATACTAATGGACAAATGAAATAGATAACTTATATTTATTTATTCCACGTAGATTTGTTTGTTTACATTACTTACATTCATCTAAATCAGTGTTGACAACAGTTAATTCTACATAACAGCACACATACATCACTCACTCAGATGTGTGTTCACATTGTGATGTGCTCATCTGTAATTCTTTTAGTACATTTTCCTGTCTCATATTAAATAGACATTTAGTAATCATCTTTAAGATGTATATGGTTTATGTAAATGCACTTTGGAAACGTGTGTGTGCTTACTGGAGCTCCCCTGTTAGCTATACATAATAAGATGTGTTTTTACAGAAAAATCACAAATATACTTTAACGTTACTGTCTAGCGTCTTAACAACTTAAGCAAATCAACAGTTTACTATACAGTAGCTCAAAAAATGCAATTTTAACACAGGGAACCGTGTTTTTGATCTATAATACTCACATTTGTAAACACCCTCGTCGCTGTTCACCATCACGTTCGATGATGACGTCTCCTCTCTCTCGTGGGCTTCTGGGATTGAAAAGTGTCCATCGATGAACACTTCAGAATCTGGGCTGAAGCAGTAGGACATCCGGGAACTTCTCACCTACTCTTTTATCAATACTGAGATTTCGGACATACTAATCTCTTCACGTACTCTTTCCCCCTACTATAGTAGGTAAGTAGGCATATTAGAATGGAAATTAAGTAGGCCTATACGTATATCCGAATCTCGTGGGAATTAGTGCAATTTTTGCCTACTGCTTTTTGCCTACTATATAGAAGGGAGGTACGCCATTTCGGACACAGCCACAGTCTTTTCTGCTTTTCTGGATTTAAAAACACCATAAATCCAGCTGTGGGAACTCTACAGGACAGAAATGAAAGTTGTTTGCTCAAATTTGCATGATATACAGAAATGAAAGATTAGAGATGCTGGGGATTGAACCCAGGACCTCATACAGGCAAAGCATGTGCTCTACCACTGAGCTAAATCCCCATATTGTAACAAGCTTTGGTGCTTCAGCAGTTTAGGGCAAGAGAGTCGGACTTGTAATCCAAAGGTTGTGGGTTCGAATCTCAGGTCCGGCAGGGATTGTAGGCGGAGGGAGTGAATGTACAGTGTGCTCTTCACTCTCAATACCATGACTGAGGTGTCCTTGAGCAAGGCACCGAACCCCCAACTGCTCCCCGGGCACCGTAACATGGCTGCCCACTGCTCTGGGTGTGTTCACTTAGGATGGGTTAAATGCAGAGAATTCAAGATGGCGCTGCTGTGTTCGGATGCTGTCCAGGTAAGATTGTGCTTTTATTTACTTACTTTTGCTTTCTCTTTTTACACACATAACGTCTGCACTGATCACCTACGACAAAGGAACACTTTTGGACATTGGACACCGCTACACTAACCTGTTTCAGGTCACCTTATCCACGAATTCATCCTGACCACTCGAGATTCTTCGGAACGCGGAGGAGAACAATGGCCACAGGCGAAGGATCAAGAAACACTGTGGAAAATGCGCTGGAATTCGCAACAGACTGAGGAAAAGGGCTCACAGTCCACTACCGAGCATTCTGCTCGCTAATGTCCAATCCTTGGAGAATAAGATGGACGATCTTAGAGCCAGGATAAGTATCCAACGGGACATAAGGGACTGTAACATTATTTGTTTGACTGAAACATGGCTCACGCCCTCCGTTCCGGACACTGCTGTAATGCCGTCTGACAACTTTTCTGTTTTACGGATGGACAGAACAGCTGAGGCCGGTAAATCCAAAGGTGGAGGAGTGTGTTTCATGATTAACAAGAAATGGTGTGACCCCAGGAATATCTCCTCTCTGTCGCGTTCCTGCTCGCCTCATCTGGAACATCTATCCATTATTTGCCGCCCATTCTATCTGCCCCGTGAGTTTTCATCAATCATTGTCACTGCTGTTTACATTCCACCACAGGCAGACACCGGCTTGGCTTTGTCTAAGCTTCACGATGTGCTCAGCGACTACATTAACAAACATTCTGACGCTGCCTTTATCATCGCGGGGGAGTTTAACAAAGCCAACCTCAAGCAGGTCATGCCGAACTTTCATCAACATTTATCCTGTCCAACTAGCGGACCGAATACACTGGATCATTGCTACTCTCAGTTTAAGAATGCCTACAAAGCCCGCTCACTACCGGCTTTTGGCAAATCGGACCATGCCGCCATTTTCCTCACACCGGAAAATAAACAAAGGCTCGCTCAGGAACCCCCGGTGCAGAGAGTAGTGATGCGCTGGTCCTCCCACTCAGAAGCTATGCTACAGGCGGCTCTTGATGACTTCGACTGGGACATGTTCCGGGCGAGTTCATCTGACGTCAGCGAGTTCACGGATGTAGCATTAAGCTTTGTAAACACGCTAACCGAGCAAGCTACAGAAACAATGACTGTAAGGACCTTTCCAAATCATAAACCGTGGGTGGACAGAACAATCCGTGCTGCGGTTAACAAACGCACTGCCGCATACAATGAGGCTCTTTTGTCTGGTAATATGAGTGAGTACAAAGCATCATGCTATTTTCTCCGACGTGCAGTAAGAGCCGCCAAACTCCGATACAGGGAGAGAATTGAGTCTCATTTTCAGCTCAATGACTCTCGACGCATGTGGCAGGGACTAAGGACCATCTGTGCCTTTGGAAACAAATCCTCCGCAGAGGTGAGAGCAGATCTGTTGCTGGCCGACGAGTTAAACACCTTCTACGGCCGCTTTGAATGCAATGGCGGCAGCGCGACTCTGCCGATCAGCGCGTCAGGAAGCAGCAGGCAGAGCAGCGATAATCATGTGATCACCGTGTCGGAGGACGAGGTTCGGAGGGCCCTTAAGAGAGTGAACGTAAGGAAAGCGGCCGGACCTGACGGGATTACTGGCCGTGTTCTGAGGTCCTGCGCTGATCAGCTTGCTGGTTTGTTTACTTCCATCTTCAATGAGTCCATTGCTACCTCTGTGGTTCCCACCTCCTTTAAAAAATCTACCATCATCCGTGTGCCTAAGAACAAGAAACACTCTTGCCTGAATGACTATTGTCCAGTTGCCCTCACATCAATAGTCATGAAGGTTTTTGAGAGACTTGTAAAGAGCCACATTTGCTCCTCCATACCTGTTACTTTGGACCCTTTTCAGTTTGCGTCCCAATAGATCTACTGATGATGCCATCTCTCACATACTCCTCTCCTCCCTCACACACACACATTGACAGCAGCAATGGGAACTTTGCAAGGCTGTTATTCATTGACTATAGCTCAGCTTTCAACAATATAGTCCCCATCAAGCTAGCTTCTAAACTCACAGACCTCGGCCTAAACTCTTCACTCTGCGACTGGATTCAAGATTTCCTCACTGGCAGACCTCAAGTGGTGAAAGTAGGCCAGTTCACCTCAAACGCCATCACCCTGAACGTAGGAACCCCACAGGGTTGTGTCCTGAGTCCCCTGCTCTACTCTCTCTACACACATGACTGCATGTCCTCTCACAGCTCCACATCTATTATCAAATTTGCTGATGATACTGTGGTTCTGGGCCTCATTTCCAACAACGATGAGACTGCATACTTGGATGAGGTAGAGAGACTTACATCATGGTGCCAGGACAACTGTCTCTCTCTGAATGTGAGCAAAACTAAAGAGCTGATTGTGGACTTCAGAAAGAGACACCTGTGGCCCTACACTCCTCTTATGATCAGTGGGACCCCTGTGGAGAGGGTGAGCAGCTTCAAGTACCTTGGTGTAAACATCTCCGAGGACCTGACTTGGACTACACACATTCAAACACAGGTTAAGAAAGCCAGGCAAAGACTGTACCATCTGCGACAGCTGAGGAAATCCAGGGTCTCACCAGCAATCCTGAAAACTTTCTATTCAGGGACCATAGAACGTGTATTGACTCAGTGTATTTCAGTGTGGTATGGAAACAGCTCCAGTCAAGACTGCAAAGCCTTGCAGAGAGTTGTGCGCTTAGCTGAGCGCATCTCAGGGTCTGCTCTCCCCTCTCTGCAGGACATCTACCTCAAACGCTGCAGAAGCAGAGCTGTCAAAATCATCAAGGACTCAAACCACCCTAGTAACTGTCTTTTAACTCTGCTGCCATCTGGTAAGCGCTTCCGTAGCCTGATGGCAAAAACTGAGAGACTTAGGAGGAGCTTCTTCCCCCAGGCCATCAGGCTCCTAAGCTCAAATTCAGCCTCTTAACATCACATGACTCCACTTTATAATTACTAACAATCAGTAAGATATTCATTATTCTCTACCTCATACTGACAGTGTCATTTGCACATAACACTTACTGTGTTTTTTTTGTTTTTTTTTTGGTAATGCTGCTACATGACAACCATGTACAACCTGTTTGCACATTCCTCTCTTGCATTCCTGCTTATCTTAATATTTAAGTCTACAGTATACTGTCATGCACATTTTTATATTTTATATTTTGTTCTTTATATCTTATTTTTTACTTATTTCATTTTATGTAGGCTATATTTCCTCTGTGTTGTATTCTATAATATGTGCACTGTCCATGGAGTGGACCTGACTCACATTTCACTGCTGGTTATATACTCTCTATATAATCATGTATGTGACAAATAAAAATCTTGAATCTTAACAAACACTATAAATCCAGTTGTGGTAACACTGCAGGACGGAAGTTAAATTATTTTACTTAAATTTGCATGAAAGTCATTAAACACTGCTTGGAGATGCTGGGGATTGAACTTTGTACTTCATACATGCAAAGCATGCACTCTACCACTGAGCTACATCCCCAACTAATCACAATGTTCTCTGTTTCTGTAGGTTTACAAAAAAGATAAATCCAATTGTGGGAGCTTTATAGAAAAGAAGTGAAATTATTTTGCTTAAATTAGCATGAAAGTCATTAAACACTGCTTGGAGATGCAACCCAGGACCTCATACATGCAAAGCATGCACTCTACCACTGAGCTACATCCCCAACTATTAATGTTCTTTTCTGCTTTTGTAGATTTACAAACACCATAAATCCAGCTGTGGGAACTCTAGTCTAGAGCAGTGGTTTTCAATCCTGGTCCTGGGGACCCACTGCTCTGCACATTTTGTATGTCTCCCTTATCTGATACACTTAGTTCAGTACATGGATCTCTCTTAACGAGCTGATGATTTGAATCAGGTGTGTCAAATAAGGGAGACACACAAAATGTGCAGAGCAGTGGGTCCCCAGGACCAGGATTGAAAACCACTGGTCTAGAGGACTGAAATGAAAGTCGTTTCCTCAAATTTGCATGAAATGCAGTAAAAAAGGCTTAGAGATGCTGGGGTTTGAACCCAGGACATTATACATGCAAAGCATGCACTCTACCAATGAGCTACATCCCCATATTGTAACAAGTTTAGCTGCTTATGTAGTATTAAAAAACACTATAAATCCAGTAGAGGGAAGTTTACATGACAGAAGTGAAATTATTTTGCATGAAAGTTGTTAAGCAGTGCTTGGAGACCCTGGGGATTGAACACAGGACCTCATACATGCTAAGCATGTGCTCTACCACTGAGCTACATACACTCTTATGAACAGTCTTTTCAGCTTTTGTAGATATACAAAAACTATAAATCCAGTTGCAGTAACTTTACAGAACAGAAGTGAAATTATTTTGCTTAAATTTGCATGAAAGTCAGTAAACAGTGCTTGGAGATGCTGGGGATTGAACCCACGACCTCATACATGCAAAGCATGCATTCCACCACTAAGCTACATCCCCATATTGTAATGAGGTTTGCTGCTTCTGTAGTTTTACAAACACTATGAATCCAGTTGAGGGAACTTTACAGGGCAGAAGTTAAATTATTTTGCTTAAATTTATATGAAAGTCATTAAACATTAAGCAGTGCTTGGAAATGCTGGGGATTGAACCAAGGACCTCATACACACAAATCATGCTTTCCACCACTGACCTACATCCCCATTTTGTAACGAGCTTTGCTGCTTCTGTAGTTTTACAAATACTATAAATACAGTTTTGTGAACTTTACAGGACAGAAATTAAAGTAATTTGCATAAAAGTTATTAAGCAGTGCTTGGAAATACTGGGGATTGAACCCAAGACCTCATACATGCAAAGCATGCACTCTACCACTGAGCTACAACCCCAAATATTCACAGTCTTCTCTGTTTCTGTAGGTTTACAAAAACTATGAATACAGTTGTGGGAAATCTACAGAACATAAGTGAAATTATTTTTCTTAAATTTGCATGAACGTCATTAAATAGTGCTTGGAGATGCTGGGGATTGAACCCAGGACCTCATACATGCAAAGCATGCGCTCTACCACTGAGCTACATCCCCATATTGTAATGAGCTTTGCTGCTTCTGTAGTTTTACAAATACAGTTTTGTGAACTTTACAGGACAGAAATGAAAGTAATTTGCATGAAAGTTATTAAGCAGTGCTTGGAAATACTGGGGATTGAACCCAGGACCTCATTCATGCAAAGCATGCGCTCTACCACTGAGATACATCCCCAATTAATCACAGTCTTCTCTGTTTCTGTAGGTTTACAAAAACTATAAATACAGTTGTGGGAAATCTACAGGACAGAAGTGAAATTATTTTTCTTAAATTTGCATGAACGTCATTAAATAGTGCTTGGAGATGCTGGGGATTGAACCCAGGACCTCAAACATGCAAAGCATGCACTCTACCACTGAGATACATCCCCATAGTATAACAAGCGCTGCTGTTTATGTAGTTTTAAAAATCACCATAAATCCAGCTGTGTGAAATCTACAGGACAGAAATGAAAGTCGTTTGCTCAAATTCGCATGAAATTTATTAAGCACTGCCTGGAGATGCTGGTGATTGAACCCAGAACCTCATACATGCAAAGCATGCGCTCTACCACTGAGATACATCCCCATATTGTAACAAACTTTGCTGCTTATGTAGGTTTACAAAAACTATAAATACAGTTGTGGGAAATCTACAGGACATAAGTGAAATTATTTTTCTTAAATTTGCATGAACGTCATTAAATAGTGCTTGGAGATGCTGGGGATTGAACCCAGGACCTCATACATGCAAAGCATGCGCTCTACCACTGAGCTACATCCCCATATTGTATCAAACGTTGCTGCATATGTAGTTTTACAAACACTATAAATACAGTTGTGGGAAATCTACAGGACATAAGTGAAATTATTTTTCTTAAATTTGCATAAAAGTCATTAAACATTAAGCAGTGCTTGGAGATGCTGGGAATTGAACCCAGGACCTCATACATGCAAAGCATGCGCTCTACCACTGAGATACATCCCCATATTGTAACAAACTTTGCTGCTTATGTAGGTTTACAAAAACTATAAATACAGTTGTGGGAAATCTACAGGACATAAGTGAAATTATTTTTCTTAAATTTGCATGAACGTCATTAAATAGTGCTTGGAGATGCTGGGGATTGAACCCAGGACCTCATACATGCAAAGCATGCGCTCTACCACTGAGCTACATCCCCATATTGTAACAAACTTTGCTGCTTATGTAGTTTTACAAACACTATAAATCCATCTGTGGGAACTTTACAGGGTAGAAGTGAAATACTTTTTCTTAAATTTGCATAAAAGTCATTAAACAGTGCTTGGAGATGCTGGGAATTGAACCCAGGACCTCATACATGCTAAGCATGCGCTCTACCACTGAGCTACATCCCCGCTTAGTAACAGTCTTTTCAGCTTTTGTAGATTTACAAACAGCATAAATCCAGCTGTGGGAACTCTACAGGACCGAAATGAAGGTCGTTTGCTCAAAGTTGCATGAAATGCAGTAAAGACAGCTTGGAGATGCTGGGGATTGAACCCAGGACTGCATACATGCAAAGCATGCACTCTACCACTGAGCTACATTCCCATATTGTAACAAGCATTGCTGCTTATGTAGTTTTAAAAATCACCATAAATCCAGCTGTGTGAAATCTACAGGACAGAAATGAAAGTCGTTTGCTCAAATTCGCATGAAAGTTATTAAGCACTGCCTTTAGATGCTGGTGATTGAACCCAGAACCTCATACATGCAAAGCATTCACTCTACTACTGAGCTGCATCCCCACTTATTAACAGTCTTTTCTGCTTTTGTAGATTTACAAACACCATAAATCCAGCTGTGGGCACTCTACAGGACCGAAATGAAAGTTGTTTGCTCAAATTTGCATGAAATGCAGTAAATAAAGCTTGGATATGCTGGGGATTGAACCCAGGACCTCATACATGCGAAGCATGCGCTCTACCACTGAGCTACATCCCCATATTTTGGCAAACGTTGCTGCTTATGTAGTTTTAAAAAGCACCATAAATCCAGCTGAAAGAATTCTACAGGACAGAATGAAATTAATTAAACATCATTAAATAGTGCTTGGAGATGCTGGTGATTGAACCCAGGACCTCATACATGCTAAGCATGCGCTCTACTACTGAGCTACATCCCCTCTTAGTAACAGACTTTTCAGCTTTTGTAGATTAACAAACAGCATAAATCCAGCTGTGGGAACTCTACCACTGAGCTACATCCCCATATTGTAATGAGCTTTGCTGCTTCTGTACTTTTACAAATACAGTTTTGTGAACTTTACAGGACAGAAATGAAAGTAATTTGCATGAAAGTTAGTAAGCAGTTCTTGGAAATACTGGGGATTGAACCCAGGACCTCATACATGCAAAGCATGCGCTCTACCACTGAGCTACATCCCCATATTGTAATGAGCTTTGCTGCTTCTGTAGTTTTACAAATACAGTTTTGTGAACTTTACAGGACAGAAATGAAAGTAATTTGCATGAAAGTTAGTAAGCAGTTCTTGGAAATACTGGGGATTGAACCCAGGACCTCATTCATGCAAAGCATGCGCTTTACCACTGAGATACATCCTCAATTAATCACAGTCTTCTCTGTTTCTGTAGGTTTACAAAAACTATAAATACAGTTGTGGGAAATCTACAGGACATAAGTGAAATTATTTTTCTTAAATTTGCATGAACGTCATTAAATAGTGCTTGGAGATGCTGGGGATTGAACCCAGGACCTCATACATGCAAAGCATGCACTCTACCACTGAGATACATCCCCATAGTATAACAAGCTGAGCTACAATCCCATGTTGTAACAAGCATTGCTGCTTATGTAGTTTTAAAAATCACCATAAATCCAGCTGTGTGAAATCTACAGGACAGAAATGAAAGTCGTTTGCTCAAATTCGCATGAAAGTTATTAAGCACTGCCTTTAGATGCTGGTAATTGAACCCAGAACCTCATACATGCTAAGCATGCGCTCTACTACTGAGCTACATCCCCTCTTAGTAACAGACTTTTCAGCTTTTGTAGATTAACAATCAGCATAAATCCAGCTGTGGGAACTCTGAACAGAAATGAAAGTAATTTGCATGAAAGTTATTAAGCAGTGCTTGGAAATACTGGGGATTGAACCCAGGACCTCATACATGCAAAGCATGCGCTCTACCACTGAGATACAGCCCCAATTAATCACCGTCTTCTCTGTTTCTGTAGGTTTACAAAAACTATAAATACAGTTGTGGGAAATCTACAGGACAGAAGTGAAATTATTTTTCTTAAATTTGCATGAACGTCATAACGAGCTTTGCGATCATAACGAGCTTTGCTGCTTCTGTAGTTTTACAAATACAGTTTTGTGAACTTTACAGGACAGAAATGAAAGTAATTTGCATGAAAGTTATTAAGCAGTGCTTGGAAATACTGGGGATTGAACCCAGGACCTCATACATGCAAAGCATGCGCTCTACCACTGAGATACATCCCCAATTAATCACAGTCTTCTCTGTTTCTGTAGGTTTACAAAAACTATAATTACAGTTGTGGGAAATCTACAGGACAGAAGTGAAATTATTTTTCTTAAATTTGCATAAAAGTCATTAAACAGTGCTTGGAGATGCTGGGAATTGAACCCAGGACCTCATACATGCTAAGCATGCGCTCTACCACTGAGCTACATCCCCATATTGTAACAAACTTTGCTGCTTATGTAGGTTTACAAAAACTATAAATACAGTTGTGGGAAATCTACAGGACATAAGTGAAATTATTTTTCTTAAATTTGCATGAACGTCATTAAATAGTGGTTGGAGATGCTAAGGATTGAACCCAGGAACTCATACATGCAAAGCATGCGCTCTACCACTGAGCTACATCCCCATATTGTAATGAGCTTTGCTGCTTCTGTAGTCTTACAAATACAGTTTTGTGAACTTTACAGGACAGAAATTAAAGTAATTTGCATGAAAGTTATTAAGCAGTGCTTGGAAATACTGGGGATTGAACCCAGGACCTCATACATGCAAAGCATGCGCTCTACCACTGAGCTACATCCCCATATTGTAACAAACTTTGCTGCTTATGTAGTTTTACAAACACTATAAATCCATCTGTGGGAACTTTACAGGGCAGAAGTGAAATTATTTTTCTTAAATTTGCATAAAAGTCATTAAACATTAAGCAGTGCTTGGAGATGCTGGGAATTGAACCCAGGACCTCATACATGCTAAGCATGCGCTCTACCACTGAGCTACATCCCCGCTTAGTAAAAGTCTTTTCAGCTTTTGTAGATTTACAAACAGTATAAATCCAGCTGTGGGAACTCTACAGGACCGAAATGAAGGTCGTTTGCTCAAAGTTGCATGAAATGCAGTGAAGACAGCTTGGAGATGCTGGGGTTTGAACCCAGGACTGCATACATGCAAAGCATGCACTCTACCACTGAGCTACATCCCCATGTTGTAACAAGCATTGCTGCTTATGTAGTTTTAAAAATCACCATAAATCCAGCTGTGTGAAATCTACAGGACAGAAATGAAAGTCGTTTGCTCAAATTCGCATGAAAGTTATTAAGCACTGCCTGGAGATGCTGGTGATTGAACCCAGAAGCTCATACATGCAAAGCATTCACTCTACTACTGAGCTGCATCCCCACTTATTAACAGTCTTTTCTGCTTTTGTAGATTTACAAACACCATAAATCCAGCTGTGGGCACTCTACAGGACCGAAATGAAAGTCGTTTGCTCAAATTTGCATGAAATGCAGTAAATAAAGCTTGGAGATGCTGGGGATTGAACCCAGGACCTCATACATGCGAAGCATGCGCTCTACCACTGAGCTACATCCCCATATTTTGGCAAACGTTGCTCCTTATGTAGTTTTAAAAAGCACCATAAATCCAGCTGAAAGAATTCTACAGGACAGAATGAAATTAATTTGCTTAAACATCATTAAATAGTGCTTGGAGATGCTGGTGATTGAACCCAGGACCTCATACATGCTAAGCATGCGCTCTACTACTGAGCTACATCCCCTCTTAGTAACAGACTTTTCAGCTTTTGTAGATTAACAAACAGCATAAATCCAGCTGTGGGAACTCTACCACTGAGCTACATCCCCATATTGTAATGAGCTTTGATGCTTCTGTAGTTTTACAAATACAGTTTTGTGAACTTTACAGGACAGAAATGAAAGTAATTTGCATGAAAGTTATTAAGCAGTGCTTGGAAATACTGGGGATTGAACCCAGGACCTCATTCATGCAAAGCATGCGCTTTACCACTGAGATACATCCTCAATTAATCACAGTCTTCTCTGTTTCTGTAGGTTTACAAAAACTATAAATACAGTTGTGGGAAATCTACAGGACATAAGTGAAATTATTTTTCTTAAATTTGCATGAACGTCATTAAATAGTGCTTGGAGATGCTGGGGATTGAACCCAGAACCTCATACATGCAAAGCATGTGCTCTACCACTGAGCTACATCCCCATATTGTATCAAACTTTGCTGCATATGTAGTTTTACAAACACTATAAATCCATCTGTGGGAACTTTACAGGGCAGAAGTGAAATTATTTTTCTTAAATTTGCATAAAAGTCATTAAACATTAAGCAGTGCTTGGTGATGCTGGGAATTGAACCCAGGACCTCATACATGCAAAGCATGCACTCTACCACTGAGCTACATCCCCATATTGTATCAAACTTTGCTGCATATGTAGTTTTACAAACACTATAAATCCATCTGTGGGAACTTTACAGGGCAGAAGTGAAATTATTTTTCTTAAATTTGCATAAAAGTCATTAAACATTAAGCAGTGCTTGGAGATGCTGGGAATTGAACCCAGGACCTCATACATGCAAAGCATGCGCTCTACCACTGAGATACATCCCCATAGTATAACAAGCGCTGCTGTTTATGTAGTTTTAAAAATCACCATAAATCCAGCTGTGTGAAATCTACAGGACAGAAATGAAAGTCGTTTGCTCAAATTCGCATGAAATTTATTAAGCACTGCCTGGAGATGCTGGTGATTGAACCCAGAACCTCATACATGCAAAGCATGCGCTCTACCACTGAGATACATCCCCATATTGTAACAAACTTTGCTGCTTATGTAGGTTTACAAAAACTATAAATACAGTTGTGGGAAATCTACAGGACATAAGTGAAATTATTTTTCTTAAATTTGCATGAACGTCATTAAATAGTGGTTGGAGATGCTAAGGATTGAACCCAGGAACTCATACATGCAAAGCATGCGCTCTACCACTGAGCTACATCCCCATATTGTAATGAGCTTTGCTGCTTCTGTAGTTTTACAAATACAGTTTTGTGAACTTTACAGGACAGAAATGAAAGTAATTTGCATGAAAGTTATTAAGCAGTGCTTGGAAATACTGGGGATTGAACCCAGGACCTCATACATGCAAAGCATGCGCTCTACCACTGAGCTACATCCCCATATTGTAACAAACTTTGCTGCTTATGTAGTTTTACAAACACTATAAATCCATCTGTGGGAACTTTACAGGGCAGAAGTGAAATTATTTTTCTTAAATTTGCATAAAAGTCATTAAACATTAAGCAGTGCTTGGAGATGCTGGGAATTGAACCCAGGACCTCATACATGCTAAGCATGCGCTCTACCACTGAGCTACATCCCCGCTTAGTAAAAGTCTTTTCAGCTTTTGTAGATTTACAAACAGCATAAATCCAGCTGTGGGAACTCTACAGGACCGAAATGAAGGTCGTTTGCTCAAAGTTGCATGAAATGCAGTAAAGACAGCTTGGAGATGCTGGGGATTGAACCCAGGACTGCATACATGCAAAGCATGCACTCTACCACTGAGCTACATTCCCATATTTTAACAAGCGTTGCTGCTTATGTAGTTTTAAAAAGCACCATAAATCCAGCTGTGTGAAATCTACAGGACAGAAATGAAAGTCGTTTGCTCAAATTCGCATGAAAGTTATTAAGCACTGCCTGGAGATGCTGGTGATTGAACCCAGGACCTCATACATGCAAAGCATTCACTCTACTACTGAGCTGCATCCCCACTTATTAACAGTCTTTTCTGCTTTTGTAGATTTACAAACACCATAAATCCAGCTGTGGGCACTCTACAGGACCGAAATGAAAGTCGTTTGCTCAAATTTGCATGAAATGCAGTAAATAAAGCTTGGAGATGCTGGGGATTGAACCCAGGACCTCATACATGCGAAGCATGCGCTCTACCACTGAGCTACATCCCCATATTTTAGCAAGCGTTGCTGCTTATGTAGTTTTAAAAAGCACCATAAATCCAGCTGTGGGAATTCTACAGGACAGAATGAAATTAATTTGCTTAAACGTCATTAAATAGTGCTTGGAGATGCTGGGGATTGAACCCAGGACCTCATACATGCAAAGCATGCGCTCTACATCCCCTCTTAGTAACAGACTTTTCACCTTTTGTAGATTAACAAACAGCATAAATCCAGCTGTGGGAACTCTACCACTGAGCTACATCCCCATATTGTAATGAGCTTTGCTGCTTCTGTAGTTTTACAAATACAGTTTTGTGAACTTTACAGGACAGAAATGAAAGTAATTTGCATGAAAGTTATTAAGCAGTGCTTGGAAATACTGGGGATTGAACCCAGGACCTCATACATGCAAAGCATGCGCTCTACCACTGAGATACATCCCCAATTAATCACAGTCTTCTCTGTTTCTGTAGGTTTACAAAAACTATAAATACAGTTGTGGGAAATCTACAGGACATAAGTGAAATTATTTTTCTTAAATTTGCATGAACGTCATTAAATAGTGCTTGGAGATGCTAAGGATTGAACCCAGGACCTCATACATGCAAAGCATGTGCTCTACCACTGAGCTACATTCCCATATTTTAATGAGCTTTGCTGCTTTTGTAGATTTACAAAAACTATAAATCCAGTTGTGGGAACTCTACAGGACAGAAGTGAAATTAATTTGCTTAAATTTGCATAAAAGTCGGGGGCGCTAGCGCACGGCCAATGGAGTAGACGCAGTTTGAAAGTCTCCTCGAAGTTGACTCCTGCTTTCGTTTAATATATCCGTCAATATACCAGTTCGCCCAAATTTTGATGTTACTGCTTCTTCCTTAATTGTTGCTGATTGCAATGTTCTTACTTTCTCTACATTTAACGTAATAATGACTTCCAAGAAGCTCTCGAAGGCTGCGCAGCTGGGCAAAGATGGCGACGCTGATTCCCTCTCCTCAGCCTCCACCAGTACCATACTTTCAGCTATCGAGACGCAAGGCAACGATTTAAAGCGGCTCATTGAGGACACTAAATTGTCAATCAACACTCGCCTTGATGCGGTTGATGCCGTGCTGGCGAATCTACAGTCGGGTGTTAAGAAAAAAGTTGAGGAGTTGGAATTAGCCATGACTGGTTGTGATTCACGCCTGGACGAAGTAGAGATAATCTGTGAGGAACTGCGTTCGGATAGCAGATTTCTTCGTGCTAAAGTAAATGACCTGGAGGGCCGTTCACGTCGGCTTAATTTTAAATTTGTGGGGATAAAAGAAGGAGCGGAGCAAGGTCATCCCACGGAGTTTGTTACCGGGCTGATTTCTGCGCTATTCGGCCAAGACAAGTTCCCGAAACCCGTCAAAGTGGATCGCGCCCACAGGTTGCTACAACCGAAGCCTACAGATGACGAGAGGCCACGTCCGATTATTGCGAAGCTGCATCACGACCGCGACAAAGACCTGATCCTTCGTCTGAGCCGTGACAACGTTCCGCTGTATTACAAGGGGAAACAGGTGCACACCTTTCCGGACTATACGGCGGAGGTGGCCTTCAAACGTCGCGCATTCGGACCAGTGCTGAAAGTTTTGAAGGAAGCGGGGTGTCTTGTTCTCTTCGCTTTCCTGTAAGATTGCGAGTTAAATACAAGGACTCCACATCAATTTTCAATTCACCAGAAGAAGCATGAAAATATGCGGACTCTCTATCTAACAAATGACTTCTCTTTAGTGATTCTGATTTATTGTGCTGTTGCATTGGCCTGATTAGGGCGGATAGATAAGTTATTCAATTTCATCCTCGATTCTATCTGAGTTTGACGGTACTTGTTTCTATGTTTGGTATTTTGTCAGCAGTTGGGGAGAGCGATTGAGACTTTTTTTCTACAGCTTACTGAGTAAGTCCTTTTGTGTTGTTTTGTTTTTTCTCCTTTTGCTCCGCTACCTTCCTGGTGATGGGTGAGTTTTGCCGTTTCAGTTGGGGAAACGGTGGTGGGTGAGTTATGATGGGGTGTACAGCGCTATATTTATTACAGTGTTTTCTGCCTTCTTTGATTTGTTACTGGTGAGATTTAAGTTCAATGACAAAGGTTAATGCTTATAGTTCTGTTGGGGGGACCAATGTCACATTTGTATCTTGGAATGTTAGAGGTATGGGACACAAGATTAAAAGAGGCTAAGTATTTGCTCATCTTAAGTCTCTCTCTGCCGATAATATTTTTTTGCAAGAGACTCATATTAGACCAACAGAGCAGAGATGCCTTAGATTTTTTTATTTTTTTATTTATTTAGTCATTTAGCAGACGCTTTTGTCCAAAGCGACTTACAAATGAGGGCAATAGAAGCAATTAGAGGTCGACCGATAGTGGATTTTACCGTTACCGATAGCTAGGTTGGACCACACTGGCCGATACCGATTAATCAACAGATAGTTTTTAAAATGGATACTGAACGAAAACTAAAATAGAGCTTTGTTATTTAAAAAAAAAAGCAGTAACAGTACTGAACCATACTTTGTAAATTAATACAAATTTTATATTTTTTTATATTAATTATTATATTGATCATTAAAGTTATTTCATAGTTTACTAATGTTAAAAGAAGAAACTTTAAAATTTCAAAATGAAGCCTATTAGTAATAGTAAATGTTGAAATGAAATGAACACACACTAACAAGGAACAATACGTCTACAGCTTTCATTAATGTTACAAATGGACTCTTATTGTTAAGTATTACCATTTCATTTCAACAGTCATGCTTAAAGATGGCCATCTTGAAATACCTACACAAGGCCATATTAAAATTACATGCACAGGTTATTGATATTGTATGTGTACTCTCACATTTTATTTGCTGCTATTTTAGAACACTGCATTATTATCTAATCAAAATATTAAAAAAAGTGACACACTGTGCAAAAGCGCAGCGCTGCGTCTTGGAGAAGTCACAGGTATCACACACACACACACACCGGACGCGTCACGTTCAATTCAAGCAACAGTCCAAAACGGTTTATTTAATCCCCAAACGGACATAAGTTTGCTTCAAGAATGAACTATGTGGCATAAATGAGTTTGAAGTTCAGTGTTTAAAAAAAAAAGAGCAAACGGTAAGAGAAAGCGTGATCTGTATTACAGCTCTCTATATGAAGCATACAGACTGTATTAGCGTCACAGAAAGACAAACGTTTTGCTGAAAAATGCACAATACATAATTTATCGCCTAGGGTGAAGTCATTATATTTGTCCCAAATCATTGTTAATGTACATAATGTAATTTAATAGATAGTTCCGCAAATCAACTATCGGTGCTGATTAATCGGCAAAACCGATTAATCGGTCTACCTCTAGAAGCAATCAAAACCAACAAAAGAGCAACAACATGCAAGTGCTATGACAAGTCTTGATTAGCCTAACGCAGTACATGTAGCAAGGTATTTTTTATTTTTAATATTTTTTATTTTATAAAGAAAACAAGTAGATAGAATATAGAAAAAAAAATATATATTTTTTTTAAGAAACAAGTAGATAGAATAGAAAAAAGACAGCTAGTGTTAGTTTTTCAAGAAAAGCTAGCAGTTACAGAATAAATATGCAGTTGATAGAGTGTGTATGTTTTTTTAAATAAAAAGAAGACAGATAGATAAAATAGAATTAGAATAGAGAGTGCTAGAGTTAGAGGGTCAAACAAAGATGGTAGAGATGTGTTTTTAGCCGTTTCTTGAAGATGGCTAAGGATTCAGCTGCTCAGATTGAGTTGGGCAGGTCATTCCACCAGGTAGGAACAGTTAATGAAAAAGTCTGTGAAAGTGATTTTGTACCTCTTTGGGATGGCACAATAATGCATTGTTCACTTGCAGAATGTAAGCTTCTAGTGGGCACATAGGTCTGAAGTACTGAATTTAGGTAAAGAGGTGCAGAGCCAGAGGTGGTTTTGTAGGCAAACATTAATGCCTTGAATTTTATGCGAGCAGCTATTGGTAGCCAGTGCAAATTGATGAACAGAGGTGTGACATGCGTTCTTTTCGGCTCATTAAAGATTAACCTTGCAGCGGCATTTTGGATTAATTGTAGAGGTTTGATGGAATTGGTTGGAAGACCTGCCAAGAGAGCATTGCAATAGTCAAGTCTGGACAGAACAAGAGCTTGAACAAGGAGTTGTGTTGCATGTTCCGAACGAAAGGGCCTGATCTTCCTAATATTGTATAAAGCAAATCTGCCGGACCAGGCAGTTTTAGCAATGTGGTATGAGAAATTCAGCTTATCATCAATCACAACTCCAAGGTTTCTGGCAGTTTTTGAAGAAGTTATGGTAGATGAGCCTAACTGGAAGGTGAAATTGTGATGAAGTGATGGGTTTGCTGAAACAACAAGTAGTTCTGTCTTAGCAGGGTTGAGTTGAAGGTGATGGTCCTTCATCCAGCAAGAAATGTCTGTTAGACATGCTGAGATGCGAGTAGCTATCGTCGGATCATCAGGATGGAATGAGAGGTAGAGTTGAGTGTCATCAGCATAGCAGTGATATGAAAAGCCATGTTTCTGAATGACAGAACCTAATGATGCCATGTAGACAGAGAAGAGAAGTGGGCCAAGAACTGAGCCCTGAGGCACCCCGGTAACTAGATGTTGTAACTTGGATACCTCACCTCTCCAAGATACCTTGAAGGACCTATCTGAGAGGTAAGACTCAAACCACGGGAGTGCGGTTCCTGAGATGCCCTTTTTCAATAGGGTAGACAGGAGGATCTGGTGGTTGACCGTATCAAAAGCAACGGACAGATCCAGCAAAATAAGTAATGAAGACTTGGAAGCCACTCTAGCAAGTCTTAGGGCTTCAACAACTGAGAGCAAGGCAGTTTCGGTCGAATGTCCACTTCTGAAGCCAGACTGGTTGCTGTCAAGGAGGTTGTTCTGTGTTAGAAAGGCAGAGACTTGGTTGAACACAACTCGTTCAAGTGTTTTTGCAATGAAAGGTAGAAGGGAAACCGGTCTATAGTTCCCTAAAAGAGTTGGGTTAAGAGTGGGTTTATTAAGAAGTGGGGTTATACGAGCCTGTTTAAATGCTGAGGGAAAAACTCCAGTGTGAAGGGATGTGTTAACGATGTGAGTGAGTGCAGGTAACTGCAGGAGAAATGGCTTGAAGGAGATTAGATGGAATAGGATCAAGCGGACAAGTAGTAGGATGACTGGAAAGGATGCGTTTAGAGACTTCTGCCTCAGAGAGTGGAGAGAAGGATGTGAATGAGTGTATGTTTGCTGGTAAGATGTATTTGACAGTTTGTGGTGTGGAGAATTGTAGTAGTAGTAGTAGTAGTAGTAGTAAATTTATTGTCACATACACAATCATACAAAGTACAATCAGCAGTGAAATTCTTTGATTTTTAAGAAAAATAAATGTAGCAAACATGAGGAAAGAGACGAGTATGAGAAAAAAAACAACCCCCAGACTGTACTCCTTTTAGGAGTACAGTTTGAGAACAGGAAAAAAACACCTCAGTGTAAAGCACATAATACAACATAGACACGCAACTTGCAACAGGGGAGGTAATCCAGCTCTGGCAATCAGCCATCCAGACAGGCAGCCATTTTCCGGCGCTAGTCACAGACCCGCTTGTCAGGCTGGTGGTTTAAAGCGACGGAGGTGTTGGATCGGGGTTGGGGAAGTGAATGCATATGTGTGTGTGTATCTGTAATAGTTTGTAATCAGTATGTGTGTATGTGTGTGTCTATGTAATCAGCAGATGTCTGAGGAATGGGGAGGAACGCAGAGAGCTTCTCCCAGCAGTGCTTCTCAGGGATGATTTATCCATAGCGGCCTTGTCCAAGGTCGCCGTGGCAGAGGGGAGCCGGAAGAGATAAGATTGAGCTTGTTTAGTCTTAGGGCGAGTAACCTCATTCCAAATTCCCCAGCTACTCTTATTGTCCGTTCTGGTCTCTGTCAATTTTTTCCTGCAAAGCCGTGAGCCTTTTAGTGATAGAACCCATGTTGCGGTTAATAGTCTCAGTCTCAATGCTGACCGCACTGCCCACTGCTTCAATCAAGACGGGCAGCCTTGTGAGGCTTTGAACAGCTGTACCCGTTTTCTTAATTCTTCGATAACCCAGGGCAAAGCCTAATCCAATCAGCAGAAGACCTGTTATCATGGTTCCGAATAGATAAACATCTTCAACATCCTCCACGGAAAGAGCCGATAGACATACAATCCGCCACCTGTCCCACGCGTCCATTGTATAGCCTGCCGGGAGCGTTCCGTCAGGGCAGTTTGGTTCCCCCGAACCTGAGCTTCTCTTCGAGAAGATGGTGTCAATTGCATTGAGAGACCAGTTGATCAAATCCATATTTCCAGTTTTGAAGTTTTGAGGAGCAATGCAGAGAGAGTCTCTCAAGTATTACACGATACGAGACAGGAGAGCAGGCGGGGAGGAAAAAAGGGAGAGGACAGGGAGCGTGAAAAAATGCGACCGCCTCCGTTGAGAGCCAAAGAAGAAAAAAAGTTGTGCAGTGAGGTTTGTAATTTTATTAATGAAGAATGTGGCAAAGTCGTCAGCTGTTAGAGTTGATGAAGGAGGGGTAGGAGGAGGACAAAGGAGGGAGAAAAATGTTTTAAAGAGCATCCGAGAGTTAGGCGAATTGTTAATTTTGTCGTGATAGTATGTCCTTTTAGCAATGGAGATATTATCAGAGAAGTCAGAGAGGAGTGATCGATATAAATTAAGGTCAGTAGGATTTTGTGATTTGCGCCATACCCTTTCTGCAGCCCTGAGCTTAGAACGATGTTCGCGGAGAACGTCAGACAGCCAAGGGGCAGAAGGGGTGGTACGGGCTGGCCTGGAAGATAAGGGGCAGAAAGTATCTAAACAAGACATCAGAGTGGAACAGAAAGTATCAGTAGCACTGTTAGCATCAAGAGATGATAACTGTTTAGGGGGAGGAAGTGAAGATGAAACCATAGCAGATAGCCGGGAGGGTGAGAGTGAGCGTAAGTTACATCGAAAAGTGGCATGTGGAGGGGTATGTTTTGTTTGAGGAATCATGTTGAGGTTAAGAGTGAGGAGGAAGTGATCCGAGGTGTGCAGTGGAGTAACTAGCACATGTTCAGTGGAGCAGTGTCGTGTGTAAATAAGGTCCAGTTGGTTGCCTGATTTGTGAGTAGCCGAAGTGTATATATATACACACAATCTACAATCTTGGCTCAACTCCGGCCCACAGCTTTAAAATGGAGACAAAAGATCACTTTTCTTTGGAATGTCATCTACTATATCTAATAGACTCAAACTAATTATGGTGTACACCTCATGAGTGTTGCATAAGCAAATATGGCACATTTTTGAGCAAATGCTCAAGTCAAGATCACACCTTAGCTGGAGGGGATTTTTGAAGTAAATATGGACTTCTAAAATTAGACTGTTCACACTGAACATTAACTATACTGAGCATGAGTGGCCCCTATTAGACAACAAAAAAACTTTCTTGTAACATTAGGTTTCTTTCAGGAATTTAAAATCTTTAAAGTCTATTATTTAAGAACACAAAAATGGTTCAATCTACCTGAAATGACCATTTCCAGACTATCTATCCATGGTGATTTTTTGATAATGTTATGTTACAAAGTACTTGGTTGCTAATACAACAAATTATTTGTTGGTGTTTACTGTATAGCTGGTTATAGGCCAACATGTCTGTACAAATATAACCAATCTATTATTGTTCTATCAACCCCAAAGCACCTAAACTAAAAAAAAAAAAAAAAAATATTGGTGGGTCATTCTTGACCAGAATAGGCTGCAGAGGAGATGTGACTTTGTACTGACAGTCACAGGGCTCCAGACTGCGACTAAAACGGTCGCATTTGCGACTACATCACCACTGGCGACTACATGCTATGACTTAAAAATTTGCATGTAATGCCTTTTTTCCTAATTGTTTTGCGATCACATCTTTTGTTATGTTCACGTATTAAACAGACGATGCGCATCAAAGTTTTAGTGGAAAAAAGAGTTTCAAACAGTCCTCGTCTCTGCAGCACAGCAGCATTGATGGCACACCTGCTAAACACAGCTCAGTTGTGCAGCGGGAGATAGGGATGGGCGATACCTCTTATTTTATTTTCGATCCGATACCGATATTTTCAAGCCCAGTATCATCGATATCGATACCGATACCTGTAAACTAAAATGATCTTTTAAATTCTTAAAAGAATATAATCAAGTCGCTACTGGCGACTACATGCTATGACTTAAAAATTTGCATTTAATGCCTTTTTTCCTAATTGTTTTGCGATCACATCTTTTGTTATGTTCACGTATTAAACTGAGATGATGCGCATCAAAGTTTTAGTGGAAAAATGAGTTTCAAACAGTCCTCGTCTCTGCAGCACAGCAGCTTTGATGGCACACCTGCTAAACACAGCTCAGTTGTGCAGCGGGAGTCGGGAGAGAGATGTGCAAGTAAAAGAAACACAAAAGCAGTGTCTATTTCGTGCACAACTTGAAAAACTACAACAGGTAAAGCTGTCAGCTGTGTGGATATTGGCAATTATAATAATTACAAATATGGCTTTTTCTTATCAAGATCTTAGTCTATATGCTGTGTTCTGTTAATGCGTGATATTATTTTTAGCACACTTGCCGTCCAGTAATCGCTAAAATCTTTGTGCTTTGTTACTTTTTAATAAACAAAGTATCACCTTTAAAATTATGCCAAATTCATAACGAAATTCAAACAATAAATACGGTTTTGGCGCTCTTTAATTCGGCAGGCACGATCGCTTTAGCGCCTCAGTTCAAGCAACAAGTGAATCCATTATATCTTTCTCTTTACTACTATAGTACATAATGAACATTAATTAACATCAAAAGGTAGGCTATTTTATAAGAGTACCTATAGTACAACTTAATGAAATGTCTCATGTTGAAACCTTCAGTGTTTCAAACTGCAGAAAACATGTAAAGCGTGTAAACATTGCAACTAATAATACATTTAACGTTACCTCAGAATAACCATTCGGGCGTCCATAAGCTCATCAGTCAGCTAGAATAATAACTATAAAGAGGAGCATTTTGCTATATTTATGCGCTATTGCATATTCATATTTTTACTTAACCTGTTTGCATTATACTAATGAAGAAAAATAGATTGAATGTGTGAAAGACATATCAAAGTCCCTTTCAGTCTTTGAACATATGACAAAATTTATAGCATGCATTGAGGAGGAGCCCGAATTACACTCAGTGGCCAAGTGATGCTTTCCATGATATTGGTACAGATTCTGTGTAATGAACCATTCTTTGTGACTGTATATTTCAAGTTGGAAAAGACATTTAGTTCCCACTTTAAGTGAACCTTAGTTCCCAGGTCATCTACAAGATTGATTCAAATGCTGATAAAGTCAAGAAAAGGTGAGACATAAACACATGATTGAAATGTTAAAATGTAAAATATATATATATATATAAAAATAAAATAAATAAAACATGTTTATTCTGTGGCACCTAAAAAAATAATTTGGTGGTTTGGTGCCTAAGTTTTTTCCTTATAGGAGCCAATGGCTCCTTACTCTATTTTTTTGTCTGGAGCCCCGAGTCATATACTGTATTTGACTACTGACCTGTTGGTTATGCAGGACTCTTAAAAGGATTTTGGCAGAATCCAGGCTTTGACAATGCATCCAGCCCAACAACAACAAGAGGCGGGACAAAGGCTGAAACTCAGCCTGCAATAGTGTTTCCAGTTTGGCAAACTCCTCTCGCTTTATGAGATCTAAACCAGTAAGCAAGACCTGCTCCAGATCTAACTGGATCTCACAAGTATATCAGTCTTCTTTTTCCTCAAAGGCCAGGGGTGTTGCCATCCTATTTCGTAAAACTGTCCCATTTCGTTTGTCTACTGTCATCTCTGATCCTTCTGGAAGATATATTTTAGTATCTGGTCATATAAATTCATTCCCAATTACGTGTAAATTTATATGGTCCAAATTTTGATGATCCTAACTTCTTTAGGAAGATTTTTGACTTGCTTCCTGACCCCAGTTCTACTAATTTAATAATTGGTGGTGATTTTAACTGCTATCTTGATGCTTATTTGGACCGCTCCTCCACACAGGTCGCTCACATTTTACGTTCAGTTATTAATTTAAATAATTTATGCAAGTCTTTTAATTTAGTTGATATTTGGAGATTGCAACACCCATCCAACAGAGACTACTCCTTTTCTCGTGTGCACAAATCATATTCTAGAATCGATTATTTTCTTATTGATTCTAAACTCATTTCGAACGTAACACAGACCAAGTATAATAATATTATAATTTCTGATCATAGTCCGCTTACTATGGTGTTTAAGCTTTCTGTGTCTAAAATGTTAAATTGGCGTTTAAACCCTTGTTTATTCTTGCAGGAGCAATTTCACTCATACATCTCCTCTCACATCAAGCAGTTTCTTGAATTCAGCGATAAAGGTGATGTGTCTGATTACATTCTCTGGGAGACTTTTAAGGTAGTGTTGCGGGGGAATATAATTGCTTATGAATCGAGCAGGAAGGAGAAACGTGGATGGCTTGCCGAAATTGAAACCTTGCTTCCAACCTTGGAGAATGCCTATAGATTATCTAAATCTCAGTCAGATCTTAATGTTATGCTAAAACTTAAGTACGAGTATAATAATATTTTGAGTGAACAAGTCAGTAACATAATGCTTAAAATAAAATGTAAGCAGTTTGAGATGGTTGACAAACCTGAAAGATTACTTTCTCGGCAGTTAAGAGGCATACAGGCAAATAGAGCTATTTTCCAAATTAAATCAGACTCAGGTGTGTTATTAACCAATCCAAAGGAAATTAATGCTCGTTTTTTTGGATTTTTATAAACATCTTTTCACTTCAAAATGTAATGTGCCCATTTCAGAAATTACTGATTTTCTTGATACAATTGACACTCCGAAGCTTAGTGAGGATGCCAGAAGCGATCTGGATAAAGAGTTCACTTTGGATGAAATTCTGAAGGCTATCAAGTCCAAATGGTAAGGCCTCAGGGCCTGATGGGTTTTGTATTGAACTCTATAAAGCTCATGCAGATATTATTGCTCCACTGCTGCTGAGAATGATAAACCACTCTTTTGAAAATAAACAACTTCCCCGTTCTCTCTATGAAGCGAACATTTGCTTATTATTGAAAAAAGACAGGGATGACACTGATCCTTCTAGTTATAGACCATTAAGCTTGCTTAACTGTGATCAGAAGATTGTTGCTTAAGTGCTGGCCATTCGTTTGAGCAAACACATGGCTTCATTAATTCATCATGATCAGACTGGTTTTATTTTGAGTAGATTTTCTTTTTCAAATGGTCGTCGCTTGTTAAATTTACATTTATGCATTTAGCAGACGCTTTTATCCAAAGTGACTTACATTGCATTCAAGTTACAGTTTTACATTTTATCAGCTCTTACTTTCCCTGGGAATCGAACCCATGATCTTGGCGTTGCTAGCGCCATGCTCTACCATTTGAGCTACAGGAAAGCAACAGTAAATGTTATGTATAATGTAGATTCTAAGTGGTCTAAGGCAGCTGTTATCGCTCTAGATGCCAAGAAGGCCTTCGACCAGATCGAGTGGCAATATCTATACTCAGTGTTAAATAAGATTGGGTTTGGAAAAAAAATTCGTACATGCATTGAGATGCTTTATGCAAACCAAAAATCTGCAGTACTCACTAATTTGGACAAATCTGACTATGTTCCACTTTATCGTGGGACTAGGCAGGGATGTTGCCTTAGTCCCTTGTTATTTAATTTGGCTCTGGAGCCACTGGCTATAAGAATTCGGCACCATGCCTCTATTAGTGGCATTACAATTGGGTCGGTAGAGACTAGGCTCTCTCTGTTTGCAGATGATTTGCTTATATTCTTAAAAGATGCTGTCGATTCTTTACCTCCTTTAATGGATTTGATAAAAAAAAATTGGATCTTTTTCTGGGTATTCAATTAACTGGAATAAAAGTATATTTGTTCCCCTTGGCAAAAAATTTAACATTTTTTAGAGTTCCTCCCTTTTAAAATTGTTCGTGATCATTTCACTTACTTAGGATTGGTTATTCCCTTAGATTTACATTTACATTTATGCATTTAGCAGACGCTTTTATCCAAAGCGACTTACATTGCATTCAAGTTACAGTTTTAAATTTTTTATCAGCTCCTGCTTTCCCTGGGAATCGAACCCATGATCTTGGCCTGGCGTTTACAGGAAAGCCTGTAGCTCAAATGGATCCAAAAGATATATTTAAAGATCCAAAATATATATTTAAACTTAATTTTAGTGCTGCAATAAAAAGCCTTAAATCCACCATTGAAAAATGGAGGCTTTTGCCTTTATCATTAATCGGCCGTGTTAATGCTATAAAGATGGTGGTCCTTCCAAGGTTTTTATATCCGTTTCAGAATCTACCCATTTATCTTAATAAATCATTTTTAAAAAATCTAGATTCTATTATTTTCCCTTTTATTTGGAGTTTAAGACTCATCATATCTCTAAGGCACACTTAGAAAAATCTAAAGAGATGGGGGGGCTGGCAATGCCAGTTTTTCAACATTATTATTGGACGTAACGTAAGGGCTTTGATGTATTGGAGTATTGATTCACCCGGTTTTAATGAGAATGCAGATTTTCCTACCTGGATTCACATGGAATCTCATTCTGTAAACAAGATCTCTCTCCCTGCTTTATTACTTGCCAGTTTAAATGCTCCTTTAAAGAGCATTTCTAAAAATGTTGTAGTGCATAGCTCTTTAAGAATATTGGTATCACCAATCGGTATCACACAGCCTTCTCTATATTCCCCCATTTGTAAGAATCACAATTTTACACCTGCTCTGAGCGATAGAATCTTTCAATTGTGGAATAATAAGGGTCTTTCTACATTTAATGAACTATACACTGATGGTCGCTTTGCCTCTTTCGATCACCTTCTTAGTAAATATGGTCCTTCTCACTCTCATTTTTATCGCTACTTGCAGACTCGGCATTATGTTCAGCAAGCTTTTTCCGATTACAGGATCCAGCAAGAAGAACACCGGTTCTATAATCTAGTGCGACAAGCACCTGATACTAGGCATATGGTTTCGCAAGTTGTTTCCCTCTTCTCATCGCAGTTAAACATTTCTTCTGATTATCTTAAGGTAGCGTGGGAAAAGGATGCTGGCATCAACCTATCTGATGACCTCTGGTCTGAAATCCTGCAGAGAATTCATAGCTGCTCTATCAATGCAAGACTTCAATTAATTCAGTTTAAAATTTTACACAGGCTGCACTATTATAAAGTCAAACTCCACAAGATATACCCAGCAGTGTCTCCAGTTTGTGATCGATGTCAGGGCGCAGAGGGAACGTTATCTCATTCTTTTTGGTTCTGCCCTAAACTTCATAGGTATTGGCAGGATATATTCTCTAGGTACTCTGCGGCATATAACCAGGTTTTCTTGCCTGAAGTGGAATTGGCCATCTTTGGTTACTCTGATACAATTTCATCTTTGCCTTATTATTTGCAGTTCGCATTAATGTTGGGCATGGTGGTGGCCAAGAGAATTATATTGAGGTAGTGGAAATTCACTGCTCCCCCATGTTTTCAGAGATGGCTTGCTGAGATGGCCTGTCATACACCTTGAGAAATTACGGTTTTATCTTTCTCCTTTGTAACTATTCTAGGCACTTATGTCATTTCATTTGTAATGTAATCTGCCCTTTTATTTTATTTTTTATGTACTTTGTTTTGTGTTCTTGGTATGTTGTTGTTATAAAACTAATAAAAAAAACAATATAGAATTATTATTTTTTTTGCATGAAAGTCATTAAACATTAAGCAGTGCTTGGAGATGCTGGCGATTGAACCCAGGACCTCATACATGCAAAGTGGCGCGTGCGCCCGATGAAACCGTTAGCTCGGAAAATATGTAAATGTGCATGCCCAGCTGTAGCCTCAGCTGTATCCCTTCTAGCCTAAACCACAAATCAGACAAAAGAGCAGATTAACTTCAGTGGACTTAAACTTGAGAAATAAAACACTTTCTGATGGTTACTCATGTTCATTTCGTGCTTTAATATGAAAAGACGATCGGTTCCCGTGTTTGAACTGAGGCTAGAGTGGGGGAACTATGACGTCAGAACCCGGAAGAGTAATTCGCCGTGGGTTCCTTCGAGATTTTCCTATGGTGCTTTATAATGGGGTTTTTCAATTTATGAGTAAAATAAAGCCTGTGGTAAACACGACTTGACGATACTTTTACGTTTTGTTCTACAATGTAAACTGCACCCACTCACAGCCCAAACGTTCTTATCTAGTTACTTATTAAAAACATACGTTTTCAAAAAAACATAACTGCTTCAAATTTTTAGTTTTGGGTATGGATGCGTGTAATTTATGTTGTAGAACAAAACATAAAAGTATCGTCAAGTTGTGTTTACCACAGGCTTTATTTTACTCATAAATTGAAAAACCCCATTATATCATTCGTGACCACGACACGTGACGTCACCAAGCCCAGGGGAACACCCGGCTGAAGAGACTTTAGCAGCACGATGCAGCCGCGGGGGACCACGATGCGCAAACGGCCCAAAGTCCACGCCGTCCAAGTGACTCGAGATTTCAGCCAAAAACTGCAGCGGGCGCATGTGTAGTAAACTGTCCAGTTTGAAAAGGCACAGGGAAAACAAACTGGCAGCCGAGCGCGCATCTCCACTGCTTTTAGTCGAAGGACACTCCCAGATACGTTAGACTGACTCGGGGCAAGAATGCTCTAATGCATATTCACGCATAGCCTCAAGAACTCCAAGTGACGAAGCAGTTTGTCTATATGGCTGGCTGGCGTGTCCCGTGACTGAGCTAATATCAGCCAGTCAGCTAAATAATTTAGAATGCACATTCCGCTCGCTCTGAGGGGATGGGAGGAGCTGCGTCCATGAACTTCGAGAAAGTGCGCGGGGGCCAAAGCCAGCCCAAACAGGAGAACAGACAGGGTACTGGTACGCTATGCCCTCGAGAGCAAACCTCAGAAAGCGTCTGTGATGCGGTGCTATCTGAATGTGAAAGTATGTGTCCTTTAAATCCACGGACGCAACCAGTCCCCGGGGCGAATTTGCGCCAGGATCTGTTCCAGCGATATCATTCTGAACGGACGCTTGCAGAGCGCTCTGTTGATGGGCCTGAGATCTAGAATCGAGCGGAGTCCTCCATCCCTCTTGGCCACCACAAAATAGCGGCTGTTAAAGCTACTTTCCAGCTCGCTCGCCGGGATTCGTTCTATCGCTCCTTTTTCGAGCATGTTGCATAGCTCTTGTCTCAGGACCAGGGCATTTCGAGGCAATGTTAGAGACTGCACCACGCCGTTGAAACAGGGTGGTCTGCATCTGAATTGAGGGGCGTACCCACGCTCTATCACGCCGAGTAACCAGCTTGAGATTCTCAGAATAGTTTTCCCACGCGCTCAAGAACTGACATAGCGGCTTCAGCGGCTTAGATGTAGGATGCGCTGGCGAGTGCTGGGCAGTTATAACCCACGTGAGCAGTGGCTCTGTACGGCTCTGAGGCGGGGCGAGCGGCGCTGTATTGACTGAGTGAGGAGGAAAGAGCGCTTTTGCGCAAATATATGCACTTTGATGAACATACACTATCACACAAATTTGAACAATTTGAGACAGCTTGCGGGCTCTTCCCGGGCCTCTTTACACTTTTCCCCGCATATCCGGCTCTTGGCAGGAGCGGTCGCGGGCCACTGTGTCCCTGCACTGCGATGAGCCGTGCGCCAAAGAAGACCTCGATCTCACGGTCTGCTGCTTTTTAACCGGTGAGGGTGGCAGACGACTGTGAGCGGCGCCTGATCTTTGTGCAGATATGCATCAGCACCTGTCACTACAGACTGCGACTATGCTATACGACCTAGTTGAACACCACTTCGTAGGGGCGTGAACAACTGACGTTATAGTCCTGCGAAAACTTGAAGGCTGATAGGGTGCGCGCCGGGGCATCGGGTGACTCCTCGCCTTCGTGCGCTTTTCTGCGCAGGGGCATCAGGTGACTCCCCACCTTCACGCGCTTTCCGCGCAGGGGCATCAGGTGACTCCCCGCCTTCGCACGCTTTTCCGCGCAGGGGCACCAGGTGACTAATTGCCTTCGCACGCTTTTCTGCGCAGGGGCATCAGGTGACTCCTCGCCTTCGCGCGCTTTTCTGCGCAGGGGCATCAGGTGACTCCTCGCTTTTGCGCGCCGTTTCATAATGTGACTCACTGCCGCTCTGAGGCGGGGGCCGCTTCATTACTGGCGAGTGGGTGAGCGACTGAAGCAGGGGCTCCTTTTATGTCACCTTGAATGAGTGAGAGAGCAGAGTCCTCTACACACGGCAGCCGCTGATGTGGGGCTGGTATCGTGTGAATAAAAGAGAAGAGCAGTGTCTTCCAAACACGGCAGCCGCTGATGTGGGGCTGGTATCATGTGAATGAGAGAGTGTCCTCTACACACGGCAGACCGCTGTGGGGGGCTGGTATCGTGTGAATAAGAGAGCAGTGTCTTCCAAACATGGCAGCCGCTGATGAGGGGCTGGTATCATGTGAATGAGCGAGTGTCCTCTACACACGGCAGACGCGCTGTGGGGGGCTGGTATCGTGTGAATAAGAAGGCAGTGTCCTTCCAAACACGGCATTTCGTCGCATGAGCTCATCACCATAGTCCAGGTCCACCGCTGATAGAGGGCAGACGGACTCATCTTAAGAAAAACATCATACTCACCTGAACGCTGCAGAGGAGCGGCCATACAGAGACCGTGATGAGCGAACCTCAACTGTGAGCTGTAATACTTTATAAGCCATAAATCTAGGTTGTTCAGCAAAGTGAAGGAGAAGATTCTGACGTAATTGTCGCGTACACCGCATTTTATACTGCCTCTCTATGGGATTAACTTTGTGCCAATTAAAATGAATGTAATTTTTCAAGAAACGTATGAAAATATACATTGAAACGGAATAAAATGTCTTTGAAACTGAAAAAATAAATAATTGCATGCAAAATGTTTGACTTCTTTTTTAATACACTGCATGTTTTGCAATGGTTTTCTCCTCTTTCATTCGTTGATCTGTACTTACAAATACGCTTCCAGAGTTTTCATTTACGCTTCTAAAGTTTTCGTTTATGATTCTGAAGTTTTCGTTCGCCCTTCTGGCACAAATCTCTCGTGGGGGCGGGGCTAGCAGCGGTGTGTTCTCATTGGCTACTGAGTTTTTGATTGACAGCTTCTTGACCTGGAAGTGAAGACGTCAGTGTTGTTGTGTCAGTGTGGATCTGAGCGTCTCTTAACGGCTTCCTATTTCATTTTAATGATATAAAATAATATATAAATATTTTTATTATTATTATTTTATCAGTATTGTTCTGCTGCTACACTACATTGTTGAGATGATTTCTTAGGAATAGCACAGCGAATGATACCATCATCATCATCAATAATCATCGTCGTTATCAGGATACTCACGGTAAGTTGTCTTGATTTAGCCCAATCATTACTGGACCTGGTTATCTACATACAATTATAGCCTTCAATTAGATAATATTTGCTTCGATTAGTTCATATTTCCCCCCAGCACATAGCATAATGTACAGTACTAAATGTACTGTATCTGACAATGACCGACGCTATTTTACAAGTGCACTGTCAATCACTGCGCTGTCAACTTTGGCAATGTAAAGCCTTTTTAACCATGCTTTTTCTGTGTCCAGATTTGACTAATAATAATGCAAAAATGGTCACTTCAGATGAACATTTTTTTTGGGGGGGGGCTCTTACTCAAAACAAACTTTGACAAAAATTATAGTCTTTAATATTGCCTAGATATATATCCAAATGCAAAACCTTAACATACAAATAATTATGACTGAAATCAATTTCCAGCCACTATACACAGTCATGGATATATAGGGCTATACAGCCATCTAATGGTTACACAATGGTATTACAGATGATAAATGGTGCATAATTGTGATGTATTTATTACTAAGTTAAAATTACTAATATATATCAAATTAAATAATTATATTGTGTATTTATTTGTTTGAAATATTTTAAGTTTTAAATGTGTAATGGGAGTTCAAAGCAGCTGGTATTGTTAGACTATAATGCATCTTTCTCAATTTCCAGGGAGTGGAGCAACTTTTCCATAAACAAACTTCTGATGCTGACCCAGAGGATGCAGTGGTAGTACCAGAGATCCATTGCCCTCATCAGACAAGAATCTTATTTTGTTCAGACACATCACCTTTGAATGACTGGGATCTTGATCTTCAGACACCTGATATTATGCAAATATTTTAATTTCTTTGGAGCTCTAGATTAAAACAAACACAGTTCACACGTACACAAGAGGTTGCACTTTATTCTTATTAGTCTATGCTGATCTTGATATTTAATTATATCGCATGGAATTGATCTTACTGATATAGATATCGTACCTCAAAGTGATGATGTTACTGACCATTTCCTTGTATCGTGCATGCTGCATATTACTGATATTAAATGTAGGGCCCCACGTTATCGTCCGGGCAGAACTATTGTTCCAGCCACTAAAGACAGATTCACAAATAACCTGCCTGATTTATCTCAGCTGCTCTGTGTACCCATAAATACAAATGAACTTGACAAAATGACTAGCAACATGGGCACTATCTTCTCTAATACGTTAGAAACTGTTGCTCCCATCAAATTAAAAAAGGTTAGAGGAAAACGTGCTGCGCCATGGTACAATACCCATTCTCTCAAGAAAGAAACTCGTAATCTTGAGCGCAAATGGAGAAAAACTAACTTGGAAGTTTTTAGAATTGCGTGGAAAAACAGTATGTCCAGCTATAGACATGCTCTAAAAGCTGCCAGGACCGAGCATATCCGCAAACTCATAGATAATAACCAAAATAATCCAAGGTTTTTATTTAGCACAGTGGCTAGACTAACAAATAACCAGACGTCACCTGATCTAAATATTCCCTCACAGTTTAATAGTAATGACTTTATGAATTTCTTCACTGATAAAATAGATAACATCAGAAATACAATAACTAATGTAGATTCTACGGCATCTAGTACTTCAGCCTCATTCACCGCACCCAAAGAAAAACTGCAGTGCTTTTCAACTATAGGACAGGAAGAGCTAAATAAACTTATCAACACATCTAAACCAACAACATGTCTATTAGATCCTGTACCTACTAAATTACTGAAAGAGTTACCTGTAGCAGAAGAACCGCTTCTCAATATTATTAACTCATCGTTATCTTTAGGTCACGTCCCTAAACCATTCAAGCTGGCAGTTATTAAGCCTCTTATTAAGAAGCTACAACTAGATCCTAGTGATCTGGCAAATTACAGACCCATCTCAAATCTTCCGTTTATGTCTAAAATTTTAGAAAAAGTTGTGTCTGCTCAATTGTGCTCATTCTTGCAAAAAAATGATCTCTGTGAAGAATTTCAGTCAGGTTTCAGGCCCCGCCATAGCACAGAAACTGCACTTGTTAAAATTACAAATGACTTGCTTCTTGCATCAGACCAAGGCTGCATCTCATTGCTAGTTTTACTTGATCTTAGTGCTGCGTTCAACACTATAGATCATGAAATACTCGTAGATCGATTACAAAACTATACAGGTATTCAAGGGCAGGCTTTAAGATGGTTTAGATCCTACCTGTCCGATCGCTATCACTTTGTTTATTTAAACGGGGAGTCATCTCAATTATCACCAGTAAAGTATGGAGTACCACAAGGATCTGTCCTAGGTCCTCTGCTGTTTTCAATATACATGCTGCCCCTTGGTAATATTATTAGAAAATACGGGATTAGTTTCCATTGTTATGCTGATGATACTCAACTATATATCTCAACAAGACCAGACGAAACTTCTAAATTATCTAAGTTAACTGAGTGTGTTAAAAATGTAAAAGATTGATGACCAATAATTTTCTCCTATTAAATTCAGATAAGACAGAGATATTACTTATTGGACCAATAACAGTACACAGAATCTCTTGGATTACAATTTGCAACTAGACGGATCCTGTTACTTCCTCTACAGTCAAAAATCTGGGTGTTATTAGGACAGCAACTTGTCTTTTGAAAAACATATTTCCAATGTTACAAAAACAGCATTCTTCCATCTTAGAAACATTGCCAAGCTAAGGAACATGTTACCTGTTTCTGATGCAGAAAAGCTAGTTCATGCATTCATGACCTCTAGACTGGACTATTGTAATGCACTGCTAGGTGGTTGTCCTGCATCTTCAATAAACAAGCTACAAGTAGTCCAAAATGCAGCGGCTAGAGTCCTTACCAGGTCAAGAAAATATGATCATATTACCCCAATTTTACAGTCTCTGCACTGGCTTCCTATTAAGTACCGTCAGTTACAAAAATTTATTACTTACCTATAAGGCCCTAAATGGTTTAGCTCCTGCGTACCTAACTAGTCTTCTATCTCGCTACAATCCATCACGCTCCCTAAGGTCGCAAAACTCTGGACTCTTGGTAGTACCTAGAATAGCAAAGTCCACTAAAGGAGGTAGAGCTTTTTCATATTTGGCTCCCAAACTCTGGAATAGCCTTCCTGATAACGTTCTGGTTCAGACACACTCTCTCTGTTTAAATCTAGATTAAAGACACATCTCTTTAGCCAAGCATTCACATAATGCATTCATATAATGCATCTCATAAATCGTGTACTACAGTTATATCTGATCAAAACGCACATTATTATTCTTTAGCTTGGGTTGAACAAATAATTTTTGCTTGAATGGAACAACAGCTACGCTAATTATGTCTCTTTGTTTCTCTGTTTCTGCCACGGATTAACATCCCGTGGTAACTAGGAGTTACACAAGCTTCAGTCTGGATCCAGCCCTTAAATGATCTGAGATGACCAAACACCTGAGAAGAGATGATGCCGACCCCTCGGAGGACCTCTGATGGAGGCCAACCTCTGATCCACCAACAACATGCAGAATTAACAATTTTGCCATAAGTTAATATATATTAAGTTTCTACAATGTATAATATATTGTAGAAACTTAATTTCCTGTAAAGCGCTTTGCAACGATTGTATCGTAAAAAGCGCTATACAAATAAACGTGAATTGAATTGAATTGAATTAGCATACCAACAGCATATGATTGTTAAGGGGATAGTTCACCCAAAAATAAAACTTCTCTCATCTTTTACTCACCCTCATGCTGTCAGGTACTGGACAGGTAAACACAAATTAAGATTTTTAGAAATAATCCATCTTTGTGAGTCCTAAAGATGCTTTAAAAACCACACACAGTGACCGTGACAGTAATCCATCTGACCTTAGTGGTTAAAAAGTAAAACAACAGATAAGAAAAACACTAATAATTTAAACTTTTGACTATTAACAATTGCTTCCGTTCAGCTGTCATACGTGCATGGGTTACAATCCACTTGTGTCATTTGGATTCTCAGAGATGGATTATTTTCTTAAAAATCTTTGTTTATGTCAAGAAAGAACGTCATAAACATCTGGAATGGCATAAAGGTGAGTAAATAATTAGAGAATTTTCATTTTTTTGGATGGACTATCCCCATAAAGACTGATATTGCACTCCATTATAACATACTCATTCACTGTTTTGTAGCTTATACTGTAACAGGAACTGTTGAAAGGGTCATTGCAGTGTTTAAAACATATAATGAATTTTAAACATATTCTGTATACTATGTAGAATACAGTGCATTACATGTATACTATGCAGTTAGTGTTTCGTGGATTCTGGTCTTTCCTGTCACAACATAATTGCATCCAAGTCTTTCACTTTGATACTTGTGTATATGCTATAGTGACAATAAAGAATGTAAATTTATTTTAATTATTTCATATTTCATTTACATTCATTCAACAGGTTTATAAAAGTCACACTTGAAAGAGTTGATGATTGTTAAAAATGTATTTCCAATTTTAAATGTTAGATGATAATGTTAACTAAATAAAATAACTAAACAAAATTATCAGCATGATAAAAACAATTGGCAGCAAGAACATCCTTTTGTGTGGAATATGTAATAAAATGAGCTTGATTGACAGGTTGGAGTGAGACTTTCTTGACGTCTGAATATATCACACATACTGTATATATGATAGTATCTTTCAAATGTAACAGCTCAACCTAATTAGACCCTACAATGCAAAAGAATCATGAGCAATAAACAAATATCCTACGAGAACATTGGCCATTATACAATATTTCCAGTATTATATACAGTACTTTAATAATTAACCCTCAATATGATCTTCTTTTTCTCTCGCGCTCCTAAAAGCTTATGTTGACAGAGTAGTAGCAACAGATAAATACAGATTGAATTCAAAAACAAAACTCCTAACTTTATATAATTAAAATTAAATAGGAAGCCACTAAGAGATGCTCAGATCCACACTGGGGGTGCAACACTGACTTCTTCACTTCCAGGTCAAGATGCTGTCAATCAAAAACTCAGTAGCCAATGAGAACACACCGCTGCTAGCCCCGCCCCCACGAGAGATTTGTGCCAGAAGGGCGAACGAAAACTTCAGAATCGTAAACGAAAACTTTAGAAGCGTAAATGAAAACTCTGGAAGCGTATTTGTAAGTGCAGATCAATGAATGAAAGAGGAGAAAACCATTGCAAAACATGCAGTGTATTAAAAACGAAGTCAAACATTTTGCATGCAATTATTTATTTTTTCAGTTTCAAAGACATTTTATTCCGTTTCAATTTATATTTTCATACGTTTCTTGAAAAATTACATTAATTTTCATTGGCACAAAGTTAATCCCATACCTCTCAGCTTGTCAGTATTTGCATGTGATGTGCATACTTCGCGACAATTGGCCAGTCATTTGACTGGCGTGAGCCAATAGGACTTCAGGAAAGGTTGGAAGGAAGGAGTTCCCACAAAGAGTATAGAAGCCCAAGAAGCGAAACTCAATAGAACGCTCCATAGCAACAGTTGCGCCCATGACATGACTGTGCCGCCGCCATTTTGGACTGAAAACTACACAAAAACTCCGTAGAATAATAGGAGCCAGGCGCGCTTGACCAACTTACAATAACACATTTAAAGTATTTATGCATATAGAGTTTCGCCTCTTTGGGCTTCTATACTCTTTGTCTGCACTCCACTAGATTCTTGCTGTCGCCATGGAAAGATTTGTTTAAAAAACCGTACATTAAACCTGAAATACAGCCTGAACGATGACAACAATAATGTACAATCACTAGACGAGTGATAATCAAATCCTTTTAACAGTTTATTTTACAGACTTTATTTTAAAGTCTTCCCTTTTTTATTTTAAAGTCTTCCCTTTTGGTCTCTAGAAACCATGTCAGTTTCGGTTACAAATATTTTAAGTTCAAGTGTTAGCATTATAATAACACGGAATTAATACCAACATATGAAATTAAATTAATGACAGAAAAATTAGAAATGTTGGATAATAAATATGTAACAGGAATAACATCTTGACAGTAAACTGTTTTTGCAGTATTGTCTTATATTAATGTCCGTTAAAGGAAGACTGTATATATATATAAAAAAACAAGTACAGCCACTTTCTCCAAAATTGTTTAATTATTTAATTATGACAGACACAGTAATGCATCATGTTCTAGAGATCATCATGTTTGTAGTGTGTTCAGGGGATTAAAACGTACAATATATATGTCAGACCTACTGGAGTACGTTAACGTTAATAGTAAATAATAATATAGTATGTAATTGTAAACGTGTAAAGTTTCATAAGCTCATTATAACTATAGTGTCATATCCATATAAATCATTATTATGGTTTCTATGGCTAGGACCTGCAGTTCCTAAAGGATTTAAGTTTACTACTGGACTAAAAACAGTTATAGTTAGCAGTTACATCCCACTTCAAAACACCAAGAATAATTACAGCTTTGGGAAGAGTCTTTTCTATACTCTGTTACATCCCACAAAGAGTATAGAATACCAAGAGGCGAAACTCATGCTTTTTCGGGTAAACACAGGTGGCGCTTCAGCGCGGCCGCCATATTTTTACACTTAACAACGAAAGAGAAGTTGTGATAATTACCTGTCAGAGTCTTTGTAATTATTCACAAAAGGAAAATGATGAAGCGCTGTCTTAGTCAAGATTTTCACTGTCACACATAATAATGATTTATATGATAGTTTTTGAATGAAACTTTACACGGGATTGAACACACTACAATCCCAACATTGCGTCATAATTAAATAATTCTTTTAGTGGGTTGTTTTTTTTTTTTTTTTTTTTTTTTTTTTCGTTTTTTTGTTTGTTTACACTTTGACATTAATATAAGATTCTCTTTCGTTGTTATATATTTATTATCCAACATTTTATTCATTAATTTAATATGTTGTCTATGCTTTCTTAAAATATTTGTAACCGAAAGATAGAGACCAAAATGGAACTTTAAAATAAAGTTGTCTGTTAAAAGGATTTGATGATGATCAGTTGGAATTAGTTCACCCTATTTCAGGTTTAATGTACGGTTTTTAAACAAAATGGCTAGTGGAGGCCAAGTATAGAAGCGCACCTTTAAATGTGTTATTGTAAGTCAAGCGCAGGGCTGGGATTTTTTTTTGTTACCCGGCGAAAAGCATCAGAGTTTCGCCTCTTGGTATTCTATACTCTTTGGTTCCCATAACGGAGAATTCTCCGTGATGTCTCCTGAAAGCTGGAGAGGGAACACTGGCATATTAGCGATGACTCATCTCTGATTGGTCATTGCATTCATAAACTCAACAGCATCGTGTGTGATTGGTTCATACAGTCTATGGATTGGTCATAATGCAGCAAAACGGGTCTGTATCTGGCTCAGCGCCAGCCAGCGAAGGCAGATTTGACATTGTCCAATTGCTCCCTGAAAGTTTTTTTTTTTTTCTTTACAATCACAACAAAGTCAAACCACTGCCTAAAACTCAATAGCAGAAAGGTAGCAAGATCTCCCAAATATGGAATCTAAACAACAGATACCGAGAATGCATAGAAACCCCATTGAACCGGGCCTGGAGAAACTGTTCCTGTTCGCTAACTAGTGGTTGAAGTAGTGGGCTACCTACCCAGTCTATGCAACCCCTATGTATTTGTTGTGTTCTTATAGTGTTTTAAAATAGTTTGAATGTATGCAGTACCTGCCTTGAAATGTAACAATGTTAAACAATTAATTAAATTAATCTTAATTAGTAACGCTTTGGCAGTGCTACTAGTAATTTTGGCATAAACAATTGCATAGGCCTACAATTAAACGATTGTCAATTAAACCAAACTGGGTGATTAAAAACAGTTAATAAAAACAAGAAAAGGTTCATTCTGATAAAATATACACATTCAGCTGTATCACGGAAAAAAATCGATTATGTCTTTTTGTGTAAAAAAAAAAAAAGACAGTTACACAAGCTTAAATTATTTTAATTTGCATTTTTGTAATATATGCATTTTTAAAATAAATTATATTATGAGCATAACAATTTGAGTAAAAAATTGATTTAATTAACATGTCCCAGATTGTGCCCGTGTGCTCACTGGTGTCCGTTTAAATTTTAAAACTGTTAGGCAGTGTTGCCAGATTGGGCGGTTTTGAATTTGATTGTGCGGGTAAATATTGGCTTGGGCGGGTGGATAAAATTTGGGCTGGTTTTTGGTCAGTTTGGCGGTTTTCAAAACATATAAATTGTATAGGTTAATTGGTTAACAAACAAGCCCAAGTGTGCATATATAGCCTACTGCATGCATCCAATCAGTCATCACAACGTTACCAAACACACACACACACACACACACACACACACACACACACTGCAAAGAGACTGGTGCTGATGTTGACGTCGCGGCCGCACTTTTAGCCAATCACTAGGGATCATCAGACAGACGTGATGGATCATGAGTGACGGGTTTTTAGCGCGATAATGGATCTGATTTTAAATGTGTAACAGTATAAGTGATCATAGTGCTTATATGGTAAAGAGTGGAGAGTGTTTTAACTCTCAAAACGTGAATTACACCTGTTGAGGGAGAAGACACTGCAACTCCGACATCAGAGCACAGTTAAATTATTTAATCAAAATCTATTTATATCTATAAGATCCTGTCTTTTATCTTTTAAACGCTCCAGATTGGATCCTTTAAAGCTGACTTGTTAGTTTTGACTGTGCAAAAATCTATATCATGTTCAATATGAATTTCACTTGGTTCTGTGTGAAATTATAGAGCGACACGAAGGTGAGAGCATTATTGTTGTTACATTTTTTTAATTGTCGGATTATCATACAGAATGACACAGTTTTGACTGTCATGGTGTGCATGAATGAGTGTGAAATACCTATAATTAAGTTGCTTATTCTGGGCACTTTTTTGCGTTTAAATTCTGACTGTTGACATTGAAAATGATGCGTGTTTTTCGAGGGTATCGGTTAATTTCTTGATTGCCGTTTTGACAGTGTCTGCATATTTTAATCATATTTGGTAGTTCTCTTTAATGTATATGCCCCGATTTGATCCATGGGAAATTTAGCTAGCATTATATTTATATTATTTTGTCATTATTATTTCGTTATAAGGAGATAAAAATAGCACTTACCAACCTTGATTTACATTATATCACATTATTTTGACAGTTAAAATTTTGGGCGGTTTTTGGGCGGGTTTTTGAGCTTTTGGGCGGGAAATCGTCCATCCAATCTGGCAACACTGCATTAGGCTACAACCGAATATCAACTGGAAATGGCAATCGATACCAACACCTCTTGGAAAACAACACTTATAATCAGCACCTCACCTCAGGTTTGAGGAAAAATACTGCTTTACTGTTTTTTGATAATACTAACTGATTAAAACCCTTTACTCTCGGCTATTTATGCACTTATCTGTTTATGTTTTCGTAGTGTGATGAAGCCTCGCAGATTCTTCTAGCGCAGCAGCACAGGATTCGCCGCTCGGACAGCATTCTGTCCTCTTCCTTTGTTTGCCCCTTGTCAGGTAGAAAGGAGTTCAATTTTATCAGTAAATTTAATCCCTTTATCAAGAAGATGTCCTACTGGATTTTCCTTTTTTTTCCCCCAATCAAATAATTTAACGAATGTGCAGCTCAATGTAAAAAGGTTCCGCTAATAAAATTGTTCCATTCCAATGTATAAATGGTATAATAGGATTCATTTATAGGCTAAGGACAAGAGAGCATTAACGCCCTGCGAGTTTAAACTGTCGTTATCAATGCGCACCATTTTACCAGCGCCTTACCTCCTTTGTTTTAAGCATGTGTAGCTAGCTTCGAAGATATTCGAGAAACTCTGCATGTAGGAGAGGTAAATTTAGCATTTTCTTATTCTTTTTTTCATAGTGAATGGAGCTTTTTTGTTTGTTACTGTCTAATCATTAAAGTAAACTTTGAAAGTATTGATTTGTTTAATTAAATGTAACCTACATAGATTGCTGCCCCCAAACACTGCATGTTTTCTCCTTATTATTCAAACACACCTGATTCAGCTCATTAGACTCTGTGGGGCTGTTTACACCTGGGCCAAGTTCAGCCCCGACAAAACGGTGCAAAACGTTTATTAAACGGAAACGGTGATGCGTTGAACACTCTGTTCTGATGCCGCAAGTGTTGCAACTATGGCAGCTGAGAAGGCCATTCTTTGTTCTTTTTGAAGAATTTTCGAAGCCTGTTGAAATCGGTATAAATACGTGTTTAATACTGCAAAATACGCTCGATGTTACAGTCACTGCCCTTGCCGTCCAGAATAAAAGAGAACATCCCAATCGAGTGAAGGGATTTGTGGAAACTGTGGTTCCTAATTATTGTGATCCAATATTTGCCTCGCATTTCAGGATGAAAAGACAAACATTTCAGATGAAAGATAATCCACTTCTTACCTCCGAGACTGTTATTATCTATATGACCTTATTATTTTTATTGTGAGTAGGGCTGCCACTAACGACTATTTTTATTTCGATTAATCTATCGACTAATTTATCGATTAATCTAAACGATTAATTTCCCACACAAAAAACAACAACAATTTTACTTAAGAATATTTTCTTAAACCAAATTAAATCCAAATTTCTATGAAATCCTTTTTTAAAGCAAAAGTAAAGTGCAACATAGAGTGCAAGAAGCAAGTGTCCATCTCATCTCAGTCCAAATCACTGAAATCAGTTCAGTATTATAGTGTAAGAATGACAACGTATCCACGTGTTCTAATATATCCACGTAGTCTAATAATAAAATTATAATCAGTATTTTAAATAAAGGAGTATTTACCAGAAATATTATTTACCAGAATTTATTTAGGAGAAAAATGTAAATGTGCAGTATTTCTGAAAAATAAAAAAATTAATGGAACCATTAAAATGGAATCCAGAAAATAATGGAAAACAGAATTTGGTAAAGATAAAACTGTAAAACTCAATTAATTAGACAGGCTTTTTGATTAATACAATTTAATTTAACCATTAAAACAGAGTATAGAAAAATGAAAATGGAAAAACTGATTTTGGAAATAAAATGGATTTCATAGGGCCCTATAATTATAATATTTTTTTTGTGGTAATAAAAATAGATGTAAGTGAACAATAGCTTTTAAAATGACTTAAAATACATATATAATAGCAATGATGCAATAATACTTAGTTCAAATAAAGTATCAAAAGCAAGAAATCATATGGTTTTATTGAACAAAACTGTTAAAATACATAATGTATTATTAACAATAGAGCTAATGTAGATTACGCATAACAACAAAGGCCTGCAGGGGGCGCCTGATTATTATTTTTAAACATTACTGCGCGATCTAATCCTTTTTTAATATTGACCAAGCACCATTTAATTCAAATGTCCACTTAATCTTTAATATTTGGCCATTTCTTTAGGACAGAAATGCTATAGTCACTGTAATTAAATGAATATGTGGACATCAAAACGTGTAAACTCAGAGTGAGGGTTTGAGCTTTTATTTTGAAATCGCGATGTATTCTCCTGTGTTTGTGTAGATTTATAAATGATTTACCTTACAAATCTGATGAAATGGCGCATGTTGCTTCCCAGATGAACGTTATAATAAACCCAAACTCACAACAACATGCAGAGATGGAGTTTGAGACGCTCCACACATGTAAGTTTCTGTGGAACTAACGTTACTGTGAAGGAGCCGCTGTGAGACGCACGAACTTAACCTACACACGCATGTAAATAATTAAAGGCATATACTGTGTTAGAACTGCATCGCATATAATTATTTAATTAAATCATAGCGTTTGTGAATTCACAATTATGCTTAATTATGATTTTTAAATGGGTTTAATATCATGCAGCCTTGGAAAATAGTCTAATATGTTTTATGGATTCTCGTCTGTGAAATGCGGCACTTCCGGTATTTTGCGGTTAGTCGACGCCATCAAAATGAAGTCGATGATTTTTCAAAATCGACTAGTCGACTAAAATCGACGAATCGCGACAGCTCTAATTGTGAGTATTAGACTTATTATTGCTGATCACTGTTGTTGTGCTAAGATATTGTAATATTTGCCATTATATAATCAGAGGAGCATATAAAAGTTTATGAATGTGTCACTCCACAATACAATAGCAAAATATATAAATATGTATAGTATTTTTATGTTACATTAATCAGTGTCTAGCACACCTTCCTAAGGAAAGGATATGGACCAGAAGACATTGCAATTACTACATGATATTTAGACAGACTTAAAGAAGTTCCAGATCTATACTTGTGATCTTATTATTTCAGTTATTTTGCCTTTAACGAAAATAAACATGTGCAAACAATATACTTGCTCTTGTGAATTTATTTTTATGTTCATTACATTTACAACCCCAAATCAGAAAAAGTTGGGACAGTATGGAAAACGCAAATAAAAAAAGAAAGTAGTGATTTCTAAATTTACTTTGACTTGTATTTCATTGCAGACAATATGAACACAAAATATTTCATGTTTTGTCTGGTCAACTTCATGTCATTTGTAAATATACATCCTTTCCTGTCATTCAGACCTGCAACACATTCCAAAAAAAGTTGGGACAGGAGCAATTTAGGGCTAGTAATGAGGTAAATTGGTTAAATAATGATGTGATTTGAAACAGTTGATGTCAACAGATGATTGTAATTATGATTTGGTACAAAAGCAGCATCCAAGAAAGGTCTAGTCCTTTAGGAGCAAAGATGGGCCGAGGATCGCCAGTTTGCCAACAAATACGTGAGAAAATTATTGAAATGTTTAAAAACAATGTTCCTCAAAGAAAGATAGGAAGAGATTTGGATATTTCACCTTCAACAGTGCATAACATAATTAAAAGATTCAAGGAATCTGGAGGAATTTCAGTGCGTAAAGGACAAGGGCGCAAGCCTAAGCTGAACAACCGTGATCTCCGATCCCTCAGGCGGCACTGCATCAAGAATCGTCATTCATCTATAAGCGATATCACCACATGGGCTCAGGACTACTTTGGCAAACCTTTGTCAAGTACCACAATACGTAGTTACATCCACAAATGCCAGTTAAAACTGTACTGTGCCAAAAGGAAGCCCTATGTTAACAGTGTCCAGAAGCACCGTCGACTTCTCTGGGCTCGGAGGCATCTGGGATGGACCATCACACAGTGGAAACGTGTACTGTGGTCAGATGAATCAGTATTTCAGGTATTTTTTGGGAGGAATGGATGCCGTGTGCTCCGGACCAAAGAAGAAAAGGATCATCCAGACTGTTACCAGCAACAAGTCCAAAAGCCAGGGTCTGTCATGGTATGGGGTTGTGTCAGTGCCCTTGGCAAAGGTAACTTGCACTTCTGTGATGGCACCATTAATGCTGAAAAGTACATAGAGATTTTGGAGCACAATATGCTGCCTTCAAGAAGACATCTTTTCCAGGGACGTCCATGCATATTTCAACAAGACAATGCAAAACCACATTCTGCACACATTACAAAGTCCTGGCTGCGGAGGAAGAGGGTACGGGTACTTGACTGGCCTGCCTGCAGTCCCGACCTGTCTCCAATAGAGAATGTGTGGCACATTTTGAAGCGCAAAATGCGACAACGAAGACCCCGTACTGTTGCCCACCTTAAGACTTGTTTGCAGGAAGAAATTACACCTGAAACACTTCATCACTTGGTGTCTTCAGTCCCTAAACGTCTTTTAAGTGTTGTGAAAAGGAATGGCAACATTACAAAGTGGTAAATGCTTTACTGTCCCAACTTTTTTTGGAATGTGTTGCAGGTCTGAATGACAGGAAAGGATGTATATTTACAAATGACATGAAGTTGACCAGACAAAACATGAAATATTTTGTGTTCATATTGTCTGCAATGAAATACAAGTCAAAGTAAATTTAGAAATCACTACTTTCTTTTTTTATTTGCGTTTTCCATACTGTCCCAACTTTTTCTGATTTGGGGTTGTACTTACAAATTCATCATCATCATGTTGATATGCTATGCTACTATAAAACTCTTACGACAAACATGTCTTCTAATATCTTCAATTGTTGCGAGCTGCAGCGGACACATTTGTAAATTACTTCACTTGGATCCATTGTGCGAGCGGTCTCTTTAATACCGCGTGGTTTATATACATGTTGCTGCTGATTGGGCTGACATTTCTGACACACCCACCAAACAAGAGAAAACGTATCTCAAACCCTGTTGCACACCGTTTCCAGGAAACATGTCGTTCAACCCAGAAACCGTAGCAAAACGTTGGGCACCGGTGTGAGCCTGAATGTGCCCCTGGTCACTTCATGCGTTTTTTCTGATCGGATAGCTATGCGATCCTGAAAAGACCAGGGCCACGTTCAAGTTCACACCGGTGCCCAACGTTTTGCTAGTATGGTTTTCGGGTTGAATGACATGTTTCCTGGAAACGGTGTGCAACGGGGTTTGAGATGCGTTTTCTCTTGTTTGGTGGGTGTGTCAGAAATATCAGCCCAATCAGCAGCAACATGTATATAAACCACGCGGTATTAAAGAGACAGCTCGCACAATGGATCCAAGTGAAGTCGTTTACAAATGTGTCCGCTGCAGCTCGCAACAATTGAAGATATTAAAAGACATGTTTGTTGTAAGAGTTTTATAGTAACATAGCATATCAACATGATGATGATGAATTTGTAAGTAAATGTAATGAACATAAAAATAAATTCACAAGAGCAAGTATATTGTTTGCACATGTTTATTTTCGTTAAAGGCAAAATAACTGAAATAATAAGATCACAAGTATAGATCTGGAACTTCTTTAAGTCTGTCTAAATATCATGTAGTGATTGCAATGTCTTCTGGTCCATATCCTTTCCTTAGGAAGGTGTGCTAGACACTGATTAATGTAACATAAAAATACTATACATATTTATATATTTTGCTATTGTATTGTGGAGTGACACGTTCATAAACTTTTCTATGCTCCTCTGATTATATAATGGCAAAAATTACAATATCATAGCACAACAACAGTGATCAGCAATAATAAGTCTAATACTCACAAAAAAAATAATAAGGTCATATAGATAATAACAGTCTCGGAGGTAAGAAGTGAATTATCCTTCATCTGAAATGTTTGTCTTTTCATCCTGAAATGCGAGGCAAATATTGGATCACAATAATTAGGAACCACAGTTTCCACAAATCCCTTCACTCGATTGGGATGGACTCTTTTATTCTGGACGGCAAGGGCAGTGACTGTAACATCGAGCGTATTTTGCAGTATTAAACACGTATTTATACCGATTTCAACAAGCTTCGAAAATTCTTCAAAAAGAACAAAGAATGGCCTTCTCAGCTGCCATAGTTGCAACACTTGCGGCATCAGAACAGAGTGTTCAACGCATCACCGTTTCCGTTTAATAAACGTTTTGCACCGTTTTGTCGGGGCTGAACTTGGCCCAGGTGTAAATGCCCTCCGAAACGCATTCGAGATGCATTTAAATCCGATCGCTCAAACCACTTCAGGAGGTGGTCTGGGCCGCATTCCAGACGAAACTGGACAAGTGTAAATGCATCTGGTTGTTGAAACCACATATGATAATTTTACTCCTCCCAAAATATTAAAATAATAAACGTGTGAGAGCGTTTTATTGGCTATATGGCTATAAGGCCTATATGGTGGGGGGGCATTTCTCCTCTGGCCAGACGACACAGCAGTTCAATTCCAACTATTAGAATTTTTTTAGTCAAAATAAATGTTTGTTTTAACTTGAAGAAATTATGACAGAAATATATTACTGCTGTATACTAATATATTACTTTTCAAAGTAATAATAATCAAATTTTTAAAGAATTATCATACAACCATGTTTTTTTCCATTAATTTATACAGCAGCATTATACAAAAAAAAAGCAACGTTTGGTTGTAAATTAATTTTCTTTTGATTACATTTGTTTTTAAAAAGATTGATTAAACTGTTAAAGGTTTCTTAATTCACAATGTATTTCATGAGGACCTAATTAAAAGGTAGTTTAATTGTAAACAAAGTTATGTTTACCTTCATTCTTAAGGTCTATCTAACAAACAAATGGAAAGCATTTCCTTCCCCATTAATGGTAAATTAATATTGTGACAAATATCGATATGTATAATATGGCAGTAAAATATTCAGGGAAATTAATATTTATATTTCTATAAATTTAACTGGAATATTTTCTAGCGTAGATTGTTGAATTTTATATATCTCAAACAAGTAGCTCTCTAAACTATTTTATTCCTCGCTCACTAGACCCCTGTCCTAGACAAAAACATTTTTCCATCTGCTTTTGGATTGCTGCAGAAAATAAGCTCTGTGATCAACAAAAGTTTATGATTCGTACATGTTTTATACATTATAATGTTCACAAATTAACACTTTGAAAAACTTCAAACATTTTGTAGTCGAAGTACAATCAGCAGAAGTAAAAAGCTAAAAAAAAACTGCCTTCCTGTCACTTTTCTGTTGCGCAGGTACGGCTTTCTTGCTGGTCACACCGGAGGAGTTTCCAGCTAAGCTTGAGAATGCAGATTTTTTTGAGAGAATTGAGAAATTTGTGCAGGTCCATAGAAACAGTTTTCTTCTGCTTCAAGCCCCAGTTTACGGAAAAAGGGAGTGGGAGATTTTATCATCAGTGCAAAACAGGTGCATAATGAATTGAAAACTACAAATGTACAACCTTATTTTGAAAGCAAGCACCCCATACATACTTACATGACCAAAGGGTTCTAGGGATGGCATCTGGAGAGCCACTCAGACTAAGATCTACTCAGACTCAGAATAAGATGCCTGTTTGGCCTAATTATAAAAATAAAAAAAGAGTAATATTAATAACTAATAACTAATGAAATGAACCACACCAGCAGTGAGGACTGTTTAATTTCTACGTTCTTTTAGTCTACCGAGTTGGACAAATACAAGTATGTGATAAAATGGCTTAACTCTGATGTTTTTGCAACAGATTTCTTGGCTGTAACCTCAGAGTCATACCTGTGCACAGTACTGCTGATGTAGTGAAGGGAATTCTGGTCATTGCTAAGGTAAGCTGTGATGTGTTTCTACAATTCAGTGTGAATAATTCACATGCTTTATTAATTATTATAATTTTCTAGAAATGTTTTAATTTTATAGTGAATGCTGTATCGAGGTTAATTATGGTCTTTTAATGTTCATTTTAATTTAACGTGAAGGACAGTGCTCACTGTCACAAGCATGCATAGGAAAATGGCATATATAAGAAGTTTATTATTAGCATGGTGCATACAAAACTTTTATAGGCCTTTTTATTCCAGGCCACAAGTAAACCCAATGTGGCGAATTTGAGAGATCAGATGTCTTTGGCTTGTACTCACATCATTGATCATAGCCCAGTTTGGGGGATGCTTCAAGAGATGCAGTTCTACTGAGATTTACTCTGTTCCTCTCCATTCATGTTCTTATTACTTACTATACTTGTTTTGAACAGCAGATGTCAGTATTGTTTCATAGTAAGTTGTGTCAAAACTGTTTCTTGCCATTTGTTGTTTAGCCTTAAAAAAACATTTTCTTTCAAAATAGTTCGTAAACTATTAAGAACAAAGTACAGACATAGTCAGAGGAAAAATGACCACCTTTTATTTGTGCTGGAAAAGTCAGAATACAGAATAGCATTGAAAATATTGCTATTGTAGCTCTCACATTGCTCTTCATTACATCATTACAAATGTGTCATGCTACAGAGAAGGTAAATAAATAAATTAATAAATACATTATTCAGTTCAGAAAGCAGCAATTGTCCCCATTTCATTTTTGACTGTCCTCAATGATTTCCTCTATACGGACCACAAGGCTTTCCATTAAGTCATATGTGACCAGGGCACACTGCAAGACCTGCAAATGATATGTTTAGTACAGTTTGTTTTATGACTTACTGCCACTATTTTAAAATTGAATTCAGATAAGTAGAACTGATCATCTAACCTTATCCTGTGCCTCACATGGCATGTTGCCAAGCATCTCCGTTTTCACAATCAAGCTCTGAACTGATCTCTTCCCAGAGGCCTCCTTAAATTCTGTTGGGAAAAAACAATGTTACTACAAGTCAAAATCCATTTTCTTTACTATATAATAATTACTGTTTAACAGAGAAAGGATACAAAGCATGTATTACCTTTAGCCTTGATCCTTTTGTCCTCTTTAAGTCTTTTCAACTCTGTACCATAGTATGATTTTGACATACTTAGACATGGGCGTAATAATTTTGTGTAACTGTCTGCAATGTTGCACAGGTCTGTCCATATTCCAGTCTAAAAATAACAGAGTGGGTCTTATTAATAGAACATGATGAAAATATAAGTGTAATGTTATATAGTTGTGTTTTGACAAAATGCTGTAAAATCTTACAGAAAATTTTCTTTCCTGTATCAATAAATACCGCAGAAGATTCAGAGACTCCATCACCCTTTAAAACAATGAAGAAAATATGAATATGGAAAAAAACAACACGCATACTTTTTTTTATTATTATAGTCAAAATTGGTCCTAAGATATCTCTTTTGCCTAATACAGAGAGTTATGCAGAACAGGTGCATATTGTGGTAAAAGCTGACAGGTTTACCATTTGCATATCAGCAGGATGAAGGAAGGCCTAAGTAATTTATCAGGGGCAGATTATTCAGACGAGGTATGTCAATCACTCAGGTTTTAGTATCATTTTAGGAATGACACAGGATCTGCCTCAAAATATTGGACTGCTCACCATCTGTTCTGTATTGTGGGATCATGGCAGTAAACCTGGACTACACTCATAAATAAATTATGGTTAGGGATGGATTGTATCTTGTTAGTAGGAGATCTAACATTTAAAATAGAGACAGCTGCCATATGTGGAGTCTGTACTTGGGTTACGATTCATGTCAATGATTTGTTGATATAAAAGTTGATTAGATCCATCAAGATGCAATTCTGAGCATTTAGCGGCTTGTCAGGCGATTGTTTTCCTTTAAGGTCTTTGTAAATATACAGGTTTTCTTCACCTGTCCATCCCATGTAGCAAGTCGGTTTCATGGCCCTGTGGGAGAATGAGAGTATCTCTGAGCAGTGAGATGAGCGGAGCCCCCTCAAACCAGCTGTCTTCGTAGGCTGACTTTAATAGCAAAAGAGAAAAATATTTCTAACATTAGTGATTCAGTGTTGATCAAAATCCTGTCACTTGGAAAAGCACACAGATAAGCAATGTTTTGTGCACTACCTTTCTGCACCGTTCCACTTGATTCTTTATGTTTTTGATGATGATACTTTCTACACCTGCATGATGGCTAGTCTTCATGATGCGTCTTAGAGCATTCAACAAAGGAGGAATAAGCAATTAACACAAAGACGAAAAAGTGTTTACTTTTTATATTTTATGTAAACCAGAATATTGCATTCACATATTGATAGCAGTTTTAATTAAATACATATAATTAAACTTTCTAGATACCATACCTGAAAAATGTGTGCTTCGCTTCACCATTAAGCTTCTCTATAAAGAGCTGGAACACCACAAGGCTTTTTCCTCTCTGAATGAAAAAGGGCAAATGACCGCAAAAAAACCCCTGGCTTTAACAGATCAGATTTACTTGTACAAGCAAGTTGTGTCTCATCCATACTTACCAAATGCTGGATAGGACAGTCAATCATAATTGTAATTAAGTCCTGTGAACAAATAACCAAAGTCGTTAAAATAGTAAACATTTTTGTTTTTACCAAGGATGCACCAATTATTAAAATTCTGGGAATCATTCTACCAATAAGTAAAAATAAAAAATCTAATATCGGCTGATTACTGATATGGAACCAATATATTGTGCATCCTTAGAGTTTACCACCAAGAAGTTATGTTTGTTTTAAGAAGCGGGTGATATATAATTTTTTTTATTCCATAACAATACATAGCATTGCTGCATACCTTAGGAACCTCATGAAACGGTTTGAGCTCTAAGAGCTCCGCTGGGAGACTGCAGTCTGTTACTCTTTCCAAACTTTTAACATGTAAGTCCTAAAAAATGCAAGAAGACGTTTTCTAGCAAACGACTATTCATTACTGAAAATTCAAGCATGAACATAATTTTCTGTTCTTGTAATGACTGTAATAATAAATGTTTTGATGGAAGTTTACTCTACCAGTCCTTTCAATATCCATGATTCATCCTTTCTGTATAGTGATAAAAAAAACAGGAAGGAAAGTCAGACTAAATACATGGCACACCATTTTGGTATTCATATTTATTCATTTTTAACTAATTGCGTTGTTTACACACCTACTTAAAAGAAGATTGATGTATTCCATATTACACTGCAGGACGAAAACAGGGCTGAAATATTAAATTAAACATTTTGGTTAGAGCGCAAGTACATTACAGGTGTAGCAATCTCATAAGCTGCTTTCATATAGACATTGTGTACCACAAATTGAAAAAAATATGGAAGTCTCAATTCTTTTGGTGCCAAATATCAGAATGTTTTTGCGCACTAAACAAGATTCTCAACTCTGCAAGTGAAGGGTATTTTAACCCCTTTTGAAAGCCCAAGAGATCTGTGGCCTTAACAGTTCACACTGTCTTCGAGTCTGGTAAACACATGGTGAGATGAGGGAAAAAAAACACACATTTTTGAGGTCTAACTGCTACTTACCTAAAAACTGCAGGAAACACTTCTATGGCAATAAGCTGGACAAAGAGCAAGTAAGCCATGCAAGCTCTTGATTCATTCAGATGAAAAGCATCTTTGTCCGAAATTGTGTTTTCTTTTCCTCTCAAAGGATGGTAGAACAGGATTTTTGGCAGAGATTGTTGGATCACTGCTAGGATTGCCTGGTATTAGAAGCACAGAAGCACTCAGAAGTCAGGTCAGCCTTTTTTATAAAAGTACCGTGCCTAAGCCTAATAGTAACAACAAAGTAAGTTATATCATTACCATTATTTCTGTGGCAAAATTCCACAAGGGTGAAATTTCTGTCATGTTCGCCTCTCTGTCCAGTTGAACTTGGAGGAGAGGTTCCCTTAGACTCTTCATGCAACTGAGCAATTACAGAAAGAAAGGAAAATGTGAAGAATTTGATAAAATACTGATTAAGATCACATGTATATAATCAAGAAAGAGTTACATATTACTCAACATTGTCGCTTAAATGACTGCTAATTTGCAAAATTGTTAACTGACTTTAGACTCTGACAATCGGTTATTTTTTTACACAAGACAACCTATCATATCTTCATTGATGGTTTCTGAGAACTGTTTTTCTTGCTTAGGACAAAACTGAACATTGTCTAAATCCCATTATTATTATTATTACTATGTAGATGTTTTAAGAGTTTTTCAGACTTGCGACAACCAATCATATGTTCATTAACTTTTTGAGAATTGCTTGCTTTTGTTTTGAACAAAATCACCAACATTTAAATTGCTAATAGAACAACACTGACTAATATATATCTTAATAGCCTTTGAACGTTTAGACGTGCCTGAGTCACTGCAGCACTGTAAAATCTAATACTATACTAACACTATAAATACAGTATAGTTAGATCTAAATCTGGAAGATCGCTCATATCATTATATCCCCCATCCCTAAAACTTGCTCTGTGGTAAAGCCCTATGGCATTATAGACGTAACAGTGCGACTTTCTTTAAAACTGTTTGAAACAATGTGTATTGAAAAAGTACGATACAAATAAATTTGACTTGACTTAACACAGCTGGTTCAATGCCTCATTGGCTGCATTAGTAAGAACAGGTTTAAAACGTACAACTTTAGAAGAGCAGCTCTTAGTTTGGTGGCCAGTGAGTTTGTGTCTTGATTCTTGACTTCCTGCACAAAGGGTTGTACAAAGGTCAGTACTGCAGTGCAGCATCGGCAGAACCCGTACACATCTTCCTGTTCCTGTTTGTGTGAGTAAGGTACAGGCAGCTTTGAAATCTGTTTCTGCAGAGAATCAAGGGCCAAAGCTAATCCATGGGCCTTCGACTCGCTCATTCTCAACAGCACTGGTTAGGGAACAAACAGAAAATGTGTTATTACTTGCAGTGGCAGTAGAGGGAGCTCTGATTATTTTTGGCTTGTATTTTTAAGTTGAAACACTGTTTTATACTGGTTTGCAGGATGCAGCAGGATTATGACTTTAGCTATTTTGAGGTTCTTTTCTTCAGCAGCTGTTCAGTTACCTGACTGAATAAGAGGCATAAGGACAGTGATAGTGTCTGCAATGGCATTTGGATCAGTGTCCTCCACTTGCTGAAGTAAAATATCAAGGAGTTCTTCCACACTGCATATCTGCAATAAAACTGTATTGTCATCATCGCACAGTAGTATTTAATATCATATTTGAATAAGCACAATCTTACCTGTACAAGTTGATTGAGGATAGCCTGACAGTTGGCAGGACTCCGGTCCTTTCTCAGCTCTTCGTTCACCAGTGCAGGCAGTAGCCCACTGCCCATAGACCTCACTATGTGCTGGGAAGATATTTATATATTTACTTTTTTTTACATTTAATGGTGATAGGCTTTCCTGTAGCTCAAATGGTAGAGCATGGCGCTAGCAACGCCAAGATCATGGGTTCGATTCCCAGGGAAAGCAAGAGCTGATAAAATGTAAAACTGTAACTTGAATGCAATGTAAGTCGCTTTGGATAAAAGCGTCTGCTAAATATGTAAATGTACATTTGACATTTTTACTGTATTGTTCATATTTATAAAAGTGTGTAGTAAATCCATTATTTAATACATGTTGGCCTACATTTTTTTAAATGTAGACCTGTCTTCTGCACATGCTTGAAATTAAATAATTCACAATCATCATCATAACAATTTAGCATTTGATGGATACTGGCTGTGTATTTTGAAATCAGTTATTTGAAAGTATAGTGTGTATTTGGTGCATTTAAGCTCTGCTTTAAAACACGCTATGGCATGTTCCTTAGTGTGTGCTACATGTGTGGAGTAGTGCAAGAAATTGGTAAATCAACAGCACTTAATGGAGTGCTGCCCCTAAAAGGGCTTCCAGTGGAGCAAGAAATCTGACTGGTTCTCCGCTAAACTGCATTCCCACACCCAAGGGTCAAGGGAGCCAGTCAGTTAGGCAGAATGACAAAGTGGTGGTTTAGCAGAGGTACAGCCCATCAAATTCTCCCAATCCCAGTGGATTGATGTCACAAATATGAGCCTGGGATGGGATATGAGCCTGGATGTTGTCGCACCTGTCTGTCTCTCAGAAACCAGAATAGCACTGTAAAATCGAATTAATTAACCTTATTTTAACCTTAAAAACGCATTCAAACAGATTGCCTTAAATCTAAGTTAAAAACAGTTTTTAGTTTCAACAACTAATTTGTTTTAAGTTAAATATATTAGGTGTACACCAAACAACTCATTCATTTAAGTTGAGCTAGCTAATGTAACATTTATTGCAACTTGGCATTTTTCAGTTACTTGAACAGCGATCTAATTTATTTGTTAAAATCATGCAAACTGATTGTCTTGTGTTACTGTAATAATTTAAGTGCTTCACCTATCCAGCAGTAGCACTCATGCACGTGCTAACATAACCATCAGAGCGACTACCACTGCATCAACAGCTGCAGTTATGGGTATTTAAATAAAGCATTATATAGTTTTTACATTGTTAGACCCATCTTTGACCTAACCTGCAGGCTCTACTCTTCAGCACAATGGTAACTTCCCCAAAAATGCAGACATAAGACATTGTTTTTTTTGTTTGTTTGTTTTTTAAACCAAAAATGGCAAAACCTTAAACATTAACAGATCTCCCCCATCATAATCTTGTGCAAAAGCGCATACAACCCCAATTCCAAAAAAGCTTATATTTTATAAAATGTAGCAAAATCAAGAATCTGTGATTTCTTCATTCTGTTTTCCTTTGATTTAATTGACCAAAGTACACAGAAAAAATTCCAATGTTTTCACTGACCAGCTTAAATGTATTTTGTGAATATAAACAAATATTGATGTTGATGGCTGCAACACACTCCAAAAAAGTTAGGACAGAGGCGAAATAAAAGTGAAAAGGTTATAGAGTATCCAAGTTCAACTGTTTTGAAGCAGTCCAAAATAAACAGGTGAATTGGTAATAGGTCAGGGTATCATGTTTGTGTATAAAAGGAGCATTTCAGTCTTTGCCAGTAAAGCCACTCTGTGCCAAATTTCATTTCTCAAAGCAAAAGCGCAAAGAATTTTACACCAACTAACATACATAATATTGTAAAAGATTCAGGGAATCCAGAGAAATCTCGGTACATGAAGGGCAAAGCAGGAAACCTCAGGTAAACATGCTTAACCTTTGAGCCCTCAGATGGCATTGCATAAGAAACCATCATGCTGCAGTGCTTGACCTTTGAGCCCTCAGATGGCATTGCATAAGAAACCATCATGCTGCAGTGCTTGACCTTTGAGCCCTCAGATGGCATTGCATAAGAAACCATCATGCTGCAGTGTTAAATATAGCTACATTTCCTCAGAAGTACTTCAGAAAAACCCTGTCATTTATCACAGTCTGCCGCTGCATTAAGAAATGCAACTTGAATATCTGTTACTCTAGGAGAAAGCTATACTTCAATGCAGTAATGCCGCCAAGTTCTCTGGGCCAGAGCTCATCTTAGATAGTCAAATAGACAGTGGAAATGTGTGCTGTGGTCAGATGAGTCCACGTTTCAGCTTGTTCTTGGGAAAAACGGACATTAAATTCTCAGTCCCAAAGTCTAAAGGGACTATCCAGACTTTCACCAGCAACAGATGCAAAACGTCTGTCATGGTATGGGGGTGCATCAGTGTAAATGGCATGGGTGACTGGAATATGTGCAATGGTACCATTACATGGAGGCATATATTGGGATTGTACAGAGACAAATACTGCCATCAAGATAACGTCTTTAATGGGAAGTCCATGGTTATTAGATCAAGACAATTCCAGGTCTCATTCTGCATGTGCTACAACAGTGGTTTCGTAGACACATGTGGATGTGACTGACTGGCCATCAGATCTGTCTCCTATTGAAAATGTATGGCCCATCATGAAAAGGAAAATCAGATAGTAACAACTACGGACTGATGAGCAGCTTTAAGTCTTGTATCAAGCAAGATGGGCAAAAAGTTTGCATGTGAAACTTTAACAATTAGTATCCTCAATTCTCAAATGAATAAACATTGTAATTAAAAGGACAGTTGATGTGACAGTGTGTTAAACATGCCCCTGTCCCAACTTTTTTGGAGTGTGTTGCAGCCATCAAAGTTTACATTTGTTTATATTCACAAAATAATAATACAACCCCAATTCCAGAGAAGTTGGGACGTTTTGTAAAATGCAATAAAATCAAGAATCTGTGATTTGTTCATTCTCTTTAACTTTTATTTAATTGACAAACGTACAAAGAAAAGATTTCCAAGGTTTTCACTGACCAACGTAAATGTATTTTGTAAATATGAACAATTTTGTTTTTGACGGCTGCAACACATTTAAAAAAAAAAAAATTGGGACAGAGGCAAAATAAAAGTGAAAAGATTATAGAATATCCACGTTAAACTGTTTTGAAACAGTTCACAGTAAGCAGATGAATTGGTAATTGGTCAAGGTATCATGTTTGGGTATAAAAGGAGCATCTCAGTCTTTGCAAGCAAAGCTGGATCATGGCTCATCACTTTGTGCCAAATTTCACGAGAGAAGTGTCAAACAAATCAAAATCACATTTCGCAATGCAAAATTGCAAAGAATTTAGGTCTTTCACCAAGTACTATACATAATATTTTGAAAAGATTCAGGGAATCCAGAGAAATCACAGTACATGTGCATCTCAATAAATTAGAATGTCGTGGAAAAGTTCATTTATTTCAGTAATTCAACTCAAATTGTGAAACTCGTGTATTAAATAAATTCAATGCACACAGACTGAAGTAGTTTAAGTCTTTGGTTCTTTTAATTGTGATGATTTAGGCTCACATTTAACAAAAACCCACCAATTCACTATCTCAACAAATTAGAATACTTCATAAGACCAATAAAAAAACATTTTTAGTGAATTGTTGGCCTTCTGGAAAGTATGTTAATTTACTGTATATGTACTCAATACTTGGTAGGGGCTCCTTTTGCTTTAATTACTGCCTCAATTCGGCGTGGCATGGAGGTGATCAGTTTGTGGCACTGCTGAGGTGGTATGGAAGCCCAGGTTTCTTTGACAGTGGCCTTCAGCTCATCTGCATTGTTGGGTCTGGTGTCTCTCATCTTCCTCTTGACAATACCCCATAGATTCTCTATGGGGTTCAGGTCAGGCGAGTTTGCTGGCCAATCAAGCACAGTAACGCCATGGTCATTGAACCAGCTTTTGGTACCTTTGGCAGTGTGGGCAGGTGCCAAGTCCTGCTGGAAAATGAAATCAGCATCTTCATAAAGCTTGTCAGCAGAAGGAAGCATGAAGTGCTCTAACATTTCCTGGTAGATGGCTGCGTTGACTGTGGACTTCAGAAAACACAGTGGACCAACACCAGCAGATGACATGGCAGCCCAAATCATCACTGACTGTGGAAACTTCACACTGGACTTCAAGCAACATGGATTCTGTGCCTCTCCACTCTTCCTCCAGACTCTGGGACCTTGATTTCCAAATGAAATGCAAAATTTACTTTCATCTGAAAAGAGGACTTTGGACCACTGAGCAACAGTCCAGTTCTTTTTCTCCACAGCCCAGGTAAGATGCTTCTTACGTTGTCTCTGGTTCAGAAGTGGCTTGGTAGCCCTTTTCCTGAAGACGTCTGAGCGTGGTGACTCTTGATGCACTGACTCCAGCTTCAGTCCACTCCTTGTGAAGCTCTCCCAAGTGTTTGAATCAGCTTTGCTTGACTGTATTCTCAAGCTTGCGGTCATCCCTGTTGCTTGTGCACCTTTTCCTACCCAAATTCTTCCTTCCAGTCAACTTTGCATTTAATATGCTTTGATACAGCACTCCTTGAACAGCCACCCCTTTCAGTAATGACCTTCTGTGACTTACCCTCTTTGTGGAGGGTGTCAATGTTCGTCTTCTGGATCATTGGCAAGTCAGCAGTGTTCCCCATTATTGTGGTTTCAAAGAACAAGAGATACCCAGAATTTATACTGTATGGATAGTCATTTATTGAAACTCAAATGTAAATATTGTAATATTTTGAGATACTGATTTTCCACTTTCATGAGCTTTAAGCTCTAATCATCAAAATTTAAAAAAAAAAAACTTTTGAAATGTTTTACTTTTGAATCTAAAATATATGAAAGTTTCACTTTTTGAAATAAGTTACAAGAACTTTTTCACGACATTCTAATTTATTGAGATGCACCTGTACATGTAGGGCAAGGCAGGAAACCTCAGTTGAAAGTGCTTGACCTTTGAGCCCTCAGATGGCATTGCAGAAGAAACTGTCATGCTGTGGTGTTAAATATAGCCACATGGGCTCAGGAGTACTTCAGAAAACCACTGTCATTTACCACAGTCTGCTGCTGCATCAAGAAATGCAACTTGAATATATGTTACTCTAGGAGAAAGCTATACATCAATTCTATGCAGCGATGCTGCCGGGTTCTCTGGGCCAAAGCTCATCTCAGATAGTCAAAAAGACCGTGAAAATGTGTGCTTTACTCAAATGAGTCCACATTTGAACTTGTTTCCGGGAAAAATGGATTTCGAGTTCTCAGTCCCAAACACCAAAGGGACCATGCAGACTTTCATTAGTGACAGAGAGTTCACAGAGTGAATGTGTTAGACTAGCCTACCTGCAGTCCAGATCTGTCTCCAACTGAAAATGTATGACCAGTCATGAAAAGGTGAAGCAGACAACGACGATCACAGACTGCTGAGCTTCTGAAGTCTTGTATCAAGTGAGACTGGACAAAAATTTTGCTTGCAAAACTTTAACAATTAGTATCCTCAATTCCCAAACAATGAAACGTTGTAATAAAAAGGAAGGTTGATGTGACACAGTTAAACATGCCTCTTTCCCAACTTTTTTGGAGTGTGTTGCAGCCATCAAAATCAAAATTTGTTCATATTTACGAAATACATTTACGTTGGTCAGTGAAAACTTTGAAAAAAATGTATTTGTACTTTTGTCAATTAAATAAAAATTAAAGAGAATGAACAAATCACAGGTTCTTGATTTTATTGCATTTTATAAAATGTCAAAACTTTTTTGGAATTGGGGTTGTAAGATAACTTAATTTCAATTCCCTTAGGAATCTCTTTATTCCTAAAGTCTGAAGCAAAGCATGCTGGGAACTAGAAACTGTCTTGACGGTACTCAAACAAATCAATTTATCTTAATTATGGTTTTCTGAGTAACAAAGGCATAGTACACACACAGCACAGATTTCAACATTTTTGCATTTAAAATTAATAAATTGTTGTACATTTAAGCAAAGTCAACAAAAAAATGTTAATTAGGACGCTTGTTAGGTTTTACAGTGAGGTACCTTCTTTGCAGTGGTATGTTATATGTACACATGTCATATGACTTCATAAAATGTCCTTAAAGCTTTAAAAGAAAAAAAAATGATGAAAAATATTTTGCGATAATTTCCAATACAATAAGATCTAAAACAGGTTTTAAAAGCATGTCAATGACTCCAGATTTACCTGATTGGCCTCCTCTTTTATGAAGTCCAGGAGTCGAGTGTAATCACCTTGGGCAATGCATGTATGACCAGCATTCAGAAAGAGCTCATGGTCCTCTGGTTTAAAGTCTTCAGTTGTTCTCTGAAAATGTGGACGGTATGAAAATGATCATACTGTAAATCTTGTACAATGTATAAACCTTTCACAGCATGTTACCTTGTGGTTATGCCTTTTACAGTCATTATCATGCATAATAAATTACACATATCATATGTATGCTTAGCTTGATGTAAGTACAAACACAAAGTTAATAACAAATACATATTGTAGTAAAAAAACAAAGTGCAACCATATTTGATGCTTAATTTTAGGTTTTCTTACCCATCTTTGAACCACGTCCTCTAGTTGATTCACTGCCATTTTCAGAGCTGGTCTTTTCAAAAACAATCCATACAACTGACAATTCAAGGTCAGGATTTTAACCGAGACTTTTAATGCTCAGGATCTGAATGACAATAGATATCTGAAAAGAATAGAGCAGCTAGGTTTATAACATAGGTCAGGGTGTTTGAAAAGAATCGAGCAGGAGGCAATCTGACAGGGGACCCTTGTAAACCTCTTAGTAAGCATTGCAGCTGAGTGTCTGCTAATAGGATTAAGACAGAGTAATCTGAAATAGATGGGACAAGACAGAACTCTCTCGAATGCCCTGGAAATCAGTCATGGGTGTTTTTATTATAATTTACAGTCAATTAATATTTACTCTGTCAAATTCTGCTTGTTCAACTGACTTTTAGAGGCACAGTCTAAGTATAATTAATTAAACACTATGCTGTCACTAGATGTGACTGATCGGTTGGATCATACAGAAGACCACACTGACTCACAATAACCCTCTCAAATGAGTCCTGACTTTATTTAAACATGTCATGCCATGGAAATACTGAAAGCGCATCAGAAATTGCTTAGTAATCTTTGGCAAGCATGTGTGTACTGTCCCTTAGTTAGATCCCTATTAAGTCCAGTATTGTTCCAGTGGACATGTAATCTGATATGAGCCATGTCTTTGACTTCCTACATGGATAACTATTGTAGACCCTGATTTCAGGTGTATGGAGACAAACCAGGTTTGAGCAATAGGATTTAAGCAGCAGCTGCAAAGTTTGCTCTGTCTATTACAGTGTGGTGAAAGGCTTTAACAAAAGGCACAATGTAAATATAACAGGAAAGGACAGGCTGGTTGCATGTTAGCTTCAGATTTGCCTGTGGCTAATTGCAGACTGCTGATTTAGTGTTTTGACAGTGAACAGACTGCGTGTAATAAAGGTTGAGCTAAACAAACAGGTTTGTTGTTTTTGCACGGTCGGCCCATGTCCTTTAGGACTCATAGTATGTTCACAAGGTGGAGGGAATTTGAATGCAATTATTTAAGTCATTTGTTTATATATATATATATATATATATATATATATATATATATATATTAGTATTTGTAAATCAACCCCACTGGGATGAATTATACTGGCCAAAACAGTCATGTTAAATTTTCATTAACAAATAAGCCACAACAATATCACTGATAACAGTGATAACAGGCAATGAATATCTTTATGAGCTATTTATTCCAGTTCTGACAGTTTTTTTTTTTCTGAATTTTGTTGGTGTAACCATCTTGATTAAGTTATATTAAATAATGTTTGAAAAACTGCTTAATTTATATGCTACCACATGAAGCACATTTTTACTTTGACATTATTTTGAGAATAAACATCTGTGATAGTTTGGCTTTGGATTCAGTCAGAAAGGTATATTATTATATACAGTATATGTTCTGTATACTGTGGCCTTGGCCAGAAGTATGATGACCATTGTATACTGTTTCTGGTGATACTTTAGACTTCTCATGTGAAATATTTTTGCATAAGATATCCTAAATTCACATGACGCCTCTTTTATGCAGCATTTCTTTGAGTGTGTGTATAATAGGCCTGTCTCAGGTCACTACTATCATATATCCATGTATTTTTAATAGGGAACAGCAACAGGACAACAAAAGTGTAACTTGATTACCTGATGGACACATCAGCTTTTCAGGCTTTGACTTCTCAGTGGAATTTAGCAAAGAGAAATGAGGCATTACAATTACAGTATATCTTTAGTTTTAATTGTAAACTTTTGCACAGGGAAAACTAAAATTAAAGATTCTAAAATAAGTATATTTCAGTTTAATATCCTTATCACAGACAAACATACTGTGAGACATACTATGCTTTTTTGCACTCAATTTTTTTTTCAAATGGCATGCTGACATGACTGTTTACTCCATCCCTCTCTTGCCTATTTCTTGGCAATAGAGTGGCCCTGAAGGCCCCTAGAGGCCATGTCTAGAGCTGACGCTGTCTGCCAGTATCCCTCCCTAAACCCCAGCGAGCTTGTCAAGAAAAACTGTGCTGTTTAGGGTTCGCTCCCTAGAGTCTGTGCCTTAGCTTTCACTGCCTTGCCTACAGATGGACTTCTGCGTTTGATTTGGAGCAGTGCACTTTATATGGACATGGCTCAGATTTTCCCTTCCCCATGATTTAGTAACTGCAGGAAGGATTAAAAAACGGAATAATAAATATTGTGATTCACGGAAACTACTCAAGCTATAGCTATAACTCTGACCCCTGCGTGAACCTTTAACATAGAAAGAGGAGGGGTCAGAGTCAAGTGAAATCAGCTAGGCCTTGATGTACTGTATCATAGTTATCTTAACAATATCTAACAAGTGCAAATGAAAATGTGCAGCATATGTGTTTAAGCGCTCAGTCTTCCAGACAGTAGCAGCGTCTGTAAAATGTTAGTATTCTGAGTGTTGTCAGAGTGACTAGGACCATGGGGAGGAGAGCACAACAGATCCATACAACCATACAGGTGCTTCTATTGCCGATGCCTGCTTGCCCTTTTGTAAATCGGCATTTTGATGGCAGTTACCTGTGTTGAGTTGTTCCAAATCAATACGTACAGTGTGGGAACCTTAATTGACAAGGATAATGCTGGCCCCTTTTCTGAAGGCGAGACACCCCGTCTGGCTTTGATCAATACCACGCTCACCAGCACGGCTGAGTCCACTTGTGTGCTTTGGTACCCTGTGCCTTCATCTCTGTAGGCAACCCCCAACGGCAGAAGAGGCTGGGATGTTACATGTGAACAGGCTGTCAAAGTAATTTTGTCAGTCTGCTCATTCTCTGGTGTTTAGAGATGCTGACACACTGTGTACTGGTTCCCATGATTTTATTGAGGTGATGGAAGCTTTTAGGTGTTTTTTTTCCTCTCTTCTCTCCCTCTCTCCTTTTAACCACGAGTACATGTACAAGTGTTTTAATTTGTATTCCTTCTGCCAAAAACGTCTCTGGGGCACCTTGGTTTCCTGTCATTTAGGTCAATAGATCATCCTTTTATTTGTATGCTTGTTTGTTTGTTTGTTTGTGTATTAGTTTAACTTTAAATCAGCATAACTTATGTAGTGTAAATCTAGGTGACAATTTTTATTAACGCTTGAGATTTTTCTTTTCTGAACATTTCCAAGCTATATGATTTTGGTCTTTTGTCAAATATTTGGGCCCAAATTTGTGACCACAACAGACAGAAAATGTTTCCATGAAAGTGTTTCCACAAAAAAGAAAAGAAAAACACTATTGTAACTTTATTATAACACTATTGCTACTTCATATCTTACTATTTTAACTTTCATTGTTATATATAATATAATTATAATTAGACTGTATATTATTACGTCTATTTTATTTATTGGAATTGTGACTTTATTTCTTGCCATTTTTATTTTATCTCACAATTGCGACTTATGTCTAACATTTTTATCTCACAATATCAATATTGTAATTTGTATCTCACAATATCAGTATTGTAATTTGTATCTCACAATATCAGTATTGTAATTTGTATCTCACAATATCAGTATTGTAATTTGTATCTCACAATATCAGTATTGTAATTTGTATCTCACAATATCAGTATTGTAATCTTGCAGTGTGATTCTATCTTGCCATTCTGAGTTCATATCTTGCAATTGTGGTTTTTACATGTCACAATTGAAACTTTATTTCTAGTAACGGTGACTTTCTCATAAATATGACTTTTATTGTGACTTATTATAACTTTAAATTGCAGTTTGAACCTTACAAAAGTTACTTTATATCTCACAAACTAATTTTGTAAATTATTTTATACCTCACAGTTGTCAGCTTTACATCTCACAATTGTAACTCTATATTTCAGTGTGACTTCTCTCTAGCACTGTAAAATTGTTTCTTCTTTTAAACTACACTGTTAGACATTTCTGTAATTTCTACAGTTATTTACTGTATATCACCCAGGATAATACTGCAAATTCCCTTTACAGTAAATAACTGTAATACCCTTTGCATCATGGAAATTTTCTGTGACGTCAAACCCACAAACAGAGACTTACTGTATTTTTTAAAATTGATGTATACTACTGTATTTGCTGTAACGGCCTCTTTGGCGCCATTCTATTGAGGTTGTTTTGTTTCCTCATTTCTTAAATTTGGATTGACACGATTTGCCTACAATGCCGCAACAGCTTGGGACTGACTACACTGGACGTGTTACATCGCTTGTAATTATTGGAAAATCCATTTGTCCTTCATGTCAGAAACAGCGTGAGCGCTTGGAGTACATCTGTATGTCAGAAATATAACGGGGCATCACTTTACTGTCCGCATCCACTGTAGATAGTATAATGTGTTCTATATTGTCTTTTCGAGTCGCACTGCGCCACCCGCGTCCGAGGAAGACTCGGAAGCAGCGTGGCAGCGCCGCGGGTTTGAGAGAGTGTAAGAGTTCCGGAGAACATCTGCGCTGTGTGTCGATGCACCTTACAAGAGAATAAGACACTGCAAGCAAGGTAAAAATATGTGTACGTTTGTCTGTGTGTTTGTGTCATATTTTTGCACACCAGTTTAACCTAGTAACATTTACCCCACATGGCGGTAACAAACTTTACTATGGTAAACTGCGCTGTCGTTACAAACGACTTTTGTCAGCTTATTGAATTAAGTAACTGAATTAAAATTATTTTTAACGAGCAACGCTTATCTTATATTAACATTAAGTTAACTAATGTGAAATCTTGTTCAGGTGTGAGTAGTTAAAGCTGCAGTCTGTAACTTTTTTTTTTGGTTAAAAATGATCTGAAATCAATATTTGAGAAAGTACATAACCAGCCAGTGTTCAAATCTATCGCCTTTCTTTAGCCTGATTCACAACGGTTAGCTTATAATAATGTTTTCTATTTTGAGTGGTACGGGTAGGTTTTCACGGGATATTCGAGCATGGCACTGGGTCATTACGTCACGTCTGTAAACATAAAGAAGTTTTCCCGGCTACTAGGATATCACATGTGAGGATGCTGCAGGTGGCAGATCGTTTAGCCTTTTCTCTCAGCAGCTAGAATAATTAAATGTATCATTTTGATGGCGGATTGTAATCCAGAAAGGATTATGCGTTTATGAAACACATGTGAACGAAATTAAATTATATTCCTGTTTTAAATGTGCTTCTGATTATAGATAGCCTGGGATTACACAAGATTTGTATTTTAAAGAAAACCAGTTACGAAAGGGAGCATAATTTTCTTTTTGGGTTAGAATAATTTCTTAATATGAAATTCGAATGGCATGACAATTAGATTAGACTGTGCAGAAATTGAAATCTACACGTTAATACACACTATGCTCATAGTCACGCAATGCTGATGTTGTTAACATTAATAATTTGAGAATAAAGTATAACAATAATAAAAATTTGCACGGTTTGATGTGATATGAGCTAACCGATCCTTAGATTTAATCACCATTGGTAGCGCGATTTATTGTAATGCTCTTTTCCTCAGTTGGTCAGAACAAACGTGGCAGACTTGTTACTTGTTCAGATGGCAATATACGGTGAAAATTCTTATTTGGGTCATATATTCCAAGATGTAGGCTAGAATCTGTGATTGCGAAGTACAGTAAACATCCACACCGGTGCGGTGCCTGTCAGCTACACATTCACCTCAAAACATTAGATTCATCCGTGCTGGAGCCGTACCAGGGTACAGACCACGCAAGCAAGATAATTCCGCAAGTAACTACAATTCCAGGTTTTCAAACAGAGATGGCGACAAAGAGGCAAAACTTACGGACTGCAGCTTTAATGTTGGCCAGTAGCCTATTGAGAAAATAAAATCGTATGTTAGCTAGGTTAAACAAGTTTTATGGCTAGCTGCCTTTCTAGTTTTAGAATGAGTTTGTTATAGTTTTTCATAGAATTTAAGATTTACTGCAGCAACTGCAATGAAGCATCAAGAAAGACATGAGCATGCCAGATACCCTGAGACTGATAATTAGAGAACAACTATGGTTTTGAGAGGTTTGTGTATTTTATATGGGGTTTGCCTTTTAAAAGTGTGCTATTTCTACTTCTTGTTTTTCAGAGAAGACATTTCTGTCACTAACAAAGTGGATGGTGAGCAAAAGTGGTGGCAGCACCTGGGTTTTGCAGATGGCTATGTATTTTTGTGAGGATAAATCCAGAGGATACAACATAATGCACTGCAAAACGTCCTAAGACAGGAGAAATGGTGAAGATGCACTGTTCCAGCATTGGAAGACTGTATTTTTAAGTGTTATACATGCAATGTTTTAAATAAAGAATTTGATATTTTGTAATTGTTGTGTCTGTTTTAATTGAATTCCAGTAGTACCTATGTAGAGTAAAAATAAAATTAATTCTATATTAAAAAAAAGAATGAATTACATTAGTATACTTATGAATCGGATTTTTTACAGTAGGCTAATTTGCAACTGTAAATCAAATACAGTTTGCTTTATCTTCTTAATTACAGTAACTTACTGTAAAAACCTTTTGAAATGTCTAACAGTGTATGCCTCACAGTTACCTTTTTATTTTTCTACTTTGAAGTTTCTTATAACAAAATGAAGTGATAAATCAAGTAAATGTGATTTGGAGGTCAGTTGCCACACCTGCCTCTTCATGCTGTTGTTGTGCAAACACCTATAGCTGGTCTGTGTGGAAAGCAGGTTGGAAAAACTCAAGAGTAGATTTGAGCAGATCAGGTACTGGTTGTGATCATTAATGATTTAGCATACACCAGCGGGAAAACGAGCAGGGCCAGTCTCATCTACCCCTGCAACCCAGATCTTTGTCTTTGTAATGCTGTCTCTTAGATTACCTTAGTCTTTTACAGTGAAAAGAATCAAAGAGTCTTTATTTTGCAAATTAAAGATTTGTTTCTCTCTTTGAAATATTTAATGTGGGACAAATTAACTTTACAGTGATATGTGTAGTAGCTGCATATGCCCACAATTGTATAAAGGTAGCTTGAGTCAGAAAAAATATTGCTAACTATATTAATTCCTGTTAAACTTGGTAACATGGATTTGTTACACTTCAATTCAATTGAATTCATTACTTTTTTGTAACATGGCATTGGCTCTTGTCTATACTGTGTATAATTTTCCCTTTTCTGTTGGCCGTGGGCCATTATTAAGTTGGCTTGTGAAAGCCAACTTACTGAAATCCTATTTAAACTTCTTATTATTCTTCTGAGACTAAAATTTACAACTCTATCTCCTCCTAGAGCTTTAACTCTACAGACTCCAAACTCAGCCCAGATCTTCAGACTGATCTCGCCGGGTGTGCTATATCTTTTCTAACTGATCAGACTTATGATTTTCATAAAAATGAAGATTAAAACTCATAAAAATCCCATAGACTTACATTGACGGAATGTTCAGATGAGCCAAGACTATTCAAACTCCAACTGACAAAATTCAAATCTAAACACACTGAAGCCCATTAAACTCAATCAGACTTCCCTTCTATGTACTATTTCTATCCAATTCAAACTAATTTAAGCTTCCACTCTATCTAATTAAGTTGGCTTGTGAAAGCCAACTTACTGATCTACTATTTAAACTTATTATTATTATTATTATTATTCTTCTGAGACTAAATTTCTGACTGCTACTCCTCCTAGAGCTTTAACTCTACAAACTCCAACCTCAGCCCAGATCTTCAGACTGTTCTGACTCGAGTTGCTATATCTTTTCTAACTGATTAGACTTATGATTTTCATAAAAATGAAGATTAAAACTCATAAAAATCCCATAGACTTACATTGACGGAATGTTCAGATGAGCCAAGACTATTCAAACTCCAACTGTCAAAATTCAAATCTAAACACAATGAAGCCCATTAGACTCAATCAGACTTCCCTTCTATGTACTATTTCTATCCAATTCAAACTAATTTAAGCTTCCACTCTATCTAATTCTATTTCTAATCTATCTAAATCATGCTAGCGACATGCTAGTAACATGCTAATCATGCTTTAAACATGCTAGTAAAATGCTAATCATGCTAGAATCATGCTAGCAACATGCTAGTAACTTGCTAAGCATGCTAGAAACATGCTAGCGACATGCTAGTAACATGCTAATCATGCTAGAAATATGCTAGCGACATGCTAATAACTAGCTAATCATGCTAACAACATGCTAATTTGCATGCTAATCATGCTAGTGACATGCTAATCATGCTAGAAACATGCTAGCGACATGCTAATAACTTGCTAATCATGCTAGAAACATGCTAATTTGCATGCTAATCATGCTAGTGACATGCTAATCATGCTAGAAACATGCTAGCGACATGCTAATAACTTGCTAATCATGCTAGAAACATGCTAGCGACATGCTAGTAACTTGCTAATCATGCTAACGACATGCTAATTATGCTAGAAACATGCTAGCGACATGCTAGTAACATGCTAATCATGCTAGCGACATGCTAGTAACTTGCTAATCATGCTAGTGACATGCTAGTCACATGCTAATCATGCTAACAACATGCTAGTAAAATGCTAATCATGCTAGCGACCTGCTAGTAACATGCTAATCATGCTAGAAACATGCTAGCGACATGCTAGTAAAATGCTATTCATGCTAACGACATGCTAGTAACATGCTAATCATGCTAGCGAAATGCTAATCATGTTAGAAACATGCTAGCGACATGCTAGTAACATGCTAATCATGCTAGCAACATGCTAGTAACTTGCTAATCATGCTAGCAAACATGCTAGTGACATGCTAGTAACATGCTAATCATGCTAGAAACATGCTAGCGACATGCTAGTAAAATGCTAATCATGCTAGCGACATGCTAGTAACATGCTAATCATGCTAGAAACATGCTAGTGACATGCTAGTAACTTGCTAATCATGCTAGTAACCTTTTATGCCTTTTAAAACATTCAAACTTTAAGCTTTTAAAACTACTTTAAACTTCAAACTATTTCAGACTGCAAACCATCAAACTTAAAACTTTTTTAAACTTCTTAAACTTTTTAAACTTTTCAAACTCTTTCAAACTTTCTGGTCCGGCTTTCTCAAGCCAACTTAAAGTTTGTCTCGACAAACTTTTCTATCTAGTTCTATTTCTAATCTATCTAAATCATGCTAGCAACATGCTAATCATGCTTTAAACATGCTAATAATGCTAGAATCATGCTAGCAACATGCTAGTAACTTGCTAAACATGCTAACAACATGCTAGTAACTTGCTAATCATGCTAGCAAAATGCTAATCATGCTAGAAACATGCTAGCGACATGCTAATAACTTGCTTATCATGCTAATAACATGCTAGCGACATGCTAGTAACTTGCTAATAATGCTAATGATATGCTAGTAACATGCTAATAATGCTAACAACATGCTAGCGACATGCTAGTAACTTGCTAATCATGCTAACGACATGCTAATCATGCTAGCGACATGCTAGTAACATGCTAATCATGCTAGAGACATGCTAATAGCATGTTAATCATGTTAGAAACATGCTAGCGACATGCTAGTAACATGCTAATCATGCTAGAAACATGCTAACGACATGCTAGTAACATGCTAATCATGCTAGCAACATGCTAGTAACTTGCTAATCATGCTAGCGACATGCTAGTATCATGCTAATCATGCTAGCAACATGCTAGTAGCATGCTAATCATGCTAGAAATATGCTAGCGACATGCTAGTAACATGCTAATCATGCTAGAAACTTGCTAGCGACATGCTAGTAACATGCTAATCATGTTAGCAACATGCTAGTAGCATGCTAATCATGCTAGAAATATGCTAGCGACATGCTAGTAACATGCTAATCATGCTAGAAACTTGCTAGCAACATGCTAGTAACATGCTAATCGTGCTAGAAACATGCTAGCGACATGGTAGTCATATGCTAATCATGCTAGAGACATGCTAGTAGCATGCTAATCATGCTAGAAACATGCTAGCGACATGCTAGTAACATGCTAATCATGCTAACGAAATGCTAATTATGCTAGAAACATGCTAGTGACATGCTAGTAACATGCTAATCATGCTAGAAACATGCTAGCGACATGCTAGTCACTTGCGAGTCATGCTAGCAACATGCTAGTCACTTGCTAATCATGCTAGCAACATGCTAGTCACTGGTTAAACCAACCTAGCAACCACCCTGACTACCCTAGCAACTGCATAGCAACACCCTAGCAACCACCCCGGGTACCTTAGCAACCGCATAGCAACACCTTAGCAACCACCCCGGGTACCCTAGCAACACCCTAGCAACCACCCCGGTTACCCTAGCAACCGCATAGCAACACCCTAGCAACCACCCTGGTTACCCTAGCAACCGCATAGCAACACCCTAACAACCACCCAGAGTACCCTAGCAACTGCATAGTAACACCTTAGCAACCACCATGGGTACCCTAGCAACCGCATAGCAACACCCTAACAACTACCCCAGGTACCTTAGCAACCACCCCAGGTTCCCTAGCAACCGCATAGCAACACCCTAGCAACCACCCCGGGTACCTTAGCAACTGCGTAGCAACACCTTAGCAACCACCCCGAGTACCATAGCAACCTAATAGCAACATCCTAGCAACCGACCCAGATACCCTAGCAACCGCATTGCAACACCCTAGCAACCAACCCGGGTTCCTTAGCAACTGCATAGCAACACCCTACCACCCTATCTACTCTATCTATCTATCTATCTATCTATCTATCTAATGTTCCTATCTATCTATCTATCTATCTATCTATCTAATGTTCCTATCTATCTATCTATCTATCTATCTTGTTATTTAAACTTCAGACTTCTTCAAATGAACACCTTCAAACTGCAGAGCTTTTCAAACTACTTCTAATAGGTCAGATTTTCTCAAGCCAACTTCAAAGTTTGTTCACAAACTTTTTTATCTAGTTATTTAATGCAATCAGACTGAGTGAGATTTATCCACCAAAGATCATGTTTGACAAAAGGGAGATAATATATTTTTAAATCAAGTGACCGGTACACAAATGTATGTTTTGTTAGTTTTGATGAAGCTTGCTCTTTTGTTCATTTCACAGTTCACTGCCCATCAGAGAGTCAACACCAACCACATTCACACAACAGCAGAAAAACATCACAGCTGTTCCCACATACACCACTACATGAGACAGCCTTTTATCTCTAGTGCTTTTAAACAATGTAGGAACATATCAGCGTGTCCGAGTTAGTGAACAAACGTGTTGGTGTATTTGTGGGTCTAGTGTCAGAATGCGTCTGTGTAGGAGGCCGTGCGAGCGCGTGTGCGTGCTGGACCTCGGGGACTTTGGAAGTACTTACCAGCTCACTGCAGACTGCTTGATCTGTTGAGAAGCAGTGCAGTGGTTTGATGGTGCTGCAGAGTGACACATGACTACACAGACCCTTGAACAGACATTAGCACAGGCTTCAGCAAACCTACATCTGAGCCTCAAATCATTCATTAAATCAGAACATCAAAAGGAACTTTACTTGAATGCCTCGACATCAATTTTTTATTATTACTGAGAATAAATCTTTTGTCATTTTTCTCACCACCACCGTCTCCTGTCTCCCTCTCTCCCTCTCTATATATCAGCTTGCTGCATCCCTTTCTCCTTCTCTAGTTTGATACATCCTTTTGCTTGGCTTGGTATTTTGTGAAATGGATCTTATGAATTTTTCAGAGAGGTTCATTGCTTTAGTCAGGCCTGGTTAAGTGGAGGATTGTATCAGTTCGCAACCTTTTAGGCTGCGTCTGCACTCTTTCGAAAATCATGTTGTTTATAGAGGAGAGATTTAAGCTTATTGACATTGATGGATGACAACTATTCTAATGTTATAAACTTAAAATATACTGAATATAATATATACTTTACAAAACTCTTTATTTTATTTTTCTTGAATTGTGGACAGGGGCAATGGTATTAGACAAAGAAATGCACAGACTGTTACATAAAAGATTTTAGAGCTTTTAATGTCTGTCTGTCTGTCACATTGTATTTGTTTCTGACCTGAGAGTTTCTTTTTGTTCAACCTTTTACTAACATGAATCCTTTTAGTGCTTTTGTCGGGATTCATATGCTATTAGATTACTCTTTAAATGTTGATGAAACAGAGCTATACTGATGTACTCCGGCTAAAGAAAATGCTCCCTAGCAGGATGAATTAGATATAATGTCGTGGAAATTTGACTTATTGATGGGAGGTAGATTTCTGAGAAATGTCAAATGTTTTTTTTAAGGTATACTTTCCATTAGTTCTTAGTCTCAATCACATCTCAACATATCTTCCATTGTTTTTGTAATCTGTAAGTGAAACTGTTTGATTGGAATTCTGATTTCTAAACGTTTATTACGCTGTTTACACATATCTACCATTTTATTTTTAAATATCATGAACATGTTTTTGCAGCGTTGAGTAATGCATCACAGACATATCTGTTGATTCCTTGAACACAATGTTAATCAGAATCCATTCACTGCTCAAAACACCAGAATTGTGTTCAGTGCTGAGTTATGCAAGCTTACGAATCCTTTCATAAACAAGGTGTAAATAAGATTCATTGTGCAGTAGGGAGCTTTGTTGATTATAATGGAACTTTGTGAGATAGCAATGAACTAAGGAGAGTGACAGCTTTTAATGATAAGGGAGTTTGCCAGTGTGATATTGATTTAATACAACAGTTCTATAACTGTTCAGAAACTGCGCTTCTGAATCAGCGACTGTAAGTATGTTTTGTTATTAGTTTAAGTATTTGCTATTGACTGTTCAAATGCAGAGTTTTGTGCGTTGTGTGTGTGTATGCGCGCGCGCGCACGTGTGTGTGTGTGTGTGTGTGAGAGAGAGACAGACAGGGTCACATCACAGTGGAGTCAGCTGTCTTTAATCGTGGCTTTTGTGCAAACAAACACATACGAGCTTCATCACTGTGTCTGTCACGCGACTCTATTCCCCTCTAGGGCTTGAACTGATGGTAAAACTAAGGACATTATTAACTGTCTTTACATTTATTTTGAAAGCTGAAGCTAGCGATTATGGAAAGGGGCGTTACATTTCCGACAAGTGCTTGTGGTGTTCGGCCAATCACAATGCACTGTGCCAGTTGGCCAATCAGAGCAGACAGCGCTTGTCGTGGAAGGAGGGACTTTGTAGAAAAGGATGCTGAGAGAGGTGGGGCATAGAGGACCTACAATAATGTACAGTATTTGAAAAATAATGTGTTTTTTGAACATTAAAGCATGTCAACATATTCTGTTACACCAAATACACAAAATAATGATCTTTAAAAAAGCATCATATGACCCCTTTAAATGAATCTAGTGAGTCAATGATTCAAGTACCCATTCTTAAAGACAGTCACTTGCTTCATTCCTGAATGAATCAGCCATTCAAACTTGGCAGTTTTAGTTTTAGTATCTTTTCAGTTATTTAAGTCATTTAATATTTCTATATTAAAATTTTTATAATTAAAACAATCTCAACATGAATTTTTTTATTTAATTGCATTCATGCTGCCTCTGAGCCTCATAAAATGTCTGAAAATACACCTACAAGCCACTTTTGTGTTCTTCTGTGCCACCTGTAATTTAATAATAATTAAATTTTGTTAATACTGATTTAATTTGATCGGTAACTTATTCTAAGCTTATAACTTAAATCTTATAAATGTATTTTTTTTTTAATTTGACATAAAAGATGACATACTTTTAATAAAGTTAGAAAAATACAAAATTCCCCTGTAAATCTCTTTGAGTCAAATATCACCTCGTAATGGGAAGGCTAATTATAATCAGAATTTTTAATTATTGAGAAGGTGCTCCTGAAATTTTTGGCTCTGCTCCTAATTTTTTTAATTAGAAGTGCAAGTGCTCCTAAAAAGAAACGTAAGCGTAGAGCCCTGCCTTTGCATCTCCTTTTGAGTGACAGCTAGCATCCAAATAGTGGTAGTGATATGTAATGCTAAATGAAGCAGATAAACATGTCTTTAAATGAGCAGCGACCTACTGCACCCACCTTTCAGCAGCTGGTGGGGGCTCTCTAGGCTGACTGCGTGCTGTGCAGGGTTTGGTGGTCCCCTCTGCGAGATAACTAATGGAAAAGCTTTCAGGGCCTTAAACCTGAAGGAAAACGTCAGCTCACATTTGGCCGCTCACCCAGGTCTAATGTCTCCCAATGTGGCAATCACCACTGGTCTTACCCATTTTTACTAAGACCCCCACACTTAGCTTTTACTGTTACACTCTCTCACACACACACATACTTCAACCCCTACGGACTTTTCAGAGTGACTGACTTTAGAGCGTGCCAGGACTCAGGAGACTTACCTTGTTAAACAGTCCTGAAAACAACAAGGACTTCCAAACAAAAGTGTGTGGCGTTTGGGCAGTAAAAGTGTGGTACTCAGGCTCAGCTGGGACATCCCAGAGCAGACTGGAAAAATGCTCCCTGTTCCCCTGGGTCTGTACTGAGGTGTCATGTCAAGCTGGAATAGGATGAATAGGAGCAGACAGACACTTTACACTGATGGCCTCACACACTGTAACCTGATGCAAAGTTTAAGGCAAATCAGACTTTGCTATTGAGATTACTTTTTAATTTATAGATGTATTTTTTTATTTAGTGTCATTTTGTCACACTAAGTAAATAACAGAGTTAATATTTGTACATCCATTTTTTCCATATTATATATATTGTTATAAAAGTTGTATCATTTGTATAGCGCTTGCACAGTATTTTCACCAAAAAAGTTGTATTAATTATGTTTTATTGATGGGCATTTTGTAGTTTTTAGATTTCATATACATAACATTCAAATACAAAATTTCATATATACATATACATAGTTCCCCCATTGAAATTTCTAATAACATTTTTCAAAAATATAAATATAATTCATAAAAACCTGTGCAAATTGTTCTTCTCACAGATAGTGTGAGAGTCTGTCATGTGCCAAGCAAATTCCCTGTTATGTTTTTTCTCTCTCTTTTTATTCTATCTACCTTTCTTTCTAAAATCATGAATAATTTGTATCCTCACCCTGCTGCCTGATGACAGCTGTGCAGTTGTCTTGCAGTCTATTTTTCAGATCAAGTAAATAATGAATAAAGCGCCACAACAAAAGAACACAGTATCTGAGCCCTGTCTCGCTGAGACCTTCCACTGCTATCTCTTCACAGGGGTGCAGACGCCCTGCATTTCTTCTGTCACTGCTGAGTAATTCATCTTTGATAAAAACGTTTCACAGGTGATCCATACAGTACTTACCTATTTATGCTTAATTGCTTACATGATACTTCTGCTTAAAAAAAAAAAAATTGAAATTATTTTTATACAAGACACACCATAACCAATCCACCCATCTTTTCTGTTTGAAGTGTCTGTGGTTTTCAGGCTGTTTTCACAAATATGTTTAATACAGTATTCAAGTCGTGATTGGCAATTTGGAGGATTCCTAGGATTTAGTCCTTAATATTCTCTGGTCTGGTCTCTTAGGAAATGTTGTTTGTCTATCATTAAACATGTTTTAAGAACATAGGCCCACTTTGGATTGTTTTATCCTTTTGTTTTGGTCATGCACTTGTTATTTTTTATTTATTATTCCCTTTTTATGTATATTATGTTTTTCACTTAATTTTTACTGTCAATTAAATGTAATTGGAAAGTTGTTTTTTTTAAATGTATGTATATTTTTTATATTTATATTAGTGTGTCATGTACATAAATTCAACCAGATGGTAATAAAACTGCACCATGATGCACGTACATCAAGTGTTGTATTTGCTCAAAAATTCTAGTTTATCCAAAACAAAATAGTTTTTTTTTTTGTTTTAGTTGTTTTATCCTCATGTCATTCTAAACCTCTTTGTCTTTCTTTCTTCTGTGGAACATAAAGATAAAAAAAATTCTAAATGAAAAATCTAAAATGAAAGTCAGTGGCACTGGCAGCCAAAACAGATTGGTTCATCAAAATATCTGCTTTTGTATTCTGCAAAAGAAAGGCATACATGTTTGGAACGACATGAGGGTGAGTAAACTATGACAGAATAATTGTTTTTTGGGGTGAACTGTCGCTTTAAGGTATTAAATTGTCCTGAAGGCTGATTCTTAAATTAAATACTGGGTCTCTCATCTAAAACCAGAGCGAAACTTAAGTTATCCTTCATATTTTATTTGTAACAGACATTAATTTTAGATAACCCTAAGCATTAAAATAGCCATGTATTTACTTCAATACACCACCATGTGAATATTTCCATAACTCTTTATACCTTTGTTTTAAATTATCAGACAGATTATAGCAACCTTTATGTTTTGTTTTGTTAGTGTAGGTGTGTGTGTGTGTGTGTGTGTGTTTGTAAGCCAAAGACTGAAGTGCTCTGATTACTCGCCCACTGAAATTGATTGGGCTCTTTCCAGGACTTCTTCTATTCATATTTGATATGCCTGGAGGCTGTGGGGCAACGGTCTTAAAACCCTCACTGAAATCTGGCCTGGCCTAATGGTCCACTTGAAGCTTGCACTTTCCCTCTGAGTGAACTGCAGAGGATTGAAACATCTGTGGTGGATACTGACCTACGTTAAGGCAGTGCAATCCCTGCAGCACCCTGGACCACATCCACTATACCCACTGTACTGCCATACTGTCTATTCTTACACACACCACTCTAATGTTCTCTAACAGGGAAATAACTAATGCTGCATTTTAAATGATGGATACAACTATGATTCTGACAATCATGAATGTTATCAGCTGTTGATAGTCAAAAATGAAGGAGCAGATTACATTCCAAATATTGTCCTAATTCCTCGGGCATGATCGATTTTCCAAACAGCAGCAGAACATGTAAATCCCACAGCTGTGCTCTTATCTCTGTTTTCTCTGGAATAAATATGCATTTTCATGTTCCCTGCAGTCAAATCTTCAGGGTTTTAAAATATTCAGCATTTTCACGGGCATAAATGCAGTAAGATTTGAGCCATGAACAGTCAGTGATTTGAATCAATGTAGTAAGTGGTGCTTAGTGTTCTTTGATTGTGTCTTCCTACAAAAACCTGCGCGTCCAACAAAGAATTTCATTTCAAAAAAATGTTGAGGGTACTTGAAATTATTATTATTATGATTATTTTATCCGGCGTATATGGGCGGTTGTGTTTTTGCAAACAGATTTTAGACCGTACATGACTTACCTTCACTGTGCCAGATCCCTATAATGTTGTCGTTATATCCCGGGGCCATGTTAGGCTTCAGGGAAGCAGAATGCTCTGACCCGCCCTATTGTTCCGCAGGAGTGAACTGTTTCTGCTGAATAAACTCCCTTTATTTACTCTCAGTTTGGTTAACGGGAAATCCAAGAGTGTTTAGAGTGTAAATAAAAGGGGATAATTATTTTCATGGTCAGATAAGATAGAAAAACAAATAGATGTTCGATTTGACACATCTGATTTCTAAAAACAGGTAGCCTATAATTAAATTTCGATTAAAAAATGTAAGGTTTTGGCCAGATTTATCCTGTTTTTGATGACTAATTGATCTGTGCTAGTAATTCATAATTTCTGCAGTTAATTATGAATTATAGTAGGCTATAAAATAAATCGTAGGCTAGTGTTCAATAAATGTGACATTCATTTCCCGGGCTGTGTAATAAATCGTTGGAAAAGTTGACAATCAGGTCTGAAACCAAATGGACAAATAAATAGTCAAAATATTACTTCGAGCTTCAGAAAAAATATATATTTTTGGTCTTTTTTATAAACAATACGAGAATAAATTATTCTTGGTTTTCAATTAATCTGTTTTGACTCATGTTGAGGTCTCCTCTCAGCCTTCTGTGAATTATTAGGCTGAGATGTTATTGTATTTAAAGACATAAAACAGTTGATCAACCATTTTTCTCTTCCCTTTCCTTTCTAATATAAAATAATTCTTGACTTTCCATTAACCCATCTATTGGTCTTTCCCATATTTGTTATCTTGAAAATAACGCACTGATTGCGGAACACATTTGGAATTTCCCACAGTTGTTTCGAATAAATCATTTTATTTTAAACATGTAATGAAATACTGAATTCTTAAAATAATGAAATGCTTTCATTTACAATCATGAAATGAAAAAAGCTTAGCTCAAGATAGCTAAGTTATTCGTTGCGCACTACGTACAGAGATTTTATAAATCTGAAACATAAGCTATACAAACTTTAAAAATTACACACAAAAAAAATACACACGAAATATCTCTCCGTAAAATTCTTTATTCCAATAAATACTGTAAATGATATAAAACAAATTTAATTTAATTTATCGATTTAATTTAGGCCTATTTGAAAAGGTCTAGACAATTGAGTTCTTGCATATTTATTTATGCTACGCTAAAGAAAACGAACCTAATAGAAATGGAAAAAATGATGAATGGAAAGACTTCGACAAGTTGCCAAATCATTTAAGTTGGGCTATAGTACACAAACAATCCTTTTATTGATGAAATCTCGCAGTCTATTGTAGTGCTTGTTTTGCCAGCATTCTCTTTGCAGCGTTGAAAACAAAGTGACATTCTTTTGAGATGCGGTGATTTTTCTCTCCTTCAGCTGATATTTTGGGTGATACAGTGTCCTTTCTCGCGGCGGTTATATTTCGTCCCTGATTATTTTGGTGATAATATTTTGGGTTCAGACACGATGCCTGGCATGTTTCTGCAGCGGGCTATTGATTTGGATCAAGATACCCTGTGATACCCTGCATAACATCACCATGAAAGCTGCCAGACCTGCTGGCCTGCTGCTGACTCGCAGGCAAATCTCACAAAGCATAAACAGCTAATGTAAACGCTATTAGTCGCCTACTCTAAAACACTGATTTAATGTTTTATGAATGAGCATTTGTAGCTTGTTAAATCAAAAAGACTATTAAAGTCCTGATGGTTTGTCCAATAGTGTTTGGTAAAGTCCTGAAGTGTTTCCTCACTTCAGTCCGTGTTGTGTTTCCTTGTGTCTTCTTAAATCGACCTTGCGCTGGAATCCTTTGCCGCAGAGGTCACATCCAAACGGTTTGAATCCGGTGTGTTTTCGACTGTGTGTTATCAGATTGGAACTCTGACTGAAAGCTTTCCCACACACCTGACATTTGTGTGGCTTCTCCCCTGGGAGAGAAAATCCATACGTCAGCGTTTCTATCCAAAATTCTATTTCTATAGATAAAGTTCTTTCCGTGTATTTAGCTTACCTGTGTGGATGAATGTGTGTTTCTTCATATCTGATTTCTGGTGGAATCTCTTTCCGCAGTACTGGCACGGATAGGGCCGTGTATCGGAGTGTATGAGGAGGTGAGTGGACAAAGTGGATGATCTTTTAAAAATTTTCCCACAGATTTTACAATCAAAGCTTCTCTCCTGTGGAATGAAAGGCGTGTTTTAAAAATTCGTTTTTGCATTCAGTCGATTTCATTTAGACGTGTTTGCTATGATTTTCATTATAATAGGCTACCAAATAAGAACAAAACTCTTGCACTCTACCTGTGAATGAATAGCTCTGTGTTGTTCCAGACTGACTGCGTGTCCAAACGTTTTCCCGCAGATGTCGCAAGCATAAGGTCTTGTTCCACTATGCGACCTCCGGACGTGAACTTCCAAGCCATGTGGAGTTGAAAACACCTGTGGAACGGAGAGGGCAATCTTCATTAATGTCTAATCGTGATTTATAAAAACCCGAGCGAGCTATTTGCGCTAGTTACATTACCTTGCTGCATTTGATACATTTGAATGCGCCATTCAGCAGGAGACGACTACACATCACATCAGAGCTGGATTTGATCTCAGTTCCTTTTCCCAGTATGTTGCTGTCATCATAAAGTCCAGAGGCAGTGGCGCGCTCTAATAGGGTGGCAGTGGAACTATAACGGTTGTAAATGCTAGCGCCAGATCCTCTTTCAGTGAAAAGAGAGGACTCGACCACGCGGTCATTGTAATAACCTGGAGGAGTAGACCGGTCTAGATCCAGAGAGTGGTGATGGTTGAGAGTATTCTGTACCAACTGTCTGATTTCACATCCCGAGAACCTGTTCCACGCGTAAGGCCTGAAGGGGACGGCGAAGGGTGTTTCCTCAGCGGAGGGTGAAAATGACTTTTCTGATTCTGTTAAAGAAACAAAATCGATCATTTAATGATTTCCACGTATTTAATAAACCTTTTAGGGATTTTACAGTGACTTACATAGCTGCGTAGCCAAGGGTCAAATTGTTTTTACCAATTTATGCCTAATTGTTACCTACAATTTGTGCCAAAATCTGCTCAAGTTAATTTCGCAAATGTCTTAAATATGTTTAAAACAAAAGATTTACAATTACATATTTTGATAGGCTATTTGATGGCCTAAATAGCCTATTATTGTGCCTAAATTCAGTCTGATGAACCAAATTGAACGAAGCGTGCCTAATATTATGGTCGCTACCTCATACAAATTTCCACCGACATGTAAAATGTTTTGGTAGAAAACAAAATGTTTAAAAAAACAGGTTGACGTTGACAATTATTCATATGTAAAGAAAAGCATTAGTCGTATAACAGTGCATTCATTCACACTGTAGATCAAATTTGATGAGATTCAGATATCTTAAATAGGCTACGTTAATAAATAAATCCATACCAGGTGAAGCTGATGGTGATGGAGGTCGCCAAAAGTCTTCGTAATCTGAGGAGCGGTCGCACACGCTTCCCCCACAGCTGAGAGGAGACTTAGAAGAAAGATCCGCTTGATCCACCAGGTGAGAGTCCGGTGAACAAGCGCCAGCCGTGTCGCCTGTCAGGGCATCCGTACAGCACTCTGACTCGTCTGAAGTTTTGCTTTCTGTTATGAGATTTCATTTTTTTTTCGTCAAAACCACAGCTGTGTAAAATATTTATCTCACAACTGTTCACGAACATTTAATGTACTATGTATGGTTGACTGCCAACCAAATCTAGAATCTAGAGTTTCCCCCACACACATGTAACTAATAGGCTAGTCATATACGCCCGCTATTTTACATCACTTTCTTAGACAAGTCTGTCTTTCGTGTATTAGGAATCAGAAAAATAATAGTTTTAAAAGGAAAAAATGTCATAATAAAAGGGTTAGGGTTATGGTAAAAAAAAAGCTAGACAACGTTGTTTTATTTTGAATAAATAGGCCTATACACTTTCTGTTTGATAATTGCGAGGCATTTTGCATTGTTATCCACACTATCAGTAAATCGATATAATTTTGACATAGCCTACCTGCACATATATGAGCTAAAATAGTATCAAGTCTGCTGTAGTCATCCTCCAAAGATCGTGGCTGGTGGTAGCTGTGGGCTTTTTTGCTCTTCACCAAGAAAGACCTAGGCATTGTGTCTCCTCTGGTTCCTTCCTGCTATGTCCTCAGTCATTAGTGAAGATCAGGCAGTCTGTCAGATCCACGGATGCGGCGGCTTTTTTATCTCTGAAAAGATTTGAAGACCATTGGTTGAGCAGCGCGTCTGTATAGAGGCAGAATGGGAGCATGCGTAAAGCAGTTCTCTCGTCTGCCAGGTGTTATGAAGACAGGTGCTTTAAAGGAACAACTACCAAGCCTTAGGCCTGTGATTGGTCCGCCCCTCAACGAGAGGACAGACAGGTCCGCGGGGAACCGTGGCTATCAGGATAAGTGATACACTGTTTTATCAATGTGTTACTCAATCCCTAGCTGCAGGGCAACCCAGCCTGTGCCTTCTCCCTCTGTAGACTCATGATTTGTGCAGGTATTAAAAACTGGCTGTTAACAAAGTGAAGTTGTTTACTTCGGAAAACAGCCGAAAATTGTATCAAAATTTTCGCTCACTTTTGACTTATTTTGTGTTTTGTTAGCACAATATGGATGTCATTGATGGATAATCTTTTTGTCTTTAATTAGGCCTATATTTTAAACATGAATATGTGTAAATGCTAACACAACTTATTTATTATATGCAGTATAGGCTATGCACATCAACAAAAATCGAACATAAATGTAGGTCTACTTTTTAAATTTATTTTCGTTTGCTGTATTCGCAAATGCACACTTTGATGGAAAAAATAAAGAAATATTGCCGTTCTAATGAAATTAGAACTGTCATTTTGTATTTATTCTTTAGACTAATTCTATATTTTTTACATTTTAGTTTCAGGTTAGGCTTATGTGTCAACTTTGTATCGTCACCACGCCTTCTCAATTCCATAAAAAAAGTAATATGACAATCTAAACGTCATCATAATGACACCTTCAACTCTTCAAAGTTTGTCATAACAACTTTAATTTGTTTCTACCTTTGTCCTGAATAGTTATTGACCCTAGCCTAGATAGTCAACCCTGATATGAATTTGGAAAAAGAAAAAAAAACTATTAAAAAAATGAAACTGACATTTGTAGAAATATCAACATCAAATTTTCTTTCTAATAAACACAATGAACTGTCATGACCTTGAGCGCAAGGCGAAAAAAATCCTTACCGTCAAACCCAGTTTTGAAGTCATAGACATGTCATGAAACATTTGAGATGGCTCAATGGAATCCTTTTCTGAAGTTTAATTTTTCATGAAATTTTTCATTTAAATAATTATTTACATTTTCAAAATGCAAAATCAACAATTTTGTGGAATGACATTTATATAAAGTCTAGTTAATGCCGAAATTAAAATACTCCTTGAAGTTAAGCATCTTATCATGCTGCTCTTGATGTTTTAATTGACTATAGGTTCATTAATCGGGCTTGATCAAAGTGATAAGGTAAAACTTGGTTTTTGTAGCCTTGGACTAAAGCTGTCCACGCCAGCGGGGTCACGGTGTTCTCGAGTTTCGTGGCTGCTCAGTGAACAGAGCTGCCTTGTTCAGAGTGGACGCTGGTGATCTGTCGTGTACACAACAGGGACACGCATTCAGCTCGTGCGGCAGACAATCAGTGGGAGCCCATAGCCAGTCCATCAGTCTGCGTCTCACCTGCCTTTGACTCGTGACAGCCGTCTCCTAAATGAATCGCTTCACTTACATAGAGCGCGATATAGGCTTCTGCAGTCTGTCATATTGAGAAAAAAGCTGTAAAATGATGTGGGCAAACCGTTATGTAAGTTACTGCTTCAACTTTTTTTCAAGTTTCGATCACTTTTTGACCAATCTGCATGGATTTATGAAATCTGTCTCGCCCATCAGTGGGCTACACTGATAGCCTACAATCACACAGTCCAGGATCTGAAGAGTGAGCGAAGCCCAGGAAATCAAAGCGCAATGTGCCCTCCGTCGATTAGACACACCACCGCAGGGCATCCGGTAGATACCGATAATGTAAGGACACTATAGGCAATATCTCGACTGATGCTCAAACATTATCTCACTTTTGCTTTGTGCTTCATCACGAAAATCATATATTGGATATATTTATACAGCCTATTTATCCCAAATATCGAAAGTGACAGAAACACAAAGCTACTTACAGAACATTGTAATAACGGGAAAAATAACTGAATCTCAGCACAGGCCTACTTTTGTCGTTCCCAGAATCGCGATCAATAAAGAAACTCTCAGAATAAAATAGCTATAGACAGTAGCAAAAAAAAATAAAAAAATCCTGACTGTAGTCTTGTTGCTTCTTTTTGTTTTTATATACATTTTAATATAATGATGAGCATTATATTACACTTTTAAAATACAGTGCATAATTAAAAAATATTATTTCTCCAAACAACCAAAAACGTCCTACCAAAATAACGCGATGCTTTTCTCAAATTCGTTCATGTACGTCCTAATTGACAAACTGATGTCATCAGCGAAATACCAAACGCTGCAAATCAAATCGTTTACATTTGCACTGACAGAACAGTGCTGAGATGAGTCAATGAGTTTTATTAATGTTAAATTGGTAGGCTACATTATGAAACTTCATGCGTAACTGGAAACGCGCGAACTGTGATTTTGCTCTCAGCGAAACCCTGATTTAAGAATTAGGCTACGTTTAATATCTAACAATCACTTTAAACTTGACAAGGGCTCATGTGCCAACAGCGCTTACCTGATCACACTACTCGTTGTAAGATGAATTCAGTATGGTCGCGGTGTTTTAGTTTAAGGCAAAGAGCGCGCAGCCCATCATCTCATCTCATCTCATGGGGTTTTAAGCGTAAGAGACACAAAGCTTCCTGAACGTTATTTGCGACACATCTCAATAGTAACTCCGGTATAAGGAGGGCTGTACCTTCAGCAGCTGTTTATTTAAGCGCAATGCTTGAAGCGTGAATGCGTTTTATTTGTCATGTAAGTGTTACTTAAATATAAACAAATAAATCTCGCACAATACGGATAAAAATACATTGGTATTTTTCCAGCAGTGGTGCAAGTTTCTTTCTCAATTTCTAGAGAAACAAATTTGCACAATTGTATTGTGTTATTAACAGGGTTCCTACACATTTTTCATTTCAAAATTCCATACTTTTCCAGACTCAAATTTCCAAACCTCTCGGTAGATTTTCTGACCATATTTAACATAAATGGTTCATACAGCATTATTTTCAGCTTTATATTTGGTATATAGTACAGTCATCTGTAAATATTTTTATTTTGTTTTTCATTGATTTTCTTAAAATAACACACGGAGTCCCTAAAATAAAAAATACAGACTTTTACATGCATACAAGAAACTTTTATGTGCCCTCAAGAAACTATTCATATGTGCATGAGAATATTTTGCATGCTAACGCATGACAATTTCTATTTTAATATAAACTATTTCCTTTTTAACTATTTTGTGCATCACTGCCATCTTACTATGAATAAAACGATAGCATGGATGCACATGAATTAACAGAGATCTACCTGCTCAAATTTTGCTTTTCTTTACGGTAGTACCCCTAATATCAAGGCCTAATGTCCAATTTAACATATCCTCTGTGGCGGTGGAGAAACCATGACACGAAATGGGCTGATGGCATAAAATTTGCCAAGTTCAAGGGTCTATAAAAAAAGACTGGTACTGTAAAAAAGTGTTTAAGATTTGGCTTTCATTGGGGCAATATGCCATATATCAAGGCCTTTGGTCTCTTTAATGCATACTCTGTGGCAGCCAAGAAACCACACCGCGAAATGGGCTGATGGCACAATAGGTGGCTCTGTGTGCATTGTCCTATATGCTGTTTTTTTTTTTTTTGCAAAGATCCTTGAGGCAATGTAATATGGTGCTAAACCCAAAATGCTTATAACCTGCATTTTGCATAATGAAAAAGTGCACAATAAATTAATTAATTCTTAATTCATTCATTCTAAATATTCTTAATTCATTCATTTGACGATCACTAAAGAGCTGCCATGAAACCTCACTTCTTGTACAATAAATTTATTTTCATTAAATTCTTATCTTAATTTTCTATTATTAAAAAATAAATAGGGGCAAAAGTCTGGAAACACAAATATTTTTCCATACTCTGCTTTCTTCTTTCCATAATTTTCCAGACCTGGAAAATACTTAAATCAAATTCCATACTTTTCCAAACCCCGTAGGAACCCTGTATTAATGTTATTTAAAAAAAAAAAAAAAAAAAAATATATATATATATATATATATATATATATATATATATATATCAGTGGGTACGGAAAGTATTCAGACCCCCTTAAATTTTTCACTCTTTGTTATATTGCAGCCATTTGTAAAATATTTAAGTTCATTTATTTTCCTCATTAATGTACACACAGCACCCCATATTGACAGAAAAACACAGAATTGTTGACATTTTTGCAGATTTATTAAAAAAGAAAAACTGAAAATCAATGTCCTAAGTATAACCCTTTGCCAGTATTTAGTAGAAGCACCCTTTTGATTTAATACAGCATGAGTCTTTTTGGGAAAATGCAACAAGTTTTTCAACCTGGATTTGGGGATCCTCTGCCATTCCTCCTTGCAGATCCTCTCCAGTTCTGTCAGGTTGGATGGTAAACGTTGGTGGACAGCCATTTTTAGGTCTTCCAGAGATGCTCAATTGGGTTTAAGTCAGGGCTCTGGCTGGGCCATTCAAGAACAGTCACGGAGTTGTTTGAAGCCACTCCTTCGTTATTTTAGCTGTGTGCTTAGGGTATTGTCTTGTTGGAAGGTAAACCTTCGGCCCAGTCTGAGGTCCTGAGCACTCTGGAGAAGGTTTTCGTCAGGATTCCCTGACTTGGCGATCATCTTTCCCTCGATTGCAACCAGTCGTCCTGTCCCTGAATCACTAAACAGCTGAAAAACACCCCCACAGCATGATGCTGCCACCAGCATGCTTCCTGTTGGGACGGTATTGGACAGGTGATGAGCAGTGCCTGTTTTCTCCACACATACCGCTTAGAATAAGGCCAAAAAGTTCTATCTTGGTTATCAGACCAGAGAATCCTTCAGGTGTTTTTTAGCAAATCCATGCGGGCTTATGTGTCTGCACTGAGGAAGGCTTCCGTCGGGCCACTTGCCATAAAGCCCCGACTGGTGGAGGGCTGCAGTATGGTTAACTTTCTAAACTTTCTCCCATCTCCCGAATGCATCTCTGGAGCTCAGCCACAGTGATCTTTGGGTTCTTCTTTACCTCTCTCACCAAGGCTCTTCTCCCCCGAAGTCAGTTTGGCCGGACGGCCAGCTCTAGGAAGGGTTCTGGTCGTCCCAAACGTCTTCCATTTAAGGATTATGGAGGCCACTGTGCCCTTAGGAACCTTAAGTGCAGCAGAATTTTTTTTGTAACCTTGGCCAGATCTGTGCCTTGCCACAATTCTGTCTCTGAGCTCTTCAGGCAGTTCCTTTGACCTCATGATTCCATTTGCTCTGACATGCCTGTGAGCTGAAGGTCTTAATAGACAGGTGTGTGGCTTTCCTATCAATCATCAGTATAATCAAACACAGCTGGACTCAAATGAAGGTTAGAACCATTCAAGGATGATCAGAAGAAATGGACAGCCCTGAGTTAAATATATGAGTGTCACAGCAAAGGGTCTGAACTTAGGACCATGTGATATTTCAGTTTTTCTTTTTTAATAAATCTGCAAAAATTCAACAATTCTGTGTTTTTCTGTCAATATGGGGTGCTGTGTGTACATTAATGAGGAAAAAAAATGAACTTAAATGATTTTAGCAAATGGCTGCAATATAACAAAGAGTGAAAAATTTAAGGGGGTCTGAATACTTTCCGTACCCACTGTATAAACATATGACTACATTTTCGATTCTTCAAAACTCATTTATTAAATAATGATTTATTTTATTTTTTAAATTCTAATGCTGCACGGAAAAATGCGAACAAAGCATGACATTCGTAGGCCACTATCAAATGATATTTTATTGTGATCTGAATCAACATATCCATCATCTTCAAGACACTTATCTTTGCATGGTCAACAGTCTGTAAAGCCTCTAATGCCCACAGGAACATTCCACAGGAATTCAATATATTGTAAGGTTTTAGTTTATATTAAATAATGTCTTTACTTAATTACGTTAAATCACTTTAGTGTTTAGTGCTTTGCAAGGTCGTTTCGCAAAGTCTTATTTTTGTAGGTGAACTAGCATTTTAAAAGGTGGGCAAATAGTGTACCAACTTTACATCCATCACCATGGGTTTTAAGGCTTGTTCTCAGGTGCTATTCATCTCCAGCCAAGCATATCATCAGAAATAGCAGACTGATGTGAAATAACTTAATTTCTTTGCTTTGAAGATGATTTTCAAAGTCTTCAAATGAACCATTGGGAGTGGGACATACAAACTCATTGGAGGAGAACAACAATGTAGAGTGAAGCTCAATTGACAAAAACAAGGAATAGTAGTAGTTTCCATTGTTGTGAAGTGATATGCATGTCATTGTGCAAAAAAGCAAACAGATTCAGAAGCTAGTTGGTACAAATATGGATATAAAAAAAGAAAAGGAGGGGCAGTCTGTGTACTTGTATTCTCATTGCTTGTGAGTGCTTGGCTTAAGTAAGGCCAGAATAAATGAGAACATTGTTCCACTAACCAACACTCCCTGCCTTCGATTCCATCAGTTTGCAGGTATTCATTATTCATAACATGCTCCGCATATACCACATACTGTAGAAAATATTGTAAATCAGCAAGAATTTCACTGAATGTCTCCAGGCACAAAACAAAAACTCCGTTCTGTGAAATGGAGAACTGACTCCAGTACATAAATGTTACTGGACAGCAGTGTGCCAGGAAAAGTTGTTGCCTCCAAAGACCTCCCAAATTCAGTAATACATCCCTTTCAACTTAACTGTACAATACCTTTACAATATAGACATGACATCCATTGAATACATATTTTCAAGTAATAATGGAGATGAAAAAAAAAAAAATCAAAACATGTACATATTTACATAGATGCTGGTTCCTTGACCCACACTTAATGTCTTCAAGACCCAATCATATAATTCATGCCAGGAAAACAAGGCTTGCTAACTTACGATATGACACCACTGTATTAATATGGAACAGTTTAATGTGCATTTAAAGATAGTGTTCCGTAATACGTTTCCCTCAAAAGTTATGCGTTCACTGGTTTCTCGTGGTTTGTTAAAAAAAAGGATGATTTAAAAAATAAAAGCTATGACAATGCAAAATCTTAATGCATAAAACTACGCAATACAAAATCGCTTCTCATAATGTGAAAAATTCATGGGGTATTAGAAACACCCCCTTTTAAGGTTTGGGAATCTCGTGCCACAAAATGTTGATTTTTATTACAAGGGTTTCAAAGAGCCTAAACAGGCCTATTCGTCCTCTTTTTTTAAGGCTAAAATTAAAAACTAGTGCCAGGACAAACATCTGATGCATTTTGGCAAAAGCAAAATAAATGCAGATGAAAACCATGACCTTAAGAAAGATATGACTCCATAAGTCCATTTGTAAAGCTGAGCGAGGGCTTTTCAAGTTCTCCAGTTCGAGTCTCATGCTCAATGCTGTAGGCAGATTTAAAGGACGAGCTTAAAGTCACATTCTCCTTCCCAGACCTTCGATGGCAGTTTGTGTCACCAATCCAGATGATCACACTGTAGTTGTCTTATGGCTGCCATTTGAGGGCACACTAAGTCGTAGGGCATCTCCTTCCTCATCACCCTCACTTTCCGAGTCCTCCAGGTTTGGATGTAGTGTGATCCGGCCTCTAACCTGATGACTGGTCAGCTGGGGTGACAGCTTCACTCCATCTTCATCAGAGGACTGGTAGGATTCGTTGTCCCCTCCATAGTGATTGACTATATGAATCCCATCAAAACTGGCTTGGCCGGGTAAGCCCTGCCGCCCTCTTAAGCATCGGATCTACGAGCAGAGAAAGAAAGCGTCAGCACAAACTAAACTTTAACACCTCAGCCATTTCATTTGACAACATGCAAATGAAACACCAGGAAACTATTTCTTCACAAAAGATAATGATAGGAAAGGTAACTGTTGCAAAACACACACCAATGCACAATCTCTGAACAGCACCATCCATTTAAACAAACACATTTAATGGGATAAAAGGGTCAAAATGCTTAAATTATGCATTAAATGTTTAGTTTTCTACACAAACAACTTTAACTACATAGTCGTTCAAAAGGGACAGGTCAGCCAAAAATGAAAATGGTCATTATTTTCTCACCTTCATGTTGTTTTAAACCTGTTTGAACTTAAAAGACATTTCTTCAAATTTACATATTTTGTGTTCTACTGATTGAAACAAATGCATACAGTTTTGGAACGACATGAGGGCGAGTAAATTATGAAAATTTTAATTTTGTGTGAACTATTTAAAAAGCTATTAATAACTTGAGGGATTAACCATGTGTCATATAGTATAATACAATGCTCCAAGTCCATCAAATTTAAATTAAGTTCATGCTCAAAAAAGGTAGTAAATGAAATGGCCAACTTTAAGCCAATAAACAGTCCTTGTGTGAATGTGGTTTTGAACTGAGAAACGTGAAATGTGGTATAACACACAGTTGATGGAGTTGTATACGCTCTTACCTGAAACATTCTGCCACAGAATGACAGACATGTGGGGAAAGACATATTCATGGGTATTTCAGTTTCACCACAATCAGTAACATTCAGATTTATGTCCCTTCCACAATGTAGTCATTCCATCTGAAATTACTCTAATTACAAACCAACCAAGAGTTTTTAAAATGAGAACACCGTGTTCATGTGGTATTCGTATGCAATGCACATAGAAGAGGGCTGATGTGTGGGTTTTAGAGGCTACAGAAAGAAAAATGTGAACAGGCCGGAAGACTGTGTCAAAATGGCAAGTGAGGCAAGTATGACAAGTCATGACTTTGTGATGTTGAGAGATTAGCTCAAGTATGGTTTTGCTTGGTGCAAATGCGGCTGATTGGAAACCTCTCGCTGTTTAGCAACTACGTGATTTAAATAGCAACCAGATACGAGACATCCGTCCTTTTGTTTTAAGGTTATGACTAAGCCGACTTTAGTGTGGCTGATCTTTTAAACACAACTTTACAACTTCAGTCCACAAATCTCTAGTAAACATTTTCAGATAAAAAGTGAGCGATTTTATTAAACTTGCCATTATGTACTACTATTATGATAACTGATGAAGTTACCTTGAAACAATTGTTGATTTAGATCAATTATACTTGATCAGATTTTCAAAAAGTAATTTTAATATATGATTAACTACTAAAGCAAAAAAAACTAAAAACATCTTAACTGTACCATTATTTAATCGCTCTTCTCTCAAACTACACATCCACAAACAACCAAATCAGTCTTGTTCGTAAGGGTTTGTGGCTACAGACAGGATTCATGCTGCTGTTTGATTGTGCATGAAGAGGAACCTGGTAGGCTTTAACAGGTAAAGCTGTCTTGCTGCACTCTGTTGATAGGGATTGAGATGGCCTGAGAATGAACGATTTAGTAGAAAGTTGTTTGACCGCAAACCACCAGCCTTTTGTTGTCAGTATTAGGCAGGAGGAGAAAATCAGACTACATCCTGACCTGCACCCTGTATAAATCAAGTAAACGCTTTCCATTTTCTGTTCTGCTCTTCCACATTCAACTTAGCTTTCTTACTGTAGCATAATGTCTAGCTAAAAAACTAAAGCAGGTGACATTTGGCTATATATGGTGTATTAAACATCACACTAGGGATTTTATAAAACTGGTTGTTCCGTAAATACATCAAAGAAAAAAAAAAACATCAATTTTGAGGTCATGCCTACTGCACATATTGTGTCAACACATTTCCAAACACAATGCTTAAAACTGCAAGTGATGTTAAATTCTAAATAAACATTACACCATCCATATCAACCTTTATTTAAAAAAATATTTATTGTAATTAGAAAATAAAACTATACCTTTTAAATGGTCACACAACCCCCATTTTGAGAATCATAGGACGAGCAGTTTGGGAAATGGATGGATGGATATTTTTCATGGATTTTTCATGAAGTTAGCTTTGATAAAATGATAACTAACTGTACATTTTGATCAGTTTAGTATCCATCAGAGTGCAAGTTTTTCCTCTGTAGCCATTTACCAAGTGGCACAGCTTGAAGTGTGTCACTGCCACAGTAATAGCAAAAATTACCAGAAATCTCACTTCCAGAAGCGGGCAGCAACCAAAACAACACATTGGCCACAAAAACTGCACCACCTACAGACAATCAAAAGTTGTCACAAGAGAAGCATGCAACAAAGTGATTTCCCGCAAAGTAGTCAGCCCTGACGACATCTAAAACCTCTGGATTTGTTAACCTGAACATCACTCCAATGCAGAACTGTGTCCTCAGCCCTCTATTGTAAACATTACCTGTTATTTGGATGAGTACTTATATAAAATTGGGTGGAACTCATTAATAACTACAATACTAAAACTTGCAGAGAGGAGACATATCTTGAGAAATTTTGTGTGGCCACTTCCCTCTACACATCAATGATGAAAATCCTTCTGATCCAAAGCTCTGCAATGCCTCATGTCACAGTTAAGAGAGTCTTAACCCTGAGCATCAAAAACAGTTCCGGGTCACACAGGAAGGCTCTAAGGCACAAGCTTTTGTTGTTTTTTTCCCTTTGTCTATTTATAAACTTTATTGAATGAATGAATTAGAGAAAAAAAATGTGTAAAAAAAAAAAAATCTTAAAAGGGGTAGTTGACTGTTTTTTTTCTAGGCTTGATTGTGTTTATGGGGTGCAGTCTAGCATGTGTTCATGCATGGTTTTTTTAAAAACGCATTATTTTTCACATAATTTACCTTTATTCCACACCTCTCTGTCCCTTCTCTGACAAACGCCGATTTATTTCCTGGTTTTATGAAGCTCCTCCTTCAGAAATACGTGATGGGCTGAGATTGGTTAGCTGGCTCAGTGTGTTGTGATTCGCTAAATCGCCTCTACAGCACGTCTAAACATCCCGCCCCTCTCCTCAGTGGCATGTGCTCCGGTTGAATTGTAAACAGTGGCGTTGTCTATAATGCTTATCAATTTGAGCCCGATTGAGACTCAGAGGATATTAGTGAAGAGGATCGTGCAGAACCTGTGCAAGCACGGCTCTTAATGGTATGTTTGGTTGTTGTCTCATACTTTTAAATACGCTGTTATTTGTAAGTGCTACTGCTTCTGTTAGCTTTTAATACAGCACAGCAACCGCACGCGTGTCCATTTATAATGCTTCTCATTGCTGTGTGAAAATAAGTGTATAATTGGAACTGTTTGTTGGAGCTGATCTTACAATCTGATGATGAGAGAGAGAGAGAGAGAGAGAGAGAGAGATGCAGAGCAGGGCGACAGAGTAACAGTATTAAGAACCGCTGCTTTAATGATTTTGAAACTTGAGAATCCATTAGAATCGTTAGAAGACAGAATCGCGATTCACATGAATAGATTTTTACGTGCATCCCTAGTTTTCTCTTCCTCTTCTCTAAAGCAGCGCAGCATGGCCTCGCCCCCTTTGCTGCGTGTTCCCGGGGGCGGGGTTTATCTGGGTCTGTGACGTATCAGACCCGGGAAGTAACTCGTTGTAGTCCTTTACCTGTCGTTTTTGTAGGCATTAAACTGCCAGAATTTTAAAAGACGATATCTCCGTTTGCATTGAACTTTCAGCGCCGCAACTCTGCAGATATTGTTTATGCTCAAACAGCAACATTACACACTAACTAATGTTAAAAACGTGAAATCGCAATCAACCACCCCTTTAATTTGTGTTACAAAATTCTACATTTAACTGCTTATTATTAAAAAAATGTGTAGTGTACCATCTCCAATGACTGTGTAGAGCCAAGGTAATGCTACGTAAACTGGGATAATTTCTTACTGAAAATTCTGTGTGCATTTCTTGTTGGATCTGTCCACTGTTGGTCTACTTAAGAACTGTCCCGTGATTAATGACCCGAACATTTGATGAGGGCCACCTTCTACCAGAGGCGCAAACACTTTATTAAAACCCAGGGTCGACAGAACCGATTTTGGGGTGGTTATAACAGCACCTGTGAGCGGATAGGTGTAGCGCTAAGAGTGCGACGGGGTGTGTGCGGGCAAACTGAAGTGCAGGAAGAGGCCACGCACAGGGCGTAGTTAACACTTAAAAAAAAAAAAGCCTGTGAAAAACTAACAAATCTGTTCAAAATGCTCAAAGCTTGTGAAAAATAAGCCAACCACACAACAAATAGTAAAGATCAAAAACATACATCAGGCAGGAAAAGAAACATCTCATGGGTGTGTAAAACATCACAGCTACCAAGTAGACTTTGACACTGAGACGCATAACAAACCATTCAGGGTGTGCACAAAACTACACGTTACTACTGCTTGTACAATACTTGTAAAGCATTTATTATTCTCAGTTAATATTAATTACAAAGTTACTAATCCATTATTAAAATCCAAAGTTGAATAAATACTGTAACAAACGTATTGCTTGTTGTTAGTTAATGTTAATGCATTAATGAACATTAACTAATGAACCTTATTGTAAAGTGTAACTGTTTATTCACACTTTATTCATGCATTCACAGATGAAGACATCTGTGGCCTAGCTGATGCCCTTATTATTATTTTGTCCATTTTAAAGTGTGCATAGTCTAAAAATGTTTTGAAACAATACTCAATGTCTAGAAACACATGGACATTACCTCATGTTTGAGATCTGCTATCTGATCCTTGAGGTCTCGGATGTACTGGCTGGAGTCTGTGTTGTTGAGCTGACCTTGGACTTTTCCTTCTTCTTTCTAAATGAAAGAAAAAAAATGTATATATTATTTTTATAATCAATATGCAAACCACCTAGAACAACTAGCGAACATTTACAGAATTAGTTTATGCAAAGTCATTTAACTAACCCTCACATGGTTCCAAACCTGCATGACTTGCTCTCTTTCGTGGATAAAAGGATACAATTTCAATATTTGTTGCTCTTTTCCACACACTATAAAAGTATTATAAAGTACCATTAAAGTAACCCATATTATTGTGTGCCACAATCTTCAAAGTCCTACAAACCTTCAGTGAGTTGGTAACTGCTACAGATCACAGAATGGCTAAGCTGAATTCGAGAACCAGATCAGTTCAATTTGTAAATGAATCAGTGAGACCAGTTTTGGGAACCGTATCAACTTATTCACTGAAAAGACCTGACCTACAAGAATTATGCCTTCATGTATTGGAATCACTTCTTATAAATGTGGCACAAAGCTAGGGCAGTTGTCAATATTGTTTATCATTTGGTCCTTACACACAGCTATTATATGGTTATAGAAAATATGTGTAATCAAGCACACAAATACTTCCACTATAATTGTTGAGAGCTTTTTCATCATCTTGAAACTTGACTGCTTCAGTTCTCAATCATTTTTCTTATTCTAAAAGAAGTTGCCAAGATATATATATATTTTTAATTCACATTTTGCATTCCACAGAAGTAAGTTCTATGGGTTTGGTGAAGAAATATTGACAAAATTTTCATTGTTGAGAGAACCATTCCTTTAAGAAGTAAGTGAGAGTGAAAAATCTGTTGGGAGTGTTGCGGCGGCCATATTGGTTTAAATATGTGAACAGATTGTGAGGCTATAAATGCTGTTGTGTTTTTCACTGCTGCTGAATGCCTTGGGGGAGATGTGGTATTGAACAGCCATGTGTACACATTACATAACATGTTTACCCTCCACATTCACACCTGTTAAAAAGGGAATCAAAACACATGCTACAAACATGCTGCAGAGCCGTTTTCCTCTGCATTGGTACAGTTATAGCAAGCCACACAGGACAGAGTGAGGACTGAGGAGTGAAAAAGGAGAAGAGGTGCAGAAAGGGGTGTGTTATAGAGGTACTGAGGTAAGATCAACGCATACACACACACCCTCCTAGCAGGGAAGGGTGTTTTCATTTCCTGTGGTCTGCGTTCGGCTGTAATGCAGCGCTCTGATAGGCCGAGGATGGGGATGGCGAGGAATTTAAAGTGTTCTTCCAAGAATTTGTGTTTTTCTTGAGGTTTCTCCCCCTTCCCCCCATAGTGTTGTGATAAGGGAAAGGCAGTTAGCTGACTTCCTAACACTCAGCTGCATGAAATCAGCAGGTGGCAGGCTGCAGCTAGGGACATCAAACGTCTGAGTGATGGCTTCCTTACTTCACTGAATGGGGTAGTCTATATTTATTTATTTATATATACACAGGTGCTGGTCATATAATTAGAATATCATCAAAAAGTTGATTTATTTCACTAATTCCATTCAAAAAGTGAAACTTGTATAATGTATACATTCATTCCACACAGACTGATATATTTCAAGTGTTTATTTCTTTTAATTTTGATGATTATAAGTGACAACTAATGAAAACCCCAAATTCAGTATCTCAGAAAATTAGAATATTGTGAAAAGGTTCAATATTGAAGACACCTGGTGCCACACTCTAATCAGCTAATTAACTCAAAACACCTGCAAAGGCCTTTAAATGGTCTCTCAGTCTAGTTCTGTAGGCTACACAATCATGGGGAAGACTGCTGACTTGACAGTTGTCCAAAAGACGACCATTGACACCTTGCACAAGGAGGGCAAGACACAAAAGGTCATTGCAAAAGAGGCTGGCTGTTCACAGAGCTCTGTGTCCAAGCACATTAACAGAGAGGCGAAGGGAAGGAAAAGATGAAAAAAAGTGTACAAGCAATAGGGATAACCGCACCCTGGAGAGGATTGTGAAACAAAACCCATTCAAAAATGTGGGGGAGATTCACAAAGAGTGGACTGCAGCTGGAGTCAGTGCTTCAAGAACCACTACGCACAGACGTATGCAAGACATGGGTTTCAGCTGTCGCATTCCTTGTGTCAAGCCACTCTTGAACAACAGACAGCGTCAGAAGCGTCTCGCCTGGACTGCTGCTGAGTGGTCCAAAGTTATGTTCTCTGATGAAAGTAAATTTTGCATTTCCTTTGGAAATCAGGGTCCCAGAGTCTGGAGGAAGAGAGGAGAGGCACACAATCCACGTTGCTTGAGGTCCAGTGTAAAGTTTCCACAGTCAGTGATGGTTTGGGGTGCCATGTCATCTGCTGGTGTTGGTCCACTGTGTTTTCTGAGGTCCAAGGTCAACGCAGCCGTATACCAGGAAGTTTTAGAGCACTTCATGCTTCCTGCTGCTGACCAACTTTATGGAGATGCTGATTTCATTTTCCAACAGGACTTGGCACCTGCACACAGTGCCAAAGCAACCAGTATCTGGTTTAAGGACCATGGTATCCCTGTTCTTAATTGGCCAGCAAACTCGCCTGACCTTAACCCCATAGAAAATCTATGGGGTATTGTGAAGAGGAAGATGCGATATGCCAGACCCAACAATGCAGAAGAGCTGAAGGCCACTATCAGAGCAACCTGGGCTCTCATAACACCTGAGCAGTGCCACAGACTGATCGACTCCATGCCACGCCGCATTGCTGCAGTAATTCAGGCAAAAGGAGCCACAACTAAGTATTGAGTGCTGTACATGCTCATACTTTTCATGTTCATAATTTTCAGTTGGCCAAGATTTCTAAAAATCCTTTCTTTGTATTGGTCTTAAGTAATATTCTAATTTTCTGAGATACTGAATTTGGGGTTTTCCTTAGTTGTCAGTTATAATCATTAAAATTAAAAGAAATAAACATTTGAAATATATCAGTCTGTGTGTAATGAATGAATATAATATACAAGTTTCACTTTTTGAATGGAATTAGTGAAATAAATCAACTTTTTGATGATATTCTAATTATATGACCAGCACCTGTATATAAGGGGTGTAACGGTTCACAAAATTCACGGTTCGGTTCGATACGACACAGTGGTGTCACGGTTCGGTATGTTTTCGATACGGGGGGCGGGGCAATTGGTTACGTCGCAATGTTGGAAATATTTCTGTTTTAAACCATGAAGGCCAGCCAATGGATATCAAACAAGCATGCGTTTGCCCCAGGGTTTGCTCACATGCAAACTTTGTGCAAGATTTATGCCGGTGAACGTCTTAATCTCAGTCAATTCACTATAAACCGAAAGTGAAAGTAAAAAAGGAATGATGGAGTAATGACGGAGCTTTCGGCATCTGACGCCGCATATTCTCTCAGAGACAAAGAGAGAGGAATCTACTTCAACATGCTGATAATGGTATAGCCCAGCACTTCTCAAAGTCCGGACCCCGGACCGGGAGGGAATTAAATCCGGACCCGCCTCGACTTCGTATTTCAAGCGCACTCGTATCACTCCGTGCGTGGCACACACACACGCGCACGCGGGTGCATGAACCAGTGTTGCAGTGTTTACTGACTCTTTTGTAAGACAAAGCGCATAGCAACTAGCGACATTTTGGATAAACCTTAAGCTTTCATTCAGTAGAATAATGTCACCGGTTTCGCCCCGCGAACGCGAGGTTTCACTTTCCCGACGCAGTCTTTCTCCACCGGCAGAGTTAGCAGCGCATTCAAAGAACCGAACCGCAGCAGACTTGTGAATGAATGAGTACAAAACAGCATTTCCAAAAACCTATCACTGTTGACTGTCTGGGCATATGAACATGAGTGTAGTTCGTCTGTATAGTTTGTTACACAGACGGACGTTTGTACTCCATATAAAATAATATAATTCATTGCTGTATAACAGCGTATTGCAGTTATAATTAAATATTTTAGCAATTCAGTTGAAGTGAAGATTCTCCCCAGCAAGGGGAGGTTATCACGGGGAAGACAGCACCTGTTACATCATTTGGGCTGAGTTGTTGAGCGCAGTGGCACTGATATTTCACACACTTTAAGCTCTTTTATTTTCCAAACTAATAGGATTAGTCCAACAAATCGTTCGGTTTGTAATGCGCACCGAACCGAAAGCCTCGTACCGAACGGTTCAATACGAATACGAGTATCGTTACACCCCTAATATATATATACAGTGGTGTGAAAAAGTGTTGGCCCCCTTCCTGATTTTAAATTTTTTTGCATGTTTGTCACACTTTAATGTTTCAGCTCATCAAACTAATTTAAATATTAATCAAAGATAACACAAGTAAACACAACATGCAGTTTTTGAATTAAGTTTTTTATTATGAAGGGAAAACAAAATCCAAACCCACATGGCCCTGTGTGAAAAAGTGCTTGCCCCCTAAACCTAATAACTGGTTGGGCCACCCTTAGCAGCAACAACTGCAATCAAGCGTTTGCGATAACTTGCAATGAGTCTGTTACAGCGCTGTGGAGGAATTTTGGCCCACTCATCTTGGCAGAATTGTTGTAATTCAGCCACATTGGAGGGTTTTCGAGCATGAACTGCCTTTTTAAGGTCATGCCACAGCATCTCAATAGGATTCAGGTCAGGACTTTGACTAGGCCACTCCAAAGTCTTCATTTTGTTTTTCTTCAGCCATTCAGAGGTGGATTTGCTGGTGTGTTTTGGATCATTGTCCTGCTGCAGAACCCAAGTTCGCTTCAGCTTGAGGTCACGAACAAATGGCCGGACATTGTCCTTCAGGATTTTTTGGTAGAAAGCAGAATTCATGGTTCCATTTATCACAGCAAGTCTTCCAGGTCCTGAAGCAGCAAAACAGCCCCAGACCATCACACTACCACCACCATATTTTACTGTTGGTATGATGTTCTTTTTCTGAAATGCTGTGTTACTTTTACGCCAGATGTAATGGGACACACACCTTCCAAAAAGTTCAACTTTTGTCTCGTCAGTCCACAGAGTATTTTCCCAAAAGTCTTGGGGATCATCAAGATGTTTTCTGGCAAAACTGGGACGAGCTTTTATGTTCTTTTTGCTCCGCAGCGGTTTTCGTCTTGGAACTCTGCCATGCAGGCCATTTTTGCCCAGTCTCTTTCTTATGGTGGAGTCATGAACACTGACCTTAACTGAGGCAAGTGAGGCCTGCAGTTCTTTAGATGTTGTTGTGGGGTATTTTGTGACCTCTTGGATGAGTCGTCGCTGCGCTCTTGGGGTAATTTTGGTCGGCCGGCCACTCCTGGGAAGGTTCACCACTGTTCCATGTTTTCGCCATTTGTGGATAATGGCTCTCACTGTGGTTCGCTAGAGTCCCAAAGCTTTAGAAATGGCTTTATAACCTTTTCCAGACTGATACATCTCAATTACTTACTTTCTCATTTGTTCCTGAATTTCTTTGGATCTCAACATGATGTGTAGCTTTTGAGGATCTTTTGGTCTACTTCACTTTGTCAGGCAGGTCCTATTTAAGTGATTTCTTGATTGCGAACAAGTGTGGCAGTAATCAGGCCTGGATGTGGCTAGAGAAACTGAACTCTGTGTGATAAACCACAGTTATGTTTTAACAGGGGGTGGGGAGCAAACACTTTTTCACACAGGGCCATGTGGGTTTGGATTTTGTTTTTGGATAAAAACCTTCATTTAAAAACTGCATGTTGTGTTTACTTGTGTTATCTTTGATTAATATTTAAATTTGTTTGATGATCTGAAACATTAAAGTGTGACAAACATGCAAAAAAATAAAAAAAATCAGGAAGGGGGCCAACACTTTTTCAAAATTTGAATCAAATCAAGCACTTGTGAATCAAAATCAAAACAAATTATGAAACCTGTCAATACCCAGGCCTACTACTCTCCAACAATAATTACTTATAATACCACTCAATAAAAAACAGTATCAGTCTAACCAATATGAAACCAAAAATTGTGCTTCCCTAATTTGTGCATTTTCAACTAATCTCTTTAATGTGCAAACATGAATCCTAATATAATGCTGACTGCATTAAATTATTGCAACGGAACAAACTAAGCCTTACATGACAATATATTTACATGAAAAAAAATGAAACGACTTTTCAGAAGCTAAAATGCCTTCAGTTATAAACATTTTCCTAAAAACAAAGCATATCCAATGTTTGTTCAGTTCAAGGATTAGAGTTAACAACCTTTTTTTTTTATGTTTTCACAATCAACAGGTAAACAGCAAACCGTTTCACACAAAAAGCAGAACAGAACTGAGCCACAATGACTCGATCGAATGGTGATGCTGATGAACTTGTAATATTAAAGTTAAACTGTTGTCCTGTTTCTGCAGAAGATTCAACTTCGTTAAATTGAGCAATTCTTATCTGATGGAACGACCTCTATTGTGACACTGCTCCTTTTTAACATTTGATGAATGTTAAATGTTAACCTGAAAATATTACATTGTTATTTTTGTGTACCTTTAAGTTTAAAATGAGCTCAGCAACTCGGATAAAGACAAGAAACTTCACATTTATTGAAATGTTAAAACCAAATGCCTACAACAGACACACATCCTGATGAATACTTAATTAAAATGGTAAAATCTTTAGGCCATATTTGTTGTTCTATTCGAGGTTGGCATGGCAACAAACACTGTCCTTTCAGTGTTTCAGATGCTTGTGATTTGAAACGTTTAAATGTCATTGTTCCCCTCTGCAGCAACGCATTGCATTAGTACTGAGATTTCTCTTATTGTTCTTTCTTTGCTCACTTTTATGCATGCATCTCACAAACACATGCTGAGCTAAATCTCTCTGTTACAATAGATCCTATGAATGCAGAGCAGTAAAGCATAAAGCAAAATGTGAGCTTTGATTATAGCTCAGTGTGTTTCGCTGCCTGATAGGAAGTGGTTTCTCATCTGGTAATGAAGATAGCTAAGCTGCGGTCCCATGGACCGTGCAAGCAGCCGTTTCAACCCTGAGCTCAGCTAGGTGTTAAAAACTAAAAAAAAAAACCACTTCGCTCCACTCTAAGAGATCATAACAATGCTGAGGAGCAGCAATGCTGATGCTCTGCATTTTTGTTGTGAAGGCTTCATTCACGTCTTACTTGCATGTCAGTCACTAACTATTAACAGACTCGGGGCTGACGAGATGTGTGGGTGTTCTGAAAGGTGTCTACATCTGTATGCTGGGGAGTTGGGTTAGTGTGTTGGTGTTTGGTGTCAGACAGACCTGTAGGTTCACTTTATAGTGGATCTTTCCAGTGAAAATAAAAACCACACTCGCACCAGGTGACTCAGAGAGTCAGTCCAGAGAAAAAAGGCTGTGGTGACATCATGGTGTTATATTTTCCACCAGTGGGACATGTCAAGTTAAGAGTGGGTGAAAGGTGAGCAAATAAACGATCCATTTGATGCTAAATCGGTAACAATGATGAATAGAGATGCAAATTCAAAATGCTCCATAATATATTTAAAATAGGCCTGTCAATCGATTACATTTTTATAGCATTTTAATATTGTTTGTCTGTGTAACTGTTAAATGCGGCAATTTGTGTAGAACTTTCTTTATCATTTAATGATAAACGGGTGTTCCATTTTGTGTGAGAGACATCTAATCAATTCCTATCAGCTACACAACATTTGAATCAGATTTAGTAATCACGCAGAACATATGTATAATGTATAATGTAAAATAAATTCACAAACAGCATAAATAAATAAACAGTGTGGAACTTAAAATAAATTGCATTCATTAACAGCCTAAACTAAAAAAAAAAAAATCCCCAAAATTAGCTTTCATTTGATGATGTTCAAGGATGATAGATATACAATGGGCAGTTACTTTCTCTCATTGTCTCTCAACGTCACTGACTTTTACCAACAGCCTTAAAGTGAATTAAAATATGGTGAGCCAGATCTATTGCCCACAGCCCTCAGGGTAAAAACCATGTAGGTAGCCAAAACCACAGAACCACAGCTAAGAGCTGCACATGCCTGAGAGGAGCATGCTTGTCTAATCTGATACATAGCAAGCTGATGCAATTTCAGCACACACACACACACACACACACAAAATCACGCAAATACATCTAGCAAAATACAACACTCTCAAGTTAAATCTAAGAAAGGAAACAGCAAAATGAGAGATGACAGACTATCCAACATCAAACTTCATAGAAAGGTAAAAGAAAGTGCTGAAGAGAAAAGCTTGTGACAGAAATGAACACTCTCGTAAAGGTGAGATTTAGTTTCGAATACAAAAAAAAGCCCAGTTTATATCCGTCTCAGGAAGGAAAGTCAAACACCCCACACTGATATAAAACAGCACTGATGATATACTGAGCTAATCTTTAAAATAATTTGGCTTCCTGCATGGGGAACGCTACCTTTTCAGACAGCAACGTCTTCTCCGAAGAGATCAAACGCTCGTCTCACTTTAATCCAGTAAATCTTACTAATATAATCCTTCCCTCAAATCAAAACACACCTGTTTCAATCACGGTCAACAAATATATATATGGCTCTATTTACTGTAATGCCTAAGCTGCATAAATGACAGTAAGTGCCAACTGATTTACATGAAACGTGTTCTCACATCTTACTATTGGATTCTGAAACACAGTTTTTATCTAGATGTTATTTGTAACTAGTATCTGCAACATGCAACTGCTTTTAAAGTGATTTTAAGGCATCTAATATACATTGTGTACTATTTATAAAGGATTTGGGTTCAATCAATCAAAGTTATTTGTTGACAATCACCAAATACCTTACCAAATCCATAAAAAATAATTAAACATACAAACAACATACTTAAATACCCCTTCTTACTTAAACAGTATCCTCAGGAGTTGTGTGAACATCCTCAGGAGAACTGTGTTCACAAATAATCCCAGAGTCAAACCCTTATTTACACACTAGAGTATACATTTTTCACACAAGAACCAAACTATGTGGACAAGTAAAAATGCTGTGACAGCAGAAAGATGTAATCACATTGTAAATGTGAAATTTAATGGGTATTCTTGAAGCTAAGGGACAAAAAAAAAATCTATAAGCAGCTGTGCTTTGGAGAGACTACTGTCCTGGATTGGACAGATAGACTGTGCTATGCTATGAAAGGACTAAATTGTGATGGCATGTGTTGTGCTGAGAGAATTCTGTTCTTATTTGTACCTGAATCTCAAGCTCAGAGATCTGCTGCTGAAGCTCAGCCATGGCAGCAATATTGTCAGCTTCTCTCAATCTCACTGCCATTACCGCTTCCTTATTCTGTTGTAAAAAAAAAAGAAGAAAAAAACTGTGAAATGAATCCACTGTGAATATACATATATATTCAGCTTTTATTGAATGGCTTATTTTTGTAAAGCTTATCTGAGACCAGAAACACTCAGCATCTACTGCTGCTCTCAAACTGAAGCGCTGAAAACAGGAACTGCTAAACCCTATTTAAAGCCAGAGTCAATGAATGAGGAAATGTAACCAAATCATACAAAGATGTGTTTATTAGAGGCATATTTTGCTTTTTTGTATCTTTTTTATTATTATTTCGACCGATTACTAATTGAATAAAAGGTGTACTGGTAAACTAGTAAAAGAAATGCATACTTTTTCCAAAGTGATTATATAGCATTATGATATTATTATTTTTTTGTATGTATTAGGTTGACTGTCACTAACCTTGCACTCAATTTCAGCCTGTTTCCGTTTTGTCTCCTGCAGCTCTGCATGCAACATCTTGTTCTGGTTGGTCAAAACCTGCAGTCGCTCCTGTAGATTTCGTGCCTCTAGTTCAGCACGCCGCAGTTGATTACTATGAATCTGATTCTGAAAGTGAGAAAAAAAAAAATACATGCATACAAATCTCAATGTAATTTGGAGATTTCTTTAAAAAAATATCCAAAAGATAACCAAACTCAATTCTGAAGTGATAAAGCAGTGTCCAAACTCAAAGTGAATCATGTCAGAGTATAAATTAATTCACTTTGTCTCCCTCTGTTGGCTAAAAATGTGTATAAATTCGGTGGCCTGCAGTTCAGGGTTCAAAACAAATTTTTAGCCATTTCATTAGAATTAAGAACAATATAATTTAGTTGTGTGTAAATAATTTTGTTTTGTAGTCAATTATTTTGGTAATACCAGATTACCCACCCTAAACATCCTTAAAAAAGATGTAGCCAGGCAAAAGTCTGTCTGATGATTAATTAAAAAATATATATTAAAAATGTTAAAACAAGCAAGGGGTGACCCCGAATAGTCGAAGATTCGATGCTTCGATAGGATAAGCCTGATTCGATTACCAAATCTCACAGTCGAATATTAGCAGATTATTTGATTTTATTTAGTGCAAATCTTCAGTTTCATCAGCGCTAATGCCATTATGCGGCCGACCAATGTTAGCTATCTATTACAATCAAAACATAAAACATTATTTACCCCATTTGCTTCTGCAAAGCTTCCATTACACATTTTCCCTGTGTGTTAACATCAGTATTTATGACTGTCGGATGTCTGACTACTTAACTCTTGGTAATGTATTTTGCCTCACCCGCCCCCAAACATATGATTCGACTATGAGTTGACTATCGGCAAGATAGTCTGATTTGACTATGTAAATCCTTAGTCGGAATAATTCTGATTTGACTACGTAAATCCTTAGTCGGGGACACCCCTTAAACAAGCTTAGAAACTGGCCTTCTCATGAACACTCAACACTATGTACAACAAAGATGAGCAATCGTATGTAAATGAGACCTGGGTCTCCAGTTCCAGCATCCTCTGTCTGATTTCTCTGAGCTCAGCCTGCGCCTCTGCTTCTCTGAGCCTCACGCTCATCAGCTCATCCTGAAGCTCACTCGCTGCATTCTTCCGCGGACTGTCTTTCCAGCGACCTGCCGTGCGCGCCAGATGCCTCTGCACACAACACCAAAGTACCTTACTTAAACATTTGTGAGTTAAATGGAAGCATGAAAGGGACAGCACATGGTAAAACTGCAACACAGTAGAGCTTGCACACACACTTACACATTCTCAAACTGTGGATAAAACAGCTGTCTCTGAGATTGTGTATTTACCTGCCAGTGCTCCTCCAGGTCTCTGACCTGCTGTCTAAGCTCTTTAAGGCCTGATAGAGCCTCTGCCTCCCTCAACTTTACCCCAATTAGCTCCTCCTGAAGACATACCACATTATTTTCATCTGGCAGGGATGCATTTCTCTGAAACAGAAACAAAAGAGTTAAGACAGAGTTAGCACTAGGACTGCTTGTATAACAATGAACAAAAAGCAGTTTTCCACAGTCAGGGTCCTGGAGCCAGTGCACGACACTTATGCTCACCAATGTTGCCTTTCATTAATCAAAAATACAGCAAAAACCTAAAAGATATTACAATTTAAAACAACTGTAATATATTTTAAAATTGATTAATAACTGTATATATATATATATATATATATATTAATTAATATTGGATTTGGTGCTCAAGAATCATTTATTATCAATGTTGAAAACAATTGTGTTTAATATTTCTTTTGTGGATACCATGATATATTTTGTTTCAGTGTTCTTTGATGAATTGAAAGTTCAACAACATTCATTTGAAATATAATTTTTTGTAACAATATAAAGGCCTTTCCTGTGACTTTGTTCAATTTAATGCACCCTTTAATGCAGCACAGCAACACCAACCACATAACATAAAAAAAAATCTAATAATATTGCATGTGAATTGATTGCTTATGATCATTAAAAGCAGCTTGTGCAATTCAATTAAGGATGTAAAATGATATATTCTCAAAACTTGCAATATGCATAAAAAAATATTTCTTCATGAGCAGGTTTTGTAGCAAAGTAGCCAATTGCATCATTGTTCGACAGTTCCACTACGGTGGAAAACCACAAAAGTCTATGGGTGAATTTGTGTGCTTGAGAAAAGTTCTTCTACCTTCTCCATGTCAAGAATTTTGTCCTGCATCTCCTTCAGTGCACACTGAGACTCAGCCTCTATAAAGCGGGCCTGCACCAGTTCCCTCTCCAACTGCAGGATGAACTCTTCAGAGCAGCGTGGGTTCCCTTTCTAAATTGAAAACCAAAGAAATTGTGTGAGCAAAAATTCTGTTGATCATTCATTGTGTTAGCCTAATCATTCATTGCCTATCACAGCTATGCTGATGATACCCAGATCTACCTGGCCTTATCTCCAAATGACTATAGCCCCATTGACTCCCTCTGCCAATGCATTGATGAAATTAACAGTTGGATGTGCCAAAACTTTCTTCAGCTAAACAAGGAGAAAACTGAAGTCATTGCATTTGGAAACAAAGATGAAGTTCTCAAGGTGAATGCATACCTTGACTCTAGGGGTCAAACAACTAAAAATCAAGTCAGAAATCTTGGGGTGATTCTGGAGACAGACCTTAGCTTCAGTAGTCATGTCAAAGCAGTAACTAAATCAGCATACTATCATCTCAAAAACATTGCAAGAATTAGATGTTTTGTTTCCAGTCACGACTTGGAGAAACTTGTTCATGCCTTTATCACCAGCAGGGTGGATTATTGTAATGGTCTCCTCACCGGCCTTCCAAAGAAGACCATTAGACAGCTGCAGCTCATCCAGAACGCTGCTGCCAGGATTCTGACTAGAACCAGAAAATCTGAGCATATCACACCAGTCCTCAGGTCCTTACACTGGCTTCCAGTTACATTTAGGATTGATTTTAAAGTACTTTTACTCGTTTATAAGTCACTCAATGGCCTAGGACCTAAATACATTGCAGATATGCTCACTGAATATAAACCTAACAGACCACTCAGATCATTAGGATCGAGTCAGTTAGAAATACCAAGGGTTCACACAAAACAAGGGGAGTCCGCTTTTAGCTATTATGCCGCCCGCAGTTGGAACCAGCTTCCAGAAGAGATCAGATGTGCTAAAACATTAGCCACATTTAAATCCAGACTCAAAACTCATCTGTTTAGCTGTGCATTTGTTGAATGAACACTGTGCTACGTCTGAACTGACTGCACTGTATTTTATGTATAATCATTTTCTATTTAACTGTTTTAAATTTCATTTTAAATCAATTTCTATAACATTTTAAAATTCCTTGTTTTTATTATTTTTAATTCCTTGTTTTTATTGCTGTGAATGACTATTTCACTTTCTTTTATGTAAAGCACTTTGAATTACCACGGTGTATGAAATGTGCTATATAAATAAACTTGCCTTGCCTTAGCACTGAATAATCATGGACATAACATCTGAACAGCTCTTGCAGTTTGATTTTACCAATGCACACGTTTCATCCTTGCTTCAAAAACAAAAAACACTAGTTTTACCAACAGTCACATTAAAACATAATGATATTGCAACACAACATTATGTAAAACAGCACATTCCCCACAGCAAATGACACATTATCTGCTTTTTCTCCGTGTTGAGCATGTGCACATTAATAATTGATGAGCCATATTCTGCCCTTCAGTTGAGTGTGTAGATTTTATTAAACAGACGGTGGAGACTCAAGACTCTTGCTTAAGTTACACTCATATTTGACAACTCTTACATGTACATAAGCCCCATTTGGCACTGGTGTGCATGCAAATGACCTCTGCTCTGCTGTTCTGATCTGCAGTCATGCATGTAAAGAGCATCATTACAAGAGCTGCCGTTCGCTGAGATTTTGTTGCTAGGCAACGCCGAATGAATCAAGTGCAGCTGCCACTGCAAACTGTTGACATGGAGCAAAACATTTCTCAGTTTTCAACCGGTTTCTGTGTTCAAAGAGCAGGCCTCTCATTCAGGAGGAGGCACTGTCTCTGAGCTGCCCTTACCGCAAACGGCTGCTGTTGCTGGAGCTGTCGGATGGTGTTTTCCGCTTGCTCCAGCAGTGCGCTGGTCTCCTCATTGTGTTGTTTGACCGTGGCCAGCTCCCGTTTGACCAGGTAGTTCTCCTCTGCCTCTTGGGCTCGTGTCACCTGACCCTGACGTGACCAATTATGGATGAGGGGTGAGCGGAGAATTGGAATGGGTGGAAACGGACGTATGGATGGAGAAAAAATTATGCTGGATCTCAAGCTCTGTCATGCTGTTAGCAGTTCTAGGCTTTCGATTTAGCACTTAATTTTTTTCGACTATCAAAGGGGGGATTATTGTAGTATTCCACCAATTATCAGGACTGCAGCCCAAAGATACTAAGCACAGTGATGCCTTTTCCCTAAAGTCAGAAATCGCAGAATTTGCCTTATTTCACTTTTGATTGTGAGTAGATGTGAGATATTTAAGCAAATCAAGGAAATTAAGCAAAGCTAAAGATAGAACTGTTTGGTTCTTAAAGGGGAAAGACAGAGATAAATGGTGGAGAGGAGAGTGAAAATTGTACCTGTATCAATCTATCTGCCAAAGAAGCACTTTCCTAAAAACAGAGAAAATCCATAAAGGAAACAGCAAAGAGAAGAGAGAGACCAAAGGATATTACAACACAGAACAAAATAATAAGACTGATTTGACAGAAAACGGTGTTCTTTTTCGTACCCCTACATTAAGACATTGCAAAGACACCGTTTTAGATCAACATTCTCTAAGCTAGCATAAATGCAGTTTTGAAACAGTCATAGTGAGGTGGGGTAGAAAAGGAACATGGTTTGAGCATGGTGTTCGTGCTGTGGCTATGAAATAAAGCAAGATTGTGACACCACAACAGGATGAAAAGTGTACAAGGAGGCCAAGCAGAGGACAGTCTGAGCGTCAGTAGGGTGAGAATACAGCGGAAACTGGTGTCATTTTAAAGTTTGTGGATCTACTATATTTGTACGCGGCCCTGGGTTACAAATGGGGAACTTCTGAAGGTGTTTGAGTTAGTACTTAATTTGAGTACAAAGGTTCCATGCGGGGAGGAGATGGAAGGCGAGTAGATGTGCGTTTTTGTTTTTATTGTTTTTTTTTTGTTTTTTTTTACTGATCTGCACCATGGGCTTTCTGTTTCATGCATGACACAAACATGCCTTTACAAGCAGAGAATATTCCAACATGCACCAATGCAGGTTTGGGTTTTCACCCATGCTCAAAAAATTATAGCTCAAATGACAGCCTGTCAGACAACCATTATTGTCTGAAATTAGTACATGTAGACAAGCATTACCCATGTGCACACTCAAAAGGGTGATTTTTTTTTGTTTATCATCGCTGTACTTACCAGCCTCATAAAACACAACAAGTTTTCCAATGACATGCACACAAGCCAGTTATGATACACCCAATGGGGTGTGTTCAAGCATTTGTTATTGGTTACACCAAAGAATTACCAAAGAATAACTGACAATAAGGAGAGAGCCATGAACCAATTCAAGATAAGCAAATATGGGATGACATAATGGTATATGGATGTGTTTGAATAATGAATGATTTGCTTTGCATCTTATTTATCACTCACTTTCTCCAGAGTGTCTATTCTCTGCTTCAGGAGTCTGTTCTCTGTGCGTAGTCTCTGTAATAGAGTGTCAACATCAACAATGTTAGACTGAAATACATCAATACAATATTACACAGTATTAGATGCTGTGAACTATATTTGGCAACATTGTTTAGTTTGGGTATTGATTAATTCAGTTAATAGTATTTATTAAAATATTTACTACTAAAAAATGGATTGAAAAAATAAGAGATAATTGTAGCAATGGACTTTTTTCACATTTCGGGTTTTCTCAAAGTTAAGTAACGGCTACAGTGGTGAACGGAAAACTACAGTAAATATAATTTCTGTGTTCCCAGTTAAGTAACATTTTAGGCTACAGACTTACATTGCATTCAAGTGTTTTACATTTTAAGCTCTTGCTTTCCCGAATCGAAATCTTGGCGTTGCTACTAAACACAGCAAATATAATTTCTGTATCATCAACACTGTTCCCATTAAACACTGATCACAAACTTCACAGACAATAGTAAAAGACAAAATCCATACTATCATTTCCACGACTTCCCAAAAGTGGAAATAACAGACAGACTGATTAGCCTCAGAAGAGAGAAAATTTCAAATTTGGAACACACTTTCAGCACTGTTAACTAGCTATTTTACAACTTAATGCAAAGAAGAGTGTACAAATGCACATTAATTAAAAATTGTAAAAACATGAACTTATTAAAAACTAGATTTATAATATTAATAGCAGTGGAAACACTTTAGTCTATGAACAGTGTCCATAAGGTGCATACTAATATGAATAACAATACTAAGAAGAGTGGCAAAAATGTTTGAAAAGGCATAATTTAAGCAAAATGTTATTAGGAGTGGGATGCTGTCTCACCTTGATCTCCACCTGTTCCTCCATCTCCTTGGTTTTGATTGTAGTGTACTCCTTTTCCAATCTGAGAATAAAGACATAAAGAAACAGTTCAGCAATCTTCCATGTCCAAAAACATACTAAAAGGAAAAAAAAGAAAAGAAATTCACGTAACATAAATGTACACTCACTTTTTCATTTTCTTGGCATTGTACTTGACTTGATAAGCAGCCTGGATGACTTTGTCTGGTCCACTATCCAGCTGGTGTGGGATGACCTTCTGAAAGTGCTGCAGAGTGAAAATATCAAAACTATATTATTATTTTTAATTATACTTTATTAATAGTATTATTATTACAATTACAATTATTATACACTACTATTTATTCCAATGATGGCAAAGCTGAATTTTCAGCAGCCACTACTCCAGGCTTCAGTGTCTCATTTGGTGTATAAGAAACATTTCTTACTATTTTTTTAATGTTGAAAATGGCTTTTACTACTTCATATTTTTGTTGAAACCATGATACACTGCCATTCAATAGTTAGCAGCAAGTAAAAAGTTTTTTTTTCTTTTTGTAAAAAAAAGTCTATTTATTTAGCAAGGATGCTTTTTATTTGATATTTCTATCAAAGAATCCTGAAAAAAACCAGTCTCACCAGTTACACAAAAATCTTAAGCAGCTGTTTTAACTCTGGTAATGACTGCTCAAAATTCAGCTTTGCCATAACAGAAATAAATTACATTTTAATATGTATTACAATAGAAGACGGTTATTTTAATTTGTAATATTATTTCACAATATCACTGTTTTTACTTTTTATCAAATAAAAAAAATCCAGAGACTTCTTTCAAATATATTAAAATCTTAATTATTATAAACTTTTGACCAACCTTATAAGTTATTATTTCAATGGTTACTCAAAGAAATTTAAAATAACTTTTGTATTTTCCTTAAATAATAATTGCATATCTGTAAAACAAACTCATTTGTATAACAGCCCTAGACTCTAATCATGGTGTGGCAGCTTCCACTGAGAAAAGTATCAGCTTGCATAGCAGCTATAATTAAATTACATGTGAGTTTATCTTTGAGAATAAAATTTTATAAATACCCCACCTGCAACATTCCCTCCATGTCCAACTGCATGAGCTCCGCCTGATTCATCTGCAGGATGGCCATCCCCACACGAAACACTATCTCTAAACCCTGTAAGGACACCTACTGGTGAAAAATCAAGATCCAAAAATATATGCAGTAGCATTGTGAAGCCACCAGAGGGCGATAAGTGACCACTGAAATACACCAGTGTGTTGTGTTCTCGAATTAGCTTAGCATGCAAAACATATGACTGCATAAAAATGAGAGGCAGAATAGAGTGTGTGAGGAGAGAAAGAATGATAACCACTAAGTCCTACCTCACACATGAATATATCAAAGATCCTGGTGGCGACAGGAAGAGGAAAAGAGGTAAGAAAGATGGTGAGGAACCAAGATGAAGCATACATGGAGGTATGGAAACTCTGGGCCTGGAAGTGCACATGGAGCTCTGGGAGCTGCTCCTGCAAGGAGAAACCAAAAGAGATAGTGAAATCACCAGGTGAAAGCAATCATTTTGTATAATTTAATTTAGTGTGCATTGGATATAAGCATTAAGCTAAGCTTTATGGATTTATGAGGAACAAATTAGCAGACAGTCACTGACCTGAATCATCCATTCAAACTGGTACATGCAGAGGCCAAGTTCAGCCATACTGGGCTTAAAGAGCTCTCTCAGCCTGTAATCCTGCATCAGTTTCACAAACACACAGAAAGCCTCTTCTTCTGGCATCTGCAAGAAGGCAACAATTATATATCACATTATCACAGACTGTAAAAAAATAATAACTTATGTAATAACTATTATATTATTACTACGTAATAAAATATTACATTTAAAACAAAAGTATGATTTATAGCTAGAATATTTTTTGATTGCGTTAATACCTGCATTAGAAGAAGGCCGACAATGAAAGCACTTCCCTGACAGTAGCCCACCTCTCTATCAACCAGGGAATAAGCCTGTAAACACAAAAGTTATAAAATCATTGCTCAGTTAAGAGCAGAACCAGATCTGTTATTCCCCATTATTACTCATCTTAAAAATAAATAAATAACATTTAAAAAACTCCAGTGACCTTTAGGTGTTTTCCTTGTGTAAACTCTGGTTTCAAATGACATTAAACAAAAACCAATGTCAGGTGGTGTACAGGTTAAAGATCAGGAGGTTTATACTCCTATAACTAACTAACTAACTAAGAACTATAACTACTTTGTCCTAGTTCAAAGAGATTATTCTTATATTATACTGTTGCCTTAAATAAAGGTGGCTAATAACCTACCTTCATAACATTAAAGAGCACCTCCTGACCCAGACTGTCCTCCTTAAAGAACTCATGCTCGGGGTAGGTACGGGCAATGTCCCTGCGGATAAGTTTTTCACAAGGCGAGGTCATCTTCAGAAGCTCAGAATACTGCTCCTTTATGGGTAGATTCTGGGCATTGCACAACAGCTGCCACACTATTGCTCGGAAGTGATGTGGAATGCCTTTCCTAACCAGTTCCTAAGAAAAAAAAAAAAAAAACACTGATTTAAATATTAACACTGAAAATCAGGACATAACAGCCTAACTTAAAAGCAAGTACACATACTGCCAAATCTCCATTAGTTTATTTGAAGGATTACACATTCAAATTACTCAAAGTTCCAAGATTGTCAGCATTCAGATGTTCTCCCCAGGGTTTAGTTTGTACCTCAGACAGGATAAGACCATTTTATGCTACTAAATATAACCTTGTCAGAGATTTATACAGCAAAGCTCGATGTTTTTGTAACCAAATTATGTTTGACCTGATTAAGCTGTTTCCTGTGCTCATCTGTGCAGTAGAAGATTGGCTTAGATGGCTTATATTTACAGATGGTCATTGAGATGAGAGTCCACCTACATACACTGTCAGCACTGAGATTCTTCAAAAGCACTCTAGGGGTGTGCTGTGAAATTTGCTTAAGTGGTTTATAACATTTTCTCTTTCCCATTGTTTCCTTGGAAATGTCATTGTGTGTGCGGGATATGTAAAACACTGTAGAAGTATTATTTTAAGAGGAAATGGAAAATATTTCCTAAGAAGGCCTAAGCTTCCGCGTAGTAATAAGGAATGCTTTGGAAAGAGATAAAGTTGATAAAAGGGCTGGACCAGCCTTTTTTTTTTTTTTTTTTTAATGAGTCATACTTCAGCTGTAGGTGCTATACACCCAGGAGCAAACAATTCACGCTAGGCTCTAAGATTATAAACCATTTCCCATCACACACCATGGATTTTGTTAAACTCTTCATTTGCATAACAAATTTTGAAAATTCATTATTTAAATATATCATTACAATTGCTCTAGAAATGCTACTTGATATCAATCATTTCAGCTGGTTGCCATCAGTAAATAATCCTTTCTCTCTTGGAGCCAACTTTCCAGTTATTTCTATCCATTTCCTCAGTCAGCAATGGCACTGCACATTTACCATTTTTCTTAATTCATGAACACAGTAGCACTACCAGTAAATCACTCACATATTTAAATTGGGCTGTATGTTTTATGACCTGTTTTGTAATGTGTTTCACTACCTTATAACAGCAATCACTACGTTTACATGGACATCAGTAATCTAATTATTTACCTTATTCTGAATAAGACAATATTATGATTAAGGTGTTTACATGAGTTGCTTTTAGAATAATCCTTTCATGTTCCCGGTAATAGTGTTAAGGTTTTACATGTTATAGAATACTCCACATAGATCGATTAATGTAATCAAAAATCTCTGCATGCGTCATTACGTCACCACGCAACGCCATCATTAAAATGTTGTTGTTTTTTAATTATTGTAATTAAATGACGTCCCCTCCAGAATTGATTTATTTCACTAATTCCATTCAAAAAGTGAAACGTATAAACATATAGTTTGTCTTCGTGATGATGCCATACACAATTTTGGGTGTTTCATTTTTGAAAGCTTCAAGTCAGTTAATTATTTGTACGTGCATACAGACGACGGCGGTGTTGAAGCTCTTTTATTTGCCGTCAAACTTAACCACTGCCGTGTGTGTATCCTGTCGTAAAATGCGGCGAAAAGTCCTACACAACGGTAATAGTGTTAAGGTGTTTATGTCGCATCTTCCTCTTCACAATACCCCATGCACTTCAATAATGCGACTAAAATAGAATACTCCACGTCTTAACGATTTGGTTTACTTCGATTATGATTTTAGCCGGTCAATTAAGGTAATCAAAAATCTCTGTCAAAAAAAAAAAAAAAAATCCATGGTCTTTTCCACACAGAAAGGAAGGCCTGGTATTGTCTTAATCGTATTAAAATCGGAGTATTGATGTCCATGTAAACGCATTTTTTATAGTTGGCCAAAAAAAATCTGTAGCTGTGTGCATGTGCAGTATATTTGATGTTGCTGTAGCAAAGATGTAAAGGGCCCTAAATGCCATTAAAATGTTGTTGTTTTTTAATTATTGTAATTAAATAAAAGTGATACCTGAAAAACCTGACACACACACACACACAAACACACACATTCATCGTAATGCACGCACACACACACAGTGGCAACATGCTGATATAATTAGCACACACACACACACACACACACACACACCTAATTACAACTACAACTACAATCAAAAAGTTGATTTATTTCACTAATTCCATTCAAAGTCTTGTCCTTTAAGTGAAACTTGTATAATGTATAAATTCATTCCACACATTTTGTAAAAACTGATAATTTCAAGTGTTTATTTCTTTTAATTTTGTAATAACTGACAACTAATGAAAACCCCAAATTCAGTATTCAGAAAATTAGAATATTACTTAAGACCAATACAAAGAAAGGATTTTTAGAAATCTTGGCCATGGCCCTCTGCTGAAAAGTCAAAATGAAAAGATTTATTTCCTACTGCACTCAATACTTAGTTGGGGCTCCTTTTGCCTGAATTTGCAGCATGCGGCGTGGCATAACCAGCAGTCGATCAGCTGTGGAATTCAACACCTAACACTGCTCAGGTGTTATGAGAGCCCAGGTTGCTCTGAAGTGGCCTTCAGCTCTTCTGCATTGTTGGGTCTGAAACCACTTAAATCAAATTTAGCATATCGCATCTTCCTCTTACATAAAAATGTGATATTTTACACGCAAGCTAATGGTGTGGTTGAGGAATTTTGTGGTAAACTATGGGGTTAACAGGTGAGTACTTCATATCTCCCAAAACACAGCTTAATTAAGAACAAAAAAAATGATATATTATTTGATACCATGGTCCTTAAACCAGGTAAAAATGTATATATTTTTTACAATTATTCTATCAATTCCTGTTTGACCCCAAAACTTAGTGTCAGGAAAAAAATGCTTATAAGTCCTGTTGGAAAATGAAATCTGCATCTCCATAAAGTTTCAGCACTGTGTGCAGGTGCCAAGTGCTCTGTTGGAAAAAAACTTCCTGCTATCTGTGTTGACCTGTCAGAAAACACAGTGGACCAACACCAGCAGATCAGCAGCAGGAACATGGCACCCCAAACCATCACTACTTCCTGGAAACTGTGTTACACTGGACCTCAAGCAACGTGGATTCTGTGCCTCTCCTCTCTTCCTGGACCAACACCAGCAGACTCTGGGCACCCCAAACCATCACTGATTCCAAAGGAAACTTTCAAAATTTACTTTCATCAGAGCCTCTCCTCTCTTTACTTTATGGACCACTAACTTTGGAGTCCAGTCCTTTTTGTCTTCGCAGAGTCCAGACGCTGTCTGTTGTTGACGCTGTCTGTTGTTCAAGAGTGACTTGACAAGGAATGCGACAGCTGAAACCCATGTCTTGCATACGTCTGTGCGTAGTGGTTCTTGAAGCACTGACTCCAGCTGCAGTCCACTCTTTGTGAATCTCCCCCACATTTTTGAATGGGTTTTGTTTCACAATCCTCTCCAGGGTGCGGTTATCCCTATTGCTTGTACACTTTTTTCTACCACATCTTTTCCTTCCCTTCGCCTCTCTATTAATGTGCTTGGACACAGAGCTCTGTGAACAGCCAGCCTCTTATTGCAATGACCTTTTGTTTCTTGCCCTCCTTGTGCAAGGTGTCAATGGTCGTCTTTTGGACAACTGTCAAGTCAGCAGTCTTCCCCATGATTGTGTAGCCTACAGAACTAGACTGAGAGACCATTTAAAGGCCTTTGCAGGTGTTTTGAGTTAATTAGCTGATTAGAGTGTGGCACCAGGTGTCTTCAATATTGAACCTTTTCACAATATTCTAATTTTCTGAGATACTGTATTTGGGGTTTTCATTAGTTGTCACTTATAATCATCAAAATTAAAAGAAATAAACACTTGAAATATATCAGTCTGTGTGGAATGAATGTATACATTATACAAGTTTCACTTTTTGAATGGAATTAGTGAAATAAATCAACTTTTTGATGATATTCTAATTATATGACCAGCACCTGTATATCTGATTTGCCCACAGTGCTTGATGGATAGTCTATCTGCTTACCTTGAGTTGTTTTTCCTTCTTCTTCCGCACATCTTCCCACTCATTGACGATGCGTCCCCACATGATCCATGAATCCTCCTCCAAGTGTGACAAGTTGGAGGAGGCTGATGAACTAGATACCAGTGAGGAGCCACTGTTCCTTCGAGAGCCATTCACAGACCGTAAAGACTTACTGTCCGTCTCCAACAACCTGGAAAGACAACCATGGCAGAGAACAGTTATTAATAGTTAACTGTAACATTTTTGTTTGTTCTTTTAAAAGAAGCATAAATGAAAACTAAAAAAATGTAGATATGAACTCACAGTTAACCTACATCAGATGAAACAGGGCCTGTCAGTATGATGGTAAATGTGTTGAGCATTATACAAAACAAATGTTCAATAAAGGGTTATACAAGTAGTGGCCAAAAGTAATGTCTAACTTAAATGGACATCTTCACCCATAACATTTTAATATTAAAGGGATAGGCTAGTTCACCCAAAAATGAAAATTATGTCATTAATTACATGTTGTACTGTCGTGAATGACGGCAGAGTCAGAATAGAAGAAATTGTTGAATAAAGTCGCTATTTTTTTTTTCTTTGTGCACAAAAAGTATTCTTGTAGCTTCATAACATTACGGTTGAGCCACTGATGTCACATGGACTATTTTAACGATATCCCTACTATGTTTCTGGGCCTTGACCGTGTTAGTTCCCTTGCTGTCTATGGAGGGTCAGAAAGCTCTCGGATTTCATCAAAAATATTTTAATTTGTGTTCTGAAGATGAACAAAGGTCTTAGGGTTTGGAATGGCACGAGGGTGAGTAATGACAGAATTTTCATTTTTTCATTCATTTTTATCCCTTTAAGGATTTTGTAAGCATATTGTGTAGTTGTGCAGTTTAGTTAAAAAAAATTAAAAAAAAAAAAAATTATGAAACCTGTCAGTGCCATCGCATTAACACAATAACAATCACACAACTTTGTTCATGCCAGCTTTTCATCCAGTTTCAGAGAAGTCATTCAAGTTGATAATCAGTGAACTGAATGGCAAACAGGTTTTTGTGGCAGAGAGAGACTACCATCCATTCTAAGGAGAAACAGTAGTGATGTCACTGCTGGCAACTTATGGCACTGACATGTTCGTGTTGACATTAAAGTTGTATTTTGGGCCGCAGTAGCTGTTAGCTGCATGGCTAAACTGGTCCCAGCACTCTTTTTTTGCCATATCTGTTCCAGACATTAATACAGTTCAAAGCAACACAATTCAGAGCACAGCATTAAAGTTATTTTAGACTTAAAAGTCAAGTATTTAGAATTAACAACTGAATATTGTTATGAAACAGGAGATGTTTGCCAAATGAGTGTGCTAGCTTGGGAATGTTGACAGACAGCTATAAATGGAAAAGCCAATTTAAGACTCCCCAGCATATCTTATGCAAAGTGCAGTGGTTGTAAAACAGAAAAAAAAATAATAGAAATTCTTTGTAGAATAGGTGAAAATAGGCTAACCGCATTAGCATCTGCACACAGAAAAAGCAACAGGACAATAAAACCTAAAACGCCCATCCAAAAATAAAGACAAATAAGGCATGAAGAAACTGACTAAATCTTCCTGCCACTTACAGCAAAATATAAAATGCTTCAAAACAAAGTTGTAAAATGCTTATTACATAGTTAGAGTTAAAAAAAAAAACAAAAAACTATCCATTTCTGACTGAGCGACAGTGTGGAGGCGCTATCATTGTGAACCTGGCCCCGGATCAGCTGGAAAACAAGCAGACAATGCTCGTGAGTAACCTCAACATTTAAGAGCTGACAGCACAGACACAAAGCCATGGAAACATGATCTCGGAAAAAGAGAGGGGCCCCGGATCTCTAAAGGCAGCGCTAGGTGACGTCATGACCAAGGCTCTGAGGCTGGATCCAGTTACAGCCGCTTTTGGGTCACGCAAGGGGGGCCACGGTTGTTAGGGGTGAAAGGCAGTGAGAGAGAGTCATGGAGTTCACTGCTGAGGGGTTGTGATGCTGAATGAGTTACTGGTGGTAGGTGGGCAGAAAGGAAAAAAGAGACGGTCCTGCTGGGACACTTTCAGTCTCTGTTTTTCTCAGACTACTGGACTTAAATCCTCGAAAATGTATCTTTTCAATCCAATTTTTGTTAGAAGCACACTATAAACTGCATTCTAAACAACTTTAAGGTTACTTTAAATTCCAGTCACGAATTGCAATGGGATACATGAGAATGTAATCCAATTGGTTGTGGCTGTCTTAGTCACCACTAAAATCATGAAGCAACTGGTTATTCTAACCAGTATGAATAATTCTATCAAAGTAAGGCAAACAACATTAAAGGGGCAACAAAAAATTATTAGCAAATGATAGGAAACGTTAAAGACCTTCATTATACAGTAAAAGAATAGTTCTGTCATCATTTACTCACTTTAATGCTGTTCCAAACGTGTATGAATGTTGGTAACCAACAGTTTTTGTTTGAACTGTGACAATTTTCAAAATATCTTTTATGTTCCGCAGAGGCAAGAACAGGTTTGGAACAACATGAATGAATGATTCGAGTAATTGATTTTTGAATTTTCCTTTTTGGGTGAACTATGAAATGCATAATAAGCAACCTCCATCTTCTTTGGAGCAAGGCAGAGCTTGCCTCTTTGGTATGTGGGAACAAATGAGAAGGCCTGGTTAGGGTGCAAAAACCAGAAATGGTCAAATCTTTGCTTCTAAGTGGAAAATTTATAAAAATCTTTATTCTGTTTAATCTAATCTAGTGGTTCTTAATCCTAATCCCAATCACACTGCAGCCCAGATGCAAACCTATATCTTGATGGTATTTACTCAAAGGACAGAAAGTTTGGGAAATCCCACAAACATTTTGTAAATGACATCCACTCAAAAGCCATTGTACAGATGTTCATAAACTATATTGAATACAAATAAAGCAATTAAATAAAGTATGTACTGTAGGCTTAACCTATTTGATGAATTTAGTAAGCATTAAGACAATTTGCATTGCAAGCGTTGCTTCTGTGTTAATGATTCACTGCTGGTTAAAGTGCAAAGTGGATTCTTGTACAGGAAACAAACACTGCTCATTCCTCCAAAAAAAAAAAATATTTCACTTTGTAAAAGCAAATAGAGAGCCAAGTACTTGTTCTACGAATGAATTAAAAAGCAACCACAAACAGAAAAAAAAAGACTGAAAAAGACAGCATTAATAAAAATGGGTAACCGGCTGTGAATCACAGATCCGCTGCTGCGTTGTGCGATAGAGAATTGATCAAAGGTATTACTGTGAAGCTGCTCACCATGCGAAGCTCATTCTACAATCCACATGTCTTTCCCCGGATTTCTTCAAGTAATCCCAAATGTGTATCTGTGAGAACTGAAACAACCCGATTCTCTCTCACACTCTCTTGCCGTCTCAGTCTCACCCCACTCTCTCTCTCTCTCTGAGCCCGCATAACACACACACACACACACAAACAATGCTTATCTAAAGTGCAAAGGCCCTCAACCTGTGCAGCAGCAAAGCAAAATGTACTCCCAGTGGAGTTCAAAATATGTGGGGGCTGGGGGGTGAATTAATGGCTTTTATTTCTTACCAGCTATGAAACTGTCTTTTGCATTAAAACTATGCAAATTATTTCATAGTAGAGCTGCACGATTAATCGATAAAAGATCGCGATCTCGATTCAAATACCCACACGATCTAATTTCTGAATGATAACGATTCGCCCGTGTCTATTAAAACTTTGAAAAAATCATACCGGAAACATTCAAATCTGCATTCGCACTGCTGCTGATCCAGAGAGCAGACAGTTAACATGTTTAGGTAAGAAAAAGCTTCACAAACAGTCTTTTCAACTACACAGTATTATTTCTGTCTTACACATTCATAGAAATACTGGGATAAAAGTTTATAGTTCGGCTACAAACATTGATGTCTATGGTAGCGATCAAAATAGAGCCACTCATCTTTTGAAAGCAACTGACTGTTAAAAAATGTATTTGTTATTGAATCATTCATTCGAGATTTGTTCAAAAACACTGATTCATCCATTAATGAAACAAGTGAGGTATGAGTGAGTCATTGAATCATTAATACAAACCAATTTTTCATCATTTTAATTCTAAAAGTTGGTGTTAAATACACTATATTTTAAATACATATACCCCGGGTTTCACAGACAAGGCTTAAGCCTAGTCCTAGACAAAAATGTAAATCTGAGCTGTTTCAACTGAAAGAAACTCGCATTGACTGATCTTAAAATATATCAGTGCCTTTGTTTTGTCTCAAGATGCACACCAGTAATGTTTTTTTCTAAGCATGTTTATAAAAATTGCTTAAATGTCTTAATTGAACTATGATCTAATCCTGGTTTAGTCTAAGCCCCGTCTGTGAAACCTGGCCATACTGTATTATATATTAAAATGTTTAATAATTAATTTAAATTAAACACTTTTAAATAGACTGCAGCAATTAATATTTTGTCACACATTATTTTGTTTAGTTCAGAATCGTGGGAGAATCGTGATCTCTATTTGAGAAAAAAAATCGTGATTCTCAATTTATCCAGAATCGTGCAGCTCTATTTCATAGCCTTGAAAATTCACTTCTATGTCATTCGCAGCATCACAGTTTCTATGTGAAACGTCACTTGTTACAATCACGTCACATTGTAATTTGTTTCCTTATGTTTTTATTATTGTTTTATTTTACTGACCAAAGTCCCTTGTAACTCATTTGTTTCTTGATATATTTTGAACCATGGTATGGAGTGTATTGACCACATACACTACCATTCATAAGTCAAAAACAGTTTAGCTGCATAGTTTTTTTGTTGTTGTTGTTTTTAAGTAAATGTTGTTCTTTTGAACTTTACTATTCAAAGAATACTGAAAAAAATGTATCATGGTTTCCACAAACATATTAAAGTGCACAACAGTTTTTAACATTAATAATAGTGCTGTAAAGCAATTAATAGCATCCAAAATAAAAGTTTTTGTTTACATAAAATATGCATGTGTGCTGTGTATATTTATTATGTATATATAAATACACACACATGCATGTATATATTTCAGAAATAGGTTATGATTATATATTAAATATTTATAATATAAATTAAATTCTAATATAGACACGTAAATATTTTCAAAATATATACTGTAATGTGTGTATATTTAAATATGCATAATAAATGTACACAGAACACATTATGCAAACAAAACTTTTATTTTGTATGCGATTAATCATTTGATGGCACTAATTAATAATAATAAAAGGAAATTAATCTTAAGCACTTGAACAGCACATTAACTTACAGATTCAACAGTGGTACTTGAGACCCCATTTCTGCAGTGGCAAGACAAGCCCATATGGCCACATCAGAGCAGAATCAGAGCTCCAAACACTCCACAGATCCTCTGAGCTGCTGCCCTACTTTCCATGCTGCAGAGAGAACTCTGTGTGGGTGTTGCACTCGCCCAAGCGGATCACTCTGATTCCGTTCTAATACCGAAACCAGCCTGTGATACCAGAAACAGCAAGATGAAAGCAAGCATTGGGCAACCTATTCAATAATTAATGAGGAAAGGGGTAGGGTTGGGTACCGAACTCGGTACTTTTAAGGGTACCGAACGAATTGCATCGGTACTACAGAGTACAAATTTCGGTACCTGAGAACGCATTTGGGCGCATACGAGAGAGAGGGAGAGGGAGACCCTGTGACATGATGTCACCCCTGCAACACTTTAAAACACAACACACAGGGCAAACCGAAATATTCTGAAGTGTGCTTGCATTTCTAGGGTCATATGGTTTCCGCGGACAGGATGGCAGAGTCCATTCATAAAAACGGAATTTACTCTATAGTGCGGAATGCCACAGAATTCGTACATTTTTGGATGAATAAAAGAAGGTCTGTCACTTAATTCGAATCGCAATATGAACTAGTGTATGTGAATATTAAAATGCAAAAAAACGGTTTAAATATGAATCCTGCATGTTCCGTTAGCCTCGGTATGTATGAATGGCGGAGACAGTTTACTACACAAATACTGAAGCACACGTGAACTCGCGGTGATTTTCGGCCTCTCACTACATGAACACATGAACTTACAGGCTGTGAGAGTCACTTCATGAGAATTTTACCGTTTCATTTGAGAAAACTAGCATCATATCATACTGTATACACTAGGGGTGGCACGGTACATGTATTCGTACCGAACCGTCACGGTACAGGCATCTCGGTTTGGTGTAGGGATGAGGCCTTACGACGAATACAGGTTTCAAATCAAAACGCTGTTTGATTGCATGGTGACACAGAGGTTGATACTGTAATTTTGTTGACTGTCAAGTTAGCAATGGAACTGACGATCACTTCAATTTTGGTTTCGTTAAACAGAAAAAAAGGAAGAAACACTCTTATTAATAATCACAGCTTTTATTTGTGGCAATGAAAACAAAACAGATTTTATATATATATAACATGTAATAATGTGTAGTATTTTCACATCTAGATTAGCAACAAACGATTATTTTGATAATGTCTAACGATTATTAGAACGATCAATCGTCGATTAGTCCACTGGTTAATCCTTTGATTGCAGGCAATTAGTTAGAATATTAAGTTATACATATTCTAACATAAATAAAGGTCACTTCAGCTTTAGAAAAGCATATTATGTAATTACAATTATTACACAATTAATTGGACTTTACATTAAGGTTCATTAGTTAACAACTGCACTGTATTTTATGTATAATCACTATTCGTAACGGTTTTAAATTCATTTTAAATAAATTTTTATATAATTTCCTTGTTTTTATTGTTGTGATTATTATTTTCAGAATGAGCAGTCTATTTCACGTAAAGCGCGCACTGTATGAAATGTGCATAAATAAACTTGCCTTGAGAAAACATGAAAATGCCAGCGAATGAACAATACTTCTATAGCAGTGAAGAGATGTGTTAATCTTAATGCCACTCACTTAATTTCAGGTAAAAAGAAACACCCATTTACTAATGCATTATTAAAATGGCAAAACACTGGAGAGAAAGATTATTAAATTCGAAAATGCTTTCCATATTTTCAACATAGGCTTTTTGAACGCACATTGAGTGTCGCGCGTAAATGCATTGCGCGTCTTCTGAACTAACATGAACAACTGTATTTTTATTAACCGACATTAACAAAGATTGGTCATCCCGACACAGGTGTTTTAAATGTAATAAATGTATGTTCATTCATGACTAATGTTAACAAATGATACCTTATTGTGTTACCAATTCATTATAAATCTGGTTGGTTTGAATGATGACAAAATGAGATGACAGACGTGCGGCCCGTGAGACTTCCACTCTCTCACCATTTAATTAGTGTGAATGACACATTTTGCATTCTGCCTAACATCTCCTTTTGTAAGTCATATAGATAAGTAAAGGTAAGTGATAAGATGCTTTGGATAAACTATTTTATTCACAACATAATTCTTAAAATACCTTATAGGGTTATGATTCTGAGCTAGATCAAGCTTTGACAAAAAACTGTCACTTTAATGAAATTATTATTTTTTCTAATAAAAATATTTTATCATTTAAACACTTTATAACAGAAAATCAAGTTGTAATTCTAACTTGACTTTAATGTTTTTCATGTTTAATCGTAAAGCTGTCAATAAATCTATTGGTACTATATAAATCATAATGTGACCGAACTCTACTGGAGTAATTTACGTTACTGAACTGCAGAGTGCAAACATCCACATCGTAATCAATGCATTTTTAACCGCCAGCAGAAGAAACTGTTGACACAGGCGGGCTGCTGTCAGTTTTTGTTGTTTAACTGATAAAGATATTTCCAAACGGCTCAAGTAGCAATTGGATGCATTTGCTCTGAAGTGCTGTGTGTGTGTTCTTCTCTTGATCTGCATCCGGGGCTGAACTAGATACAGCGCCACACTGGTCAAACTGTATTTCTTACATTACATCTGTATAAAGGTCTGCTTTTATTTGTGACTACTCGACAACAATAACAATTTTTTATTGTTTTATAATGTTAATTTGCTAGATGGATTTTTTTTTTTATTTGCACTACTGTCTGTTCAAAATAAATGAAAAGAAACCGAGCATAGTAGATTTCTTTTTTTCTCATGTTGTACCAAAATCATATCGAACCGTGACCCCCGAACCGAGGTACGTACCGAACCGTGCCATCTGTGTACCGTGCCACCCCTAGTATACACACAGAAACTTCACGGCAACCTGTCAAAATAAAAGTGCGGTTTTACATTTTTTTCACGGTTTTAGTGAAGTGAAGTGACATACGACCAAGTATGGTGACCCATACTCGGAATTTGTGCTCTGCATTTGACCCATCCAAAGTGTGCACACACAGCAGTGAACACACACACACCGTGAACACACACCCGGAGCAGCCATTTATGCTGCGGCAGTTGGGGGTTCGGTGCCTTGCTCAAGGGCACCTCAGTCGTGGTATTGAGGGTGGAGAGAGTGCTGTACATTCCCTCCCCCAACCTACAATCCCTGCCGGACCCGAGACTCGAACTCACAACCTTTCGATTACGAGTCCGACTCTCTAACCATTAGGCCACGACTTCCCCACAGACTTCCCTAACAGAAATATATTACTCTTATACAGTATAATGTACGTCTTTATATATTTACTGACAAATTTAAATAAAACAATTAAATGATAAAATAATTATTACAACCACATTGACGACTTAATTGTAGAAAAAAAATACAATTATTATTAAAACTTTTTAAAGGAATATTCACACAATTGTTCTACCATGTAGTAGAGCTGCACCGTTAAAAGATCGCGATCTCGATTCAAATAACACGATCTAATTTCTGAAACAACGATTTGTCTATTAAAACTTTGAAAAAATCATACCGGAACATTCAAATCTGCATTCGTGCTGCTGCTGATCCAGAGAGCAGACAGTTAACATGTTTAGGTAAGAAAAAGCTTCACAAACAGTCTTTTCAACTACACAGTATTATTTCTGTCTTACAGTCATTCATAGAAATACTGGGATAAAAGTTTATAGTTCGGCTACACATGGTAGCTCAAAATCTCATCTTTTGAAAGCAACTGGCGCTTCAAATAACGTTTGTGTCGATTATCATTTCGCCACTAGATGGCGACAATGACTGTTAGATTTGTTATTGAATCATTCATTCGAGATTCGAACACTGATTCATCCATGAAACGTCATTGAATCATTAATATTCATATTTTAATTCTGTATTAAATACACTATATTTTAAATACATAATTTCACAGACAAGGCTTAAGCCTAGTCCTAGACAAAAATGTAAAAGCTGTTTCAACTATAACTCGCATTCAATCTTAAAATATATCACTTTGTTTTGTCTCAAGATGCACACCAGTAATGTTTTTTTCTAAGCATGTTTATAAAAATTGCTTAAATAAATGAACTATGATCTAATCCTGGCTTAGTCTAAGCCCCGTCTGTCCTGGCCATACTGATATTAAAATGTTTAATAACATTTAAATTAAACATTATAGACTGCAGCAATTAATATTTTGTCAACATTATTTTGTTTAGTTCAGAAGAGAATCGTGATTCTATTTGAGAAAGAAAATCATTCTCAATTTATTCGTGCAGCTCTACCATGTAGTGTTGTCAAAAGTACCGACCGCGATACCATTCGGTACTGGAATTATAAAAACATCCTGCTTTTAAACCATTTCCCACTAAGATTTGAGCACTGTTGAGCGGATTATTAAATAGCGCTGATTGGTCATTGTGTTCACGCGCTCAACAGATACATCTGTGATTGGCTTCAATGATCAATGAAGCACTCGGTGAAGAGTGTGAAGCAATGATCATTGAAGCCAATCACAGACCTATCTGTTGAGTGCGTGAACACAATGACCAATCAGCGCTGTTTAATAATCCGCTCAACAGCGCTCAAATCTTAGCAGGAAATGGATGCTTTTAAAATTTCAGTACCGAATGGTATCACGGTCGGTACTTTTGACAACACTACTACCATGTATTAATTTTAACAGTAAACCTCTGTTTGTTTGCCAACAAAAAGAAGGGTTTAATTTTCATTTGATTAAAAATAAATAAATGTTTCATGCCTTCATTTGATTATCGGAAAAAATAAAACAAGAATTTCTGGAAGAAAAATTAAATAAATTGTAGGGCCCTATTGTTCAAAATGTTGAAATTGAGAGTTTTGGACTTATTTTTTCACTGAAATAAATGTTTTTGTTATTACACAGAGAGTAAAGTACCGAAAAAAGGTACGTTGGGTACCGGTACCGAATTTCAGGTACCGATTCCGGTACCGTACCGGTTCAAATGTGAACGGTACCCAACCCTAGAAAGGGGCGGGGCTTTGATCTGCCAACACTAATTCAAATTAATGCTCACTATAAGGTCAACACACCCATTAACACTTTAAAACAGCCAGGAAATCTGCTGCAAGTGCTGATAAGGTCACCTATTCTTCTTATGTGAAATCAGGAAGGAAAAGACCTTTATTTTATCATTTTATTACATCTCCTTCTAATGTGGCAATTTAAGTAAATTTAGCTTAATTAAAAAGGTTTTCCAAAGTAAGCAAGGTTTAAATGTCTTTGACTGTCAAATGTTTTACTCTGCTTTGCTATCATGTGAGCATTATGACAATGCTGAGGCTTGTGTTGACTCGAGAGGAGACACACTCTTTGACGTGTGCCAGGCAGCATTACACTAATGGCATGAGTACTGTGGGAGACAGCAGCTGATAGGGCATTGTTAGTCATATCTGGGACCAGCTGTAGTCTCCAGCTGTCCTGATGAAGGCTGGGGTCAGAGGTCAGCTGGCCTGAGCACCACTCCCACTCTGCTATTTAATAAAAGTCACAGATCAAACTGGGTTAACATAGTAAATCTGAAGGGAATAAGATGGAAAAAGCACAAATGCACAACAATATTTGATCATTTCTAATGCAGAACAAATGTGAAATACGTAGCAAATCATGAATATTTTATATGAATGAGTTTGCAGTAAATGAGCTAACATATTGGCTCATGTATACCATTACTATAAATAATGTTGCTGTTAATATTTAAAAAAATATATAATTTAGGTTTGATATTACTCTAAAAAAAAGTTTGGGGTCAATGAATGAATACTTTAATTCAGCAAGGACACATTAAATTGGTCAAAAGTGTTAGTAAAGACTTTAAAATTAATACTTTCACACTTTTCACTTTTTTAAAAGAATTCCATTTCAAATAAATGTTATGTAAATGTTAAATAAAATTTGATCAATCCATTAAAACAATTCTGAAAAGAAACATCAATTTCCAAACAAAAAAAACAACAAAAAATATATATATAAATTAAGCAGTTAAAAACTGGTAATAAGAAGAATGTGTAGTGTGTACTGAGCACCAAATTGGCATTAGAATGATTAATGAAGGATCGTGTGACATTGAGGAATGGAGCAATCACTGCAGAAAATGCAGCTTTACCAACACAGGATTACATTTTAAATTACATTTTAAAATAGTAAAGTTACTTTAAATTGTAATAATATTTCATAATAATACCATTTTACTCTATGTAAATGCAGGCTTATAAGGTCCTTGTCAGAAATTTTTGTATTTTTTTTTTTCGTATTCGTCATCCTTTCCTATCAAAATGCTTGCTATGGATGCGAAAAGCGCAGAAAATCGAATCCGGTCCGATTTTTTTATGACAGACGAAAGTTTCGGAGGCCGTGTGTAAGCATGTTTGACAATATGAGGTCGTATTTATTTTTTAAAGAGAATTTCGGACTCAGTGTGCAAAGACCTTTAGTGAGCGTTTTCTTTAAAAACGTACAAAAAAAATTTAACCAACCCCACACCTTTGATCAGTAGTGTGAAAAGAGGAATAGGATCAGGACACATCACTAGCAGGCAGAGGTGTAAAGTACTTGAGTAAATGTGACTAATTACTGTACTTAAGTATCTTTTCGGGTACTTTGTAGTTGTACTGAGTATCAAAGATATTAGCAACTGCTACTCTCTACATTTTTGAATGAGTATCTGTACTCTTTACTCCACTACATTTGAAAAGAGTGTTGCAGTTACACATTACATTTTGCATGGCACCTAGCTTTTCTGCAGCAGTTTATTTATGCAAAAGAGATTTTCACATTTCACTGCTGGTTTATTTATGCGTGTATGTACAAATAAAAAAAGATGTGATATTGCCAACTGAAAGTACAATATCTTGTGAGCCCTTACCCACTGAAAGCTACTTTACTATAGTTTCTTCAGAAGTTGTGAATCACAGGTGTTTTATAATGAGATGAGGACATGACTGCAGCTGGCAATGAGGCCGAAACCAGCACATCCAGTGCAAGAAGACTTTGACTTTTAAAATTTACTTAACATTATTTTATTTATCCTTTATACTGCAGAGACCTTTTTGCAGGATATTGTTTTTTGTTTTTGCAATTTTTAGGTGTTCAGTTTTATTTTGGTTTCAGAAAATAATGTATGTTTACTGTATACTGTATATACAGCCCTAATGTTTCTTTAGTTCTTTGTGAGTTGTTGAATGTAATGGTTGTCTGTTTGCCCATCATTCTGTTCTTTGTTCCCTTTGGTTTTTGGCTTATTGTTTGTTCTAGTTTTTCCATGAAATGCCTGCACATAGATCCTTGCCTCTGCCTGTTTCCCCAGCTTCTCCACAACGTTACCGTTTTTCACTGGCATGTCTCTTTGAAGCTATATTTAGTATAAGTAAAATACTTAAGTACTGTTAAAATCAGATACTCTAATACTTTTACTCAAGTTGTTTTGGAATTGGTGACTTGTAACTTGTAGTGGAGTAATTGTTCACGGTAAGGCATCTGTACTTTTACTCAAGTATGGCTTTCAGGTACTCTTTTCACCTCTGCTAGCAGGACTCGAACCAGTGTCACCCACATGAATACTTTGGAGCAAATTCACCAACCATGTTCATGACATTTCCTTCAACTATATGTGAGCAACTCTTACACTTGCTATCATGTCAAGAAGTTAGAAGGTTGTGGATTACAGGAGAACTGAAACTAGCAGGCAGACAGTTCCACAGACCCTCATCTCCCGCAGGTTCTATATTTGGAAAAGTACTGTGCCATCACTTGTCTGAGAACACAACACAGCCACCCCAGCAAAGGCTTTCACGGTGTTAACATCATGTCAGTGCTCTTGACATATCACTGTTTGTACAAGAGAGCAGGCTAAATTTGGACCACACCAGAAGAGAAGCTGGACAAGACTAGAGCTCCTCAACACAAGGATGGACAAACTTTAAAACGAAAGTCTGCAAGTCTGAAGGCCAAACAAGTGCACAAAAAACAAAAGCATTTCCTTTATAAAAAAATTAAATAAAAAAAAATGCTGTAGACATTTATAACTTCCTGCTTTTCAGCATTAAAGAATGCTTAAACCTGTAATGCAATAAAGTTGTTCCGTTAATCTAAAACGACCTTAAATCAAATCAAAGATTCATCCTTTAAGCAGTAAAAGGAAGTACGCAAGTAATAATTTAACAAAAAGAGATAATTTAAAACTAAAACAATATATATTTATTTGCATATGCCACTTGTCTGCAACATAGATGGTCTAACACCCAATATGCATTGCAATTTGACCAAATGGTGCACCCAAAATACTTCTGGGAATGGGATAATTGTTCAAGTGTTGTGCTTTGGCAAACACTAAAGATGAAGACTTGAAACAAATCCTCCAGAGGACATTGGGTGAAGCACTCGTACCTGTTCTGCTCCTCTAGTTTGGCCAACAGCTCCACATCATCCGGGCTGAGCAGGGTCGGGGAGGCTGAGGAGGGCGAGGACAGCGAGGCCGTGGATGAAGCCACAGTGGTGTGCAGCGAGGAGGGGGTGGCCACCTGACTAGCCATCTGACTCACCGTGAGCGACACCGAGTTCTTCACCCATGAAAGAGTCGAACTCAGCTTGCCTGCTACCTTGTCTGTCGCCACCTTTGGAAAAATTAAAGAAACTTGTTTAATTGTAAAAATTAATTCAGAAAACATCTTAAAGTCTTGATTTTAGTACACTAAAGACGGGATATTATAAATTTGTTGTTATAAAAACATGATAGTTTCAGGGTTTAGCCTCTAAATTTTTTTTACAAATATTTGAAATCATCATGCTGTTTTTTAAATCTTAAAAAAATAAATAATAATAATCATCGTGTTCTTCTAGATCTTTTTTTCATTATTTTTTTTCAATTGATTCTAACACCTAATGCAATAATGAAAACACATTTTTATGTAAACATAAGCTACATAAATGGCATTATAAATTGGTAGATATTGAACAATGAAATTGAACAATGCAATAAACTGTGAAACCAACTGAGACCATTTCTTCAATAAGATGCATTAAAAAAAACAAAAAAAAACCGAATGATTTCATCTTCGCTAGCAAGGATGCTGAGATGGCCTGACAGACTGAGAGCCTAAATATCTCACACAGACATTCTCATGTATGGAAAAATTCAGGTCAATAACAGCTTTGTGCTGTCCAATATTTGAATGTGACAAAGTTCTCAATACAAACCGCATACAAACACACTGGTTTTCATACTTGGTTTGGACTGTACTGTGCAATTGTTCACTTTCCCTTTTATAATACCTTTTAAAATAGTGATTTTAAAAACACCCATAAAAGCACTATTTTAAAAACTAAACTAAAAAATTTCACCCAAAATTAAAAAAAAATATTTCTTCCACAGAACACAAAAGAGGATATACTGAAGAATTTTGATGACCAAACAGTTGTGGTTACCACACAAAAAAAAAAAAAAAAAAAAAAATTTTTTACATTTCTCACAATATCTTTTTTTTTTTTTTGGTCCACAGAAAAGTCATAATCACTTGTCACATAACAAAATTGAGACAGAACTTAAATATTGGGGTGAACTAACCCTTTAAGAACTTGTGAACACGCTTGCTGGTAATAACGCATCCTGTTCAGGACATTCAAAAAAAATTACGAGATGTACAATTTTTACAAAACATTCACACATTTTGTGGGTTTGAAATTAACAACCAGCACCAGCCAAATGCAGATGCTCTTTGCCAGCCACAGTGGTGTGTGACCTGCAAGACATGTCAGACTGACATTTAGCAAAAAATGTTGCTGCTAAAATGAATGTTACCATGTAGGCATATATTATGTGCAAAAAGTGTTAAAATCACATAACATTCTAACATTGTAATCTAAAAACAAAAACAAGGCTTTTAAAGCAGAAGTTAAATTTACTAAACTAAAAAATGAAAGTAAAAAAAAAAAAGCACAGACTAATTGAGTATAAAGGCTACTTTGATTACCCCATTACAGTCACTTTACAGTTAGTGCTATCATACAAATACACTTACTTGTAGGTTTAATTTACTACATGTCACATTTATATTGTCCAACTACAAATATTTCTGAAAAATTAATATTTTAGTCTACTAAGAAGCAATGACTGACTTCAAAATATTTAGACTTTGATATATATAGATATATATATATATATATATAGATATATATATATATATATATATATATATATATATGCGTATCCAAAAAATACGCGTATCCAAAAAAGCGTATCCAAAAAAAGAAAAAAGTGTTAGTCACCCTAATCACCCTTTGTAATCATCAGACAATAAAAGACGGCCTTTTCAGACAAAAACTTAGACGTACCTTTGAGATTATCTATACACTAATATACTCCTAAAACTTTATATTTTACACATTTACTATGTTTTTTTGTTGTTGTTTTTTTTAGGAAAACCAAAATATTGATACCTCGTCTTCCACTCTTTGTGGGCATGTCTAATTATTTGTCCAATAATATGTTCTATAAATGAAAACCTCCCTACCACTAAAACCAATTATTACTTGTCTCTGACTAAAAAAAACACCTTCCTCATTCAATGAAAAATATGCTATGTCAACATGAAAGAAAACTGTATTTGTGAAACCATTTTATAGGCTCTTTAAACTGTGTAAAGGGTTTTATAAAACACATTCCTTACAGCTACATGAGCAAAATGGTTTACTAGGTCATTAGTTAGGCGTGTACACCACAGATTGGAAATTGATGCCATTTGTCATTCTATATTTTCAAATACGTCCTCTAGAAGGTTTGGACTAAGGGAATGTTTGAGGTCGTTGTGTACTTTCCACCAGAACAACAATAGTACAAAGACTGACTCACACAAACTGAATCACAATGAAATGAAGACATTAAAAAAGGAACCAAGCAGAAACTTGTCAACTGACAGTACGGAAAACCTTAAGACAACTGGGAACAGCAGGCCAGAACACTGTAACATTAGAAAGCCAAGAACTCTCCTCCATCTAGGATTTCCTTGGTATAATCTGCTCTTACCTGAAGAAAGATGTCACCCTAGCTGAGGTCCTCGCTAATTCCATAAACAAATCCACAGGAGAAATAACAGGTAAATTACAAGAGTCTTCCGTCTTCAAACACCATCAGCAGCTTTGCAAATTCCAAAAGTCACACTGCTGTGTAGGTGTCACCTGGGGTCAAAGTGCTCATGTAGAAGACACTGAGGGAGCTGTATAGCAGACAGAAGCAGTATAAGCTTCTGCTTTCCCTTTTACAGCTGTAGTAACACTAATTCATGCCTTGGAATTCACCCTACAGAGAAAAAAAATCATTTTCCTGCAAAACGTCTGTGACGTCTGAGCTCACCGCACCGAGCTTCACGACATAAGTGAGCTGTAATGATAAACCCAGGGGAAGTCTACCTCTGCACAACAAAGCAGGTTTCTCATTTGCATGCGGCACTTCTCTGAATCCTCTACAAGACAGATCACGTTTCCTCTTGCAATCTCCATTTCTGACAAATTATGACCACATGCCTATGCACGGCTTCTGTGGTTTTACAAACCACCAAAATTTTATAGTATTCCCCAGCAAAATGCCTAGAAATGACTCAAAGAAGTCAAGGTTGGAAACACCCTTTCTTAGATAGCGTTACAGTCAGAAGACTGACACAGAAAGAGGCGGGGCATAAACAGGAACACCAGAACAAAGTGCAGTTACAAATGAAGGAGCAGTCTAAGGATTGACAGCTGTCAATAAAATTCATATACAGTACATTGATTGTATAATTATATAAAATGCATAAAATTACAATATATAATACACCATATATAGATTTTTTTTCCTATTTAAATGCATTTCATTGAGTGTGAGTGAGTGTGTGTGTGTGTGTGTGTGTGTGTGTGTGTGTGTGTGCGCGTTTGTGACAAATGAGGACATAAATTTGTATAATGACACAGGTATGACATAGGTATTGCAAGGAGAAGGTGATTTATGAGGACATTGCCCCATGTCCCCACTTTTCAAAACACTTATAAATCATACAGAGTGAGTTTTTTTGGGGGGAAAGTAGAAATGCTAGGGTTGGTGTAGGGCAGGTGTAGGGCAATAGCACATACAGTTTGTACAGTATAAAAACCATTACGCCTATGGGATGTCCCCAATTTTCACAAAAACAAACGTGTGTGTGTGTGTGTGTGTGTTTAATTCATAAGCCCTTTGTGTGCATTGTAAAAATAAAATGAAGATTATTGGAGTATTTTTTATAAGAAAAAAAAATATTTCAGTCTATTTAAAAGTTTCACATTTAATTGAAATGTTCTACTTAAAATTTCTTGAGAATTTTACTAGCAATTACTCAGCGAAAACTGAATAAAGTTGTTATATTTGTTTTCTTTGCGCACAAAAAGTATTCTCGTCGCTTCGTAAAATTACGGTTGAACCACTGATGTCTCATGGACTTTTTTAATGATGTCAATACTAGTTTCTGGGCCTGGAAACATTTCAGCTGTGTTGCTGTCTATGCAGGCTCAGAAAGCTCTCGGATTTCATCAAAAATATCTTAATTTGTGTTCCGAATATGAATGAAGGTCTTACAGGTTTGGAACGACATGAGGGTGAGCAATTAATGACAGAATTTTCATTTTTGGGAAACTATCCCTTTAACAACAATAAATAATATGAATTACAACTTTTAGTTGGGTAAGAATCAACCTATACATAAGCAATGGTTGAGTTGAAATCTCATAAGCCACATGCCTCATCCTCACATTGTGTACCAAACAGAACAGGCCAGTTTGTCTGAGATCTGCGTCAATCATTATGGCAACAGCTGTACCGCTTTCACACAGCTGTTAACCGTTTCTGTGCATTAGGAGCTGCACACACACATGCAAATACAATCTGCCTGGCTTCATAAACCGAAATCAGATTTCAGAGCCCTCCCTGCTGATCTACCCATGAGCACAGTCTTTTATATATCATGCAACACATATAAGAAAGTAAAAGGAACTGAACTGTCTTACCACATCACAGACTGTATCATTCTCTCAGCTGTTGTACATGTCTGACTGACTGAGCATGCTCTAGCACTGTCAGAGAGGCGAGTCAATACTGTAAGTAAAGAAAACATCATTTGGGTAAGCCTGACTTAGCCTCTCAAGGGAACGAGGGTTTTCATACACTCGCCTGAGGAGAAGAGTAACTGCTAGGAAACAGAACAATATCACTTCCTCTGCTCTGGCCTTCTAAATGATTCATGCAGAGGTGCTGGCTGTGTTTGCTGAACAAGACAAAAAAAATTAGATGAAGGTCAGGCCTCATGCATTTTCATTATGTTTAATGAAATTTCCCAGGTCTCCCTCTTCTAACAGTGGAACTACTAACTACTAAATACAAAAACACAAACAGGTACATAAAAGGCAAGTCCGGCACATATGCAATATACAGTATGTGTGCCACGGACATGAAAATGTCAGTTTTCAGACATGAAATTATCTGACATGAAAAGACGTTGCAAAAAAACAGAACTTGAAACCTGTGCAGTCTTGCACAATATACATACTGCAGAAGGAAACAACTTTAATCTTTTAGTTGATAACACATTAATTGCAAGTAACACCTTTTAAAAGTGAGGGCAAATGCTATACAGGTGCTGGTCATATATTTAGAATATCATCAAAAAGTTGATTTATTTCACTAATTCCATTCAAAAAGTGAAACTTGTATAATGTATACATTCATTCCACACAGACTGATATATTTCAAGTGTTTATTTCTTTTAATTTTGATGATTATAAGTGACAACTAATGAAAACCCCAAATTCAGTATCTCAGAAAATTAGAATATTGTGAAAAGGTTCAATATTGAAGACACCTGGTGCCACACTCTAATCAGCTAATTAACTCAAAACACCTGCAAAGGCCTTTAAATGGTCTCTCAGTCTAGTTCTGTAGGCTACACAATCATGGGGAAGACTGCTGACTTGACAGTTGTCCAAAAGACGACCATTGACACCTTGCACAAGGAGGGCAAGACACAAAAGGTCATTGCAAAAGAGGCTGGCTGTTCACAGAGCTCTGTGTCCAAGCACATTAATAGAGAGGCAAAGGGAAGGAAAAGATGTGGTAGAAAAAAGTGTACAAGCAATAGGGATAACCGCACCCTGGAGAGGATTGTGAAACAAAACCCATTCAAAAATGTGCGGGAGATTCACAAAGAGTGGACTGCAGCTGGAGTCAGTGCTTCAAGAACCACTACGCACAGACGTATGCAAGACATGGGTTTCAGGGTCCATGTCAAGCCACTCTTGAACAACAGACAGCGTCAGAAGCGTCTCGTCTGGGCTAAAGACAAAAAGGACTGGACTGCTGCTGAGTGGTCCAAAGTAATGTTCCCTGATGAAAGTAAATTTTGCATTTCTTTTGGAAATCAGGGTCCCAGAGTCTGGAGGAAGAGAGGAGAGGCACAGAATCCACGTTGCTTGAGGTCCAGTGTAAAGTTTCTACAGTCAGTGATGGTTTGGGGTGCCATGTCATCTGCTGGTGTTGGTCCACTGTGTTTTCTGAGGTCCAAGGTCAACACAGCCGTATACCAGGAAGTTTTAGAGCACTTCATGCTTCCTGCTGCTGACCAACTTTATGGAGATGCAGATTTCATTTTCCAACAGGATTGGCACCTGCACACAGTGCCAAAGCTACCAGTACCTGTTTAAGGACCATGGTATCCCTGTTCTTAATTGGCCAGCAAACTCGCCTGACCTTAACCCCAAAAAATCTATGGGGTATTGTGAAGAGAAGATGCGATATGCCAGACCCAACAATGCAGAAGAGCTGAAGGCCACTATCAGAGCAACCTGGGCTCTCATAACACCTGAGCAGTGCCACAGACTGATCGACTCCATGCCACGCCGCATTGCTGCAGTAATTCAGGCAAAAGGAGCCCCAACTAAGTATTGAGTGCTGTACATGCTCAACTTTTCATGTTCATACTTTTCAGTTGGCCAAGATTTTAAAAATCCTTTCTTTGTATTGGTCTTAAGTAATATTCTAATTTTCTGAGATACTGAATTTGGGGTTTTATTAGTTGTCAGTTATAATCATCAAAATTAAAAGAAATAAACACTTGAAATATATCAGTCTGTGTGAAATGAATGTATACATTATACAAGTTTCACTTTTTGAATGGAATTAGTGAAATAAATCAACTTTTTGATGATATTCTAAATGTATGACCAGCACCTGTATATAATTCACTTTTGTACTAGAAATTTGGGAAATGCGAGTAATTAGTGCAGAATGAGTAGCCAACTAGTAAAAATTCAACAAGAATGTCACTGTTGCGTTTTTTTTTTTTTTTTTTTATCAATACATTTTTATTTTCATAAATGCATAGCTTTAAGTTAGAATTATGTTAAAATGTTATAACATTTATTATACTCCAAGAAAAAAACTGTAAAATTAGGGCCAAAAGTATCCTTTTTTTCTCTGCACTGGATAAACAGAGGGGCATATTTCTTGGACAAAGACGCATTAATTCATGACTCAAGTTTCTGTTGTGAGTGACCTCCACGTGATATACTGTCAATAAAAGCCCCCGACAGTCAGACTTCGGCTCATCCTGGAAGGAGAACAAGAAAATGATGTGCATGCACTTTCTATCCGCACTGCTGGAGGTTCAGGAGAAGGAAAAAAACAGACTACATGGACTTTTGAACATGCTGAAGTCAACACAATGTTTTCCAGCAACCCATTAACTGGCCAGAGGTACAAATGCAGAGTGAGAGCCAGAGAAGAGAGTGTTCATTAAAGACAGAAAGCAACTAACAATAACAGAGTCTGTCATTATGTCAAGCTGTGTAGAAACCTGCAGATACGCATGCTGGCACAGATCCTGTGTTGCACAGAAAAACAGGAAACAGCAGCTATAGATAACCACCGTTTTTGGTGCTATGACCCTGTGCTGACCCTGCTAATGTAGCACAATACACAGAGTGATTCTCTACAGCTCCACAGAAAATCTTCTGATTGCAAAATGTATAGATAATAAAAAAGTGATGCCTGATAAGTGCTAATGAACTGAGGAAAGTAGACTGACTTGAGTCAGACATGCTGTCTAGACTTATTTGATTACGCATCAAAGTTTAAAATTACTGTTATGGTTTTTACTGCAGCATTCACTAATGTTTTTTGTAACTTGTCCTTATAACCTACAGCATTGTCATGATTGCCTCTGTCTTTATTTATTTACCCTCATGATATCTTGAATAATCATACCACGGCTATTTTCCATACAAAAACAGGTCATAAACAACCACATCCGTCAAGCTCCAATAAAGAAAAAAGTTGCTGACATTACTTTGGCACTATATTCAAAGTGATCTGAACTTTTACAATAACTTATAATCTTCCCTCTGGTGAAGCATTCGTGGTCACATTCAATCCGATTGATGTCTCAACGCGTCACACCAGGTTTTACATAATTTATAGAAGGCCATTTAAATATCTAGGAAAGATTTGTGAGTTGCTTCTCTTTTTTTGGTGGTTCTCTAGATTCTTCAAATATTGCCCTTTTCTGCTTCATGGAAATGAATAACAGCATATAGATTCAATGACATAAGGGTGAATAAATAATAATAGTTTTGGTTTTGGGGTGAACCATTCCTTCAGAGCAATAGAAAAATGTCACTGTGCAAGTCAGAGCTGCCTCTCTGTGAGCGAAGAGAAAGCTGTGAGTCTGATTCCCTGCTAATTTTTTTAACCAAGCGAGCAGGAGGCAGTCATGTCTCTAGCTAAAGCTCTGTGGCCTCCACTGTTTGTTATGGATTCTGCTTCAGCTGTCCAAATAGTCCACAGGAGAGCCAACCTGCTGCCCTAACAACACACATCAATATAAAGAGAGCTTTAAGACAACAACCGACAAATGCAGCATGGGGTTATTTTGGAAAACAGCTATTTATCATTTTCAACACCTGTTCACTACAAGTAAAATAATTTTGCTTTAAGACAAGGGAGAGGTTTAGGCATTTTGCTACAGGCAAATTCAATCAGTATGCTCGGTTTATGTTACAATACACTGGAAGCCCACTAAGACGTTTGTGTTTTTCACAGTAACCAATTCCAGATTTCTCACTTATTCAAGTTCTAATGAGGCAGTCTGGGTGAAAACTGGATGGGTAATATTTCTGATTGGAAAATAATGTGCAGTGTACCAATGGATTCCTAAATCTACCATCCAATAACTGCAACAAGCTTTGTGCTTTGAAAAAAAGGTAGTCCCAGCGTTTCAAATTTTGTTGTGTGGTTTTGACAATAATTATTGTTAGCCAGATATAAAAATAAAAATTCTGGAGAGGAGCATTTTCTTAAATAGATGCACTATATATTACATATCCATTATATTTTTACTTAACTAGAGCTGTCGCGATTCGTCGATTTTAGTCGACTAGTCGATTTTGAAAAATCATCGACATTTTGCTCGCGTCGACTAACCTCAAAATACCGGAAGTGCCGCATTTCACAGAGGAGAATCCATAAAACACATTATTAGACTATTTTCCAAGGCTGCATGACATTAAACCCATTTAAAAATCATAATTAAGCATAATTGTGAATTCACAAACGCTATGATTTAATTAAATAATTATATGCGATGCAGTTCTAACACAGTATATGCGCTTTAATTATTTACATGCGTGTAGGTTAAGTATGTGCGTCACACAGCGGCTCCGTTCACAGTAGTTCCACGGAAACTTATTATTTACATGTGGAGCGTCTCAAACTCCATCTCTGCATGTTGTTGTGAGTTTGGGTTTATTATAACGTTCATCTTGGAACGCAACGTGCGCCATTTCATCAGATTTGTAAGGTAAATCATTTATAAACCTGTGCAAACACAGGAGAATACATCGCGATTTCAAAATAAAAGCTCAAACCCTCACTCTGAGTTTACACGTTTTGATGTCCACATATTCATTTAATTACAGTGGCTATAGCATTTCTGTCCTAAAGAAACGGCCAAATATTAAAGATTAAGTGGACATTTGAATTAAATGGTGCTTGGTCAATATTAAACAATGATTAGATTGCACAGTAATGTTTAAAAATAATAATCAGGCGCCCCCTGCAGGCCTTTGTTGTTATGCGTAACCTACATTAGCTGTATTGTTTATAATACGTTATGCATTTTAACAGTTTTGTTCAATAAAACCATATGATTTCTTGCTTTTGATACTTTATTTGAACTAATTATTATTGCATCATTGCTATTATATGTACTTTAAGTCATTTTAAAAGCTATTGTTCACTTACATCTATTTTTATAACCACAAAAAAAATATTATAATTATAGGGCCCTATGAAATCCATTTTATTTCCAAATTCAGTTTTTTTCATTTTCATTTTTCTATACTCTGTTTTAATGGTTAAATTAAATTTTATTAATCAAAAAGCCTGTCTAATTAATTGAGTTTTACAATTGTATCTTTACCAAATTCTGTTTTCCATTATTTTCTGGATTCCATTTTAATGGTTCCATTAATTTTTTAATTTTCAGAAATACTGCACATTTACATTTTTCTCCTAAATAAATTCTGATAAATAATATTTCTGGTAAATACTCCTTTATTTAAAATACTGATTATAATTTTATTATTAGACTACGTGGATATATTAGAACACGTGGATATGTTGTTATTCTTACACTATAATACTGAACTTTGATTTCAGTGATTTGGACTGAGAGATGAGATGGACACTTGCTTCTTGCACTCTATGTTGCACTTAACTTTTGCTTTAAAAAAGGATTTCATAGAAATTTGGATTTAATTTGGTTTAATAAAATATTCTTAAGTAAAAATTTTTTTTTTGTGGAATATTAATCGTTTAGATTAATCGATAAATTAGTCGATAGATTAATCGAAATAAAAATAGTCGTTAGTGGCAGCCCTATACTTAACCTGTTGTCTTCATTATTTTATGCATTTTTTAATAAATATGTAATGAAAACAAGCTATTACAGCTTGTATCAAAACTTGTTTTTATTCTCCTGTTTGGCAATTGTTTGTCATGTTCTGACAACAAATAGTAGTAATTAAGAAATAAAGATTTGACAGTAACACTTTAGCATAGGGACCAATTCTCACTAATTACTAGTTGCTTATTATAGCATGCCTATTATTAACAGGGCTCTAGACTGCGACCAAAATGGACCATTTTTGGAGAGTGTGCAAGTAAAAATTTGACGTGCATGGTCTGCGCTGCTCCAAAGCGTCTGCTTCATACAGCGCGCGCAGAAGAGCCGTGGCACATTGTAGCAGGAGAAAGATTTCACTGATCACGTGAAGAGAGGTGCTTTCAGTGCGAGCGCTTCAGTAGAGCCTAGTTTACGCCCGTTTCACACCGCACGCGTAACAGGAGCAGAGGCAGAGCGGGAGCAGCGCGCGCCCATTGTGCTTTCACTCGCCGCGTCAGCACGAGCGCGAAGGTGCATGCAGCGGACGGAGCGCAACGGAGGATTTGGTTTTCAAACTAAAGTAAAAGATCGCTTCTTAAACCAGAGAAGGTGAACATGTTGGTATTCTTGTAGAGAAAACATGCAAGTCCTGTCAGCGACAGCCAGTTTAGTTTTACTTTTTGTTTTCGTTTTGAAAAGCTTGTTATCATTGCTGTTTACCTCACGTTACACTAATGGAGGCTTTCCTTATTTTTTTTATATTATTATTATTTGATTCCTCAGTGTTTGCTAAACATTCTGTTATGTATTAGTCGGGATAATACAGCATGTGATGTGTCCTATGCCATGCCTCGTCTTATTCGTTTTTGTTAATAAATGTTATGTAAGCTAGTTTGTCATTGTAACCTACTGTTTTATTGTTGTGCTTTTTAATTAAGAATAACAATGAATCCATCTTTTGTTTTAGTCTTAAAAAGTGAAAGGTGTATAGATATAAGCAAAACAGACAATTATCTTTTCTTGTAAAGCTTGACACCAAGATTGTGAAAGTGAAAGCACACGAAAAGAGGAATTCCTGTCACAAAATTTAAATCACAAATAATACTGATGAAAAAGAACGGGTTGAATGTTGAACACTTTCATTACCATATAACTATAAACTATGATAAAAGTTCATCAGCATGCATTGATTAATCAAATGTCGTATCAAAAAAAAAAAAATAATAATAATAATTGCGACCAAATTATGTGCTCGTGCGACCAACTGAGAAAGTTAGTCGCACAAGTGCGACCAGTGGGAAGAATGAGTCTAAAGCCCTGATTAACATATTGGCTGTTTATTAACTTAACAACTACTTTACTAACTATTAATAAGCAGCAAATTAGGAGTTTATCGAGGCAAATGCCATAGTTAAGTGAGAATTGGACCTTAAAATAAAGTGTGACTGATTTGACAAATATCATGATAATAATTGAAACTGATTTATATGAAAGATTTTATTGTGATAATTTTTTTGGCCATATCATCCAACCCTATTGTTCAAACCACGGTCCAATTTTTGCATGCAATGTGTCTGTTTAAATCAATCAGTTTAAAAAAAACAAAAAACAATAGAGAAGCTTAATGAAAATGCATTTCACTCGGTCTCAGTCTGTTTGTGAGTACCACCAAGTCATAGAAACAGCATGTAATAGAAGCAGCTCGCTCTGGGCATGTGACCAAACGCATAAAACGTATTGGTTGTTTGATTAGCCAGCATATGTCCTCAAAAAGACAAACTAGACAACTTCACAAAAGAAGTAATAAACATTTCTACCGAACAATTCATGCAAGTCACATTTCTGCTTTTGACTTCCTTTGCTGTAATTTTCTGTGCGAATGATTAAGTTCCATTTAACCCAGAATCTTCCTTCAAAATGCACTTGCATAAACAGCAGATGAACACTTCATGTATAGTCGATGACTTCTCACATGGCCCAGATGCTATTCTCCCATATTATGTAGGGCCCTATGAAATCAGTTTTATTTTTTCCCAAATTCCGTTTTATTTTTTTCTAAATTCATTTTTTTCCGTTTTAATTTTTCTGGATTGTGTTTTTTTCCTCCTCCTTTTTAATGGTCAAATTAAATTGCATTAATCAAAAAGCATGTCTAATTAATTAAAATCACGAAACTTATACAATTTAACATTAATTTATTAAAAGTGTAACAAAAATGACATGTTTAGGGCCATATTAAAAAAAAAAAAAATTCTCACCTTATGTTTTATTGTTAACAAATTCTGTGTTTTAGCATGTCTAATTATTTGAATGCATACAAACAATTTTTATTTATTCTTACAGTAGCCTTATGAAATGTTTTTCCCCTCAGAAATTCTGTGTTGTGTATTTAAATTTTACTGGTTATCAGATGAAGGCATAAATCATTGATTTAATATATATTTTAATTAATGAAAATTAAACATTTAAATTTTTGGCAAATAAAGGGGATTTACTATTAAAATAAAAATATTTTGTGATTATTTCTTTAAAAAATTTAGTTTTATTATTTTTCAACAGTAGTAGTAGTATTACGTACATTCTACTAAATAATAGTAATATAGCCTATTTCTGGCACAATGTCTTTAATAAGTTAAACCAAACTTTTATTTTGACGGGTTGCCGTGAATACCTTTAAAGTTCTGTGTGTATATGATATGAGCTAGTTTACTCAAATGAAATGGTAAAATGCTCGTAAAGTGACTCTCAGATCAGTTTGAGATATTGTTCATGTATTTATGTCCTCATTGAGACGGCAGACGCTGAGATCACCACGAGCGTCACGTGCTCTGTGTGTGTAGTAAAAACCGAGCGTCTGCTCCATTCATACAGAGATGCGCAGAACATGCAGGACTCATATTTAAATCGACTTTCGCGGCTTAATATTTACAGATACTAGTCCATATCGTGATTTGATTTAAGTATAATGACCTACTTTTGATTAATTCATACAAACTTTGACAAATTCCGTGACATTCCGCGTTAAACTGTAAATTCTGTTTTTATGACTTGATTCCGCGATTCCGTCCGCATTTTCTGCATCGCGGAAATCATAGGGCCCTAATTATGCAACACTAAAGCACTGATTTACAACCACACTTTAGGGACTTATTGTAATAGAATGCTTTAAGTCTTCAAACTAGGGCTGAACGATTAATTGCATTTGCGATAATATCGCATATGAGAAAACGCGATTCTTCAACCGCAGAGGCTGCGATTACACTTTGTCACGTGACACGCGAGAGTAGGAGTAAAGCGGTGTGTTCGACTTGAAGATAGATCGTATGACAAAGTACGGTGAGAGAAAGCATAAGGAGATGTCCACTCTCTTATAGCTCTCGCAGTACTTTGATGACACACACAACGATCGGTCTAGCAGCGCTGCTTCAAGTCGAACACATCTAAGCAGTCTTCAGAGGAAGCATCAAGTTGGCACGCTATGTTGCCAAGTCCGCATTTTGCCGCGGGTTGTTTTCGTGTCCGCGGGTCTTACATAACATGCAGAATTGACGCGCTACATGTAAACGATATCCTTTGTTGTATTTTCCTGTCAAAATAACGGAGTTCGTTTGGAATTCTTCAGCTTTTAAGAACTGCTGGGTTCTCCGCTAGTGGGCGGAGCTAATGCGTAAACGGCAATCTCATTGGCCGGCGCTCACCTATCATCGTCCCTGTTTTGATTTCAGCGAATCAGTTTGAGCGAACGCAGACAACCTGATTAATATTCATGAACCCAGCAGCTCAATAATCCTTAGTGCGTTTTATATTGTTATTAGTATTAGAATTCGTAGTAGTTTTGTTATCTTATCAGTATTATTTGTAGTTTTCTTTTTCCTTTTTTTATAGAAACACTAAATGACAAACAATATCTTAAGCACCACCACCAGTCCTAAGTTCAGTCAACATGACAAATATGCATTCATACATGGTTATTCTAATTACTAAAGTTCTATCATCATATAATGCTCAAATTTAATGCTAAATTATCATAATATCATATTATAATGTTTGACTGACTGATGCTAAGTGAGATATTTAAAAAAAAACTGACATTTTACAAACATAAGCTTTATATAGATATAATTATATATAATTGAAAATCATTCAATTGATTATTGTAAATATTATCAACCCTCTATGGACACCTTGGCAAGATAATCTCCATTGGCTTGTCATTTTTTTTTGTTTACTCACCAGACCAATATTAATTATCTGATATACTATAAAAAATGACAAGCCAATGCAGATTCTATTGCCAAGGTGTCCATAGAGGGTTGATAATATTTACAATAATCAATTGAATTTGATAGGTGTCTCTCACATTGTCCCACAGAAACATTAAAATAGTGTAGATTAGTGTGCAATGTTTTATAATAATAATGTATTCTATTTAGTGTCCATTTCATTCATTTAACATTTAATATTGGGGACATCCAAGTTATTTGACATATTTGAACATTTAAAAAAAAAAGTAACAATAGTTACTTTCCCTGGTAATTAGTTTATTTTATAATGATGTAACTCAGTTACTATTTGTGAGAAGTAACTAGTAATATAACTAATTACTTTTTTAAAGGAACGTGCCCAACACTGCATACTATACAATGATTTATTGCTTGTCTTTGTTGAATAATACAGAATATAAAGAGCTTTAAAAAATAATCGCATATTAAATCGCAATCGCAATATTGGTAAAAAAAATCGCAATTAGATTATTTTCCAAAATCGTTCAGCCCTACTTCAAACCACACTAAGTTTAATGACGTCTTCTGTATGGGCCTGCAGCAGGAGGCCCGTCTCGCAGGTGGCGTCTTATCTAGTGATCTTCAACAGCATGCGGAAATCAAGGCTGCAGTTCTAGTTTTCCACATTGTTTGGCAAAGGGGATGACAATAACAAGGCAGCAACAATCTGAATACTGAACGATGAAAAGGCCAACATAAGACGATGACATAACAGCAGAGTCAATGTTAGACCAACCAATGGCATTTCGCTGTGCGAGACAGACAGGAATATTACCAATAGACCTACACAAACCTTATACTAAGCAGATTTATTTTGTTGCATTGTATCTTTCCGCTCTCTTTCACCAGTCAGCACTTTACTGTTAGTGAATGTGCAGGTTTGCTTACATCTGTGCACTACTGCCTGACTCAATCGTTTAAGGCCAGAAATTCTCCAAGTCATGCAGTCTGAAAAGGCAAGATACTCTTAAAAAGGGAACTCCAATAATGCCTGTCTGCAAAGCAAACACAAGTTCCATTTGCTCAGGTCAAATGGAAGCAAGATGTTTGTCTGAGGCACATGTGTGAGAAAGGAAGGACAGAGAAAGAGAGGGAGAGAAGAACAAGTTTAGACCGAGCCACATGGAGGCCATTTAGAAGAAGATCCCCTGCAGGAATGCTCTGTTTAGGTCTTGCTCTATTCAATGTGACAAATTGTATAAAATGAGATGGAGCCAACATATTTGGACCGTGTGAATAAGAACAATGAACGGTCCCAATAACCGATGCTTCAGGGTTACGGGAAAAAAATAAAGCAAAGCAACAGCTCCTCTGCCAGACAAGAAGCGTTCCAGAAGGCAAGTAAAGGCAAGTCATTTGGTCGCAAGACTTTGGTTATAATCTCAAGCGACACAGCCAAAGTTTACACCCACAAGCCACAACAAAGACATCTGCCCTCAAAATCACACCCTTACCCTTGAAGTCAGTCAACATCCAGCATTAGCATTCCCACAAAAAAACATACAAGTTCTGATCTAGAAGACTGTTAGAAGCATTTAGTGGAAGATAATCGGCCTGACAAATCAAGGAAATCTAACCATATGACTGGCAAACATACCTCAGGTCATACTACAATCCACTTCCTGAAGCTGCATGTTCCACTAAAGTGCTACAACAGCACATAGCAATGCAGTTCGGTGTGCACAGAATAAGAAGGATGGGCTCACGACTAAAGTGGATCAGCAGTGATCAGAGGAGGTCAGCTGTAATCACTGCAAAGCCAGAGCAAGAAATCCAGTGGTTCACGTTTCATTCTAGTAGGGCTGCACGATATTTTGCACGCGATATTCATGCGCATCTCATCAGTAAAGACGGTTCTGTGATTAGCCGTAAATCTCCATCACCTGTTTTCAAATGGAGCGGCATTTAAAGGGGTGGTTGACTGGTTTTTTTCTAGGCTTGATTGTGTTTATGGGGTGCAGTCTAGCATGTGTTCATGCTTGTTTTTTTTTAAATGCATAATTTTTCACATAATTTACCTTTATTCCACACCTCTCTGTCCCTTCTCTGACAAACGCCTCGATTTATTTCCTGGTTTATGAAGCCCCTCCCTCGATGGGCTGAGATTGGTTAGCTGGCTCAGTGGCGTTGTCTATAATGCTTATCAATTTGAGCCCGATTGAGACCCAGAGGATATTAGTGAAGATGATCGTGCAGAACCTGTGCAAGCACGGCTCTTAATGGTATGTTTGGTTGTTGTTGTCTCATACTTTTAAATACGCTGCTATTTGTAAGTGCTACTGCTTCTGTTAGCTTTTAATATACGGTTTTATCCTGATTAAAGCTTTAATACAGCACAGCAACCGCACGCGTGTCCATTTATAATGCTTCTCATTGCTGTGTGAAAATAAGTGTATAATTGGAACAGTTTGTTGGAGCTTATTTGACGATCTGAATGAGAGAGAGAGAGAGAGAGAGAGAGAGATGCAGAGCAGGGCGACAGAGTAACAGTATTAAGAACCGCTGCTTTAATGATTTTGAAACTTGAGAATCCATTAGAATCGTTAGAAGACAGAATCGCGATTCATATGAATAGATTGTTACCTGCATCCCTAGTTTTCTCTTCCTCTTCTCTAAAGCAGCACATGGCCTCGCCCCCCTTTGCTGCGTGTTCCCGGGGGCAGGGTTTATCTGGGTCTGTGACGTATCAAACCCGGGAAGTAACTCGTTGTAGTCCCTTACCTGTCGTTTTTGTAGGCATTAAACTGCCAGAATTTTAAAAGACATTATCTCCGTTTGCATTGAACTTTCAGCGCTGCAACTCTGCAGATATTGTTTATGCTCAAACAGCAACATTACACACTAACTAATGTTAAAAAAGTGAAATCGCAATCAACCACCCCTTTAATACACAGAGCCGTAGTTCACCGACAAGCTACGTAATTCGCGCTCAGAATCGCAGATGAATCGCATGCGATAGTGAACGTGATATTGCGTAGCTTGTCAGCGATCTACGGCTCTGTGTATTAAATGCCGCTCCATTTGAAAACAGGTGATGGAGATTTACGGCTAATCACAGAACCGTCTTTACTGACGAGATGCGCATGAATATCGCGTGCAAAATATCGTGCAGCCCTACATTCTAGCGACCTTGATGGGGCCAGAAGATGACGGTGAAAGGTAACTATCTAAAGTGGAGAAAGGTGCTTTTTCTTTTCTTCAGTATGAACTTCCCGCACTAGAAATCTCATCACCCTTGGAAATGTAAACACCAAGGATATCACACTAAATGGAAGGGAGAAAAATACTGAAGTAGTTAGCCGTTTTCCCAAAGCCATTGATCAACTAATCGCACCACTCTGCATGGCCCTTGCGTTTACATTTCATTAACAAATTGTAACATCTAATATTTAGTCAAAATTGACCTTTAATGGTGACAATTAATAAAAAAAAATAAGGTTAGAGATCATATTCAATTTACTGTGGATAAAAAACAAGGCTGTGAGGTAGAGCTGCACAATTAATCGTTAAAAGATCGCGATCTCGATTCAGATACCCACACGATCTAATTTCTGAATGACAACGATTCGCCCGTGTCTATTAAAACTTTGAAAAAATCATACCGGAACATTCAAATCTGCATTCGCGCTGCTGCTGATCCAGAGAGCAGACAATTTACATGTTTAGGTAAGAAAAAGCTTCACAAACAGTCTTTTCAACTACACAGTATTATTTCTGTCTTACAGTCATTCATAGAAATACTGGGATAAAAGTTTATAGTTCGGCTACAAACATTGATGTCTATGGTAGCGATCAAAATAGAGCCACTCATCTTTTGAAAGCAACTGGCGCTTCACATAACGTTTGTGTCGATTGCATCATTTCGCCACTAGGTGGCGACAAGTGACTGTTAAAAAATGTATTTGTTATTGAATCATTCATTCGAGATTCGTTCAAAAACACTGATTCATCCATTAATGAAACAAGTGAGGTATGAGTGAGTCATTGAATCATTAATACAAACCAATTTTTCATCATTTTAATTCTAAAAGTTGGTGTATTAAATACACTATATTTTAAATACATATACCCCGGGTTTCACAGACAAGGCTTAAGCCTAGTCCTAGACAAAAATGTAAATCTGAGCTGTTCCAACTGAAAGAAACTCGCATTGACTGATCTTAAAATATATCAGTGCCTTTGTTTTGTCTCAAGATGCTCACCAGTAATGTTTTTTTCTAAGCATGTTTATAAAAATTGCTTAAATGTCTTAATTGAACTATGATCTAATCCTGGCTTAGTCTAAGCCCCGTCTGTGAAACCTGGCCATACTGTATTATATATTAAAATGTTTAATAATTAATTTAAATTAAACACTTTTAAATAGACTGCAGCAATTAATATTTTGTCACACATTATTTTGTTTAGTTCAGAATCGTGGGAGAATCGTGATCTCTATTTGAGAAAAAAAATCGTGATTCTCAATTTATCCAGAATCGTGCAGCTCTACTGTGAGGGATAGATTTACAGTCTTAATGGCGCACACTGAATCCTCCACATAATTTTCACCAAATCACAACTTTTAGAACAGTTTTATGAAGTTTCTGTCTACTGAATGTTATTTTCTGAAAGATGTTTCATCAGCTGAACAATCGGTATGCTGTTAAAGGGGTCATATGATGCGATTTCCAGTTTATCTTTCTCTTTGGAGTGTTACAAACTGTTTGTGCATAGATGAGATCCCTGAAGTTGCAAAGACTAAACCCAGAGAGATATTCTTTATAAAAGTTAAGACTCGTCCACGTCCCCCTAAAACGGCTCATTCAAACACGCCCCCACATGTCTACGTCACGATGTGGAAATATTTGCGTAATGCCACCCAAATGTTCAAGCAACGAAAGAAGGCGTGGTTTCAGTAACCGCAGTAGTGTTGATGCAGCCATGTCAGGGAGACGCTGTGTGTTTCTATGCGAAAGCAAAAGCACTTTATTTGGCCTTCCGAAAGTACATGCAATTAGGAATCATTGGTTAAGATTTGTTTACAACAACAGCACAACCCAAAAGTTCGAATTTGTGCAACGCATTTTTTGGACGACAGTTTTGTGAACCTAGGAGAGTACAAGGCTGGCTGTGCACAAAGGCTATTTCAAAAAAACAAAAAACAAAGGGTCAATTCCAACTTTGCTATGACAATCTGGCGCTTCTGAATCAGTGACTGTAAGTATGTTTTGTTATTAGTTTAAGTATTTTCTATTGACTGTTCAAATGCGGAGTTTTGCTCGTAACGCGTCGTGTGTGAGTGAGTGTGTGTGTGTATAGGGCTGTCGCGGTGAAGGAATTTCCCTTGTGGTAATTTTGAGTGGCTCAATAGCGCGGTATGCGGTATATAATATTAAGGTTATATATACTGTGTATATATATAATCTGTGTGTATGTGTTAACGAGGTCATATTCAGAAACCAATGAAATCGAAACCGAATCGCGTTGAAACAGGAAGTGAAGTAAACGGAAGAGAATGACAAAATTACGGTCCACATAAAACATAAACCTGTCAATCCGATCGTTAGTCTTTTGTTAGCATATATATATATATATAACAGTTAGTTCTGATCCTCGAATCTGACTGACAAGATACTTTTTCTGTTGATATTTCACCTGCGTGTTCTAGACGGGCTGTCAGTCAGTCAGTGCAGTTTCATTGTTGTTCATTATTTCCAAAAAAAGTGGAGTGTTCCTTTAAAGTGTACATATGCAATCCAAAATGTCTAAAACATAAAATCTAAAATTTGTTAGCCAGCCCTTTGACAAGATTCAAGTGTCTGACAAAACATCTTTACCAGACATTAGTTTTAAAACAGCTTTTCCTCAAACATTTGCACTGAGATGACTAGAATGTACTTAATACAAATGTATAATCTCTGAATTTTATTAAAATTCTGAAATAAATTACAGATTTTTTTTTTCAATCAGGTAAAATCAATCAACCCTCATTCTTAATGTCCTTTTTTCATATTTCACCAATTATTTTTAATATGTATAATTAAATAACTTTTAAATATTTTTCAATGTCAAGTATAGGTATTATGTTTTGTACTAGAACTCACTGGTAACCTACTCAACATCTCTGAAACCATTTAGGCACTAAGTAATGTAAGATCCGAGCAAATAAGGCACCATATTAAAGTGGGTGCATGCAACAGAAATACTGCCATGATTCTTGATGCATGCTTTGTGCAAAAGTATAAACCCATAATGAATGAATGTCTCTGTTGCTGTTTATCGTGGCACTCCTCTAGTTAGACATCTTAACGTGGCACTGTGATCTGTGACAATGTTGTGACCACACGCACGTGCATTAACCTCTGATGACCTGGGACTGTCCTATATGGCCACAAATATGGACCTGTTATTCAAAACTCAAAATAATAACGGTAAAAATAAGAGAACAAATCCACTGGTTTTTAAATGTCTGTTGGGAAACAACCCATCGGGCAGCTCTTAACATCTGTCGTACAATACATGTTTGCATGATTTGGGGTAACGTTAAATCTTAATGTAAAAATGATAAATTGACAACGTATGGCAAATGTAACTTTGTAAAACATATATGTTACGCATATGTGCTGATTAGTGTTAGCTGTGTCTTATTGAGATGTCTGGCTAAAGGAGTTAGCAATGGTGGCTAACTTAACTGATAGTCTAGACCTCAACTTGTAATACTGGGACTGTTTTAAGGGTCTCAAAACTGACAACTCTTAAACCATATTTTAGTATTTAAACGTTGTTTTAGTAGCTGACAAGCAGCTAGATGAACTGAGCCTGAATAACTAAATGGATAACTATATAAACAACCACAACAAACAACGGACGCTGGTCAGCATTCACCTCTCTCCTGCAACAGGCACAGACACACTAACGTTAGATTAAAACGGTCTCAAACTGTTTACCTTGACGTCTTTTTCAGTTCCAGGGGTTTTAACTAAATATTAACTTTCCATGGAGCGAGGTAAAGTTGCATAACCTTGCACACAGGGTTCAAGCCCGACGTCAGCGGTCAGTTTTCACACTGGGGCAGGATTTCAACAGTTCAGTTCAGTCCAGTCCATAGAGAGGCTGAGTGTATAAAGCCTGTGTGCGCAGACAGCAAGGCAGTTGCCGCAGCTCCTCCAGCAGTCACTCATGCCATAACAAGACGACGGTCTATGCGCTGCGGCTGCGCTGGACACAGAAGAACTGCGCATGCGCACAAATGCGCTGCCTGCATAGCTTATCAGCTCTCTACTACCCTCTGCTGTAAACACATGCTCTTGCCTACTTGCCGACAAAATGAATATAAAACAACACATTTAAAAACGTATAATATAATAAAACTAATTTAAAAAAAAATCAGGGTCCACCTTGTTTTGCTCACTGTGCATTTTATGTGACAATGTACAGCTATAATATATAAACAGAGGGCAACCAGTCAATTTGGGAAAACATAATAAACAAAATGAAGTTATTTTAGAATCATTGACATAACAATTAGCCTATCTATGTGTTCTTCACAATACACGGCCATAAGCAAGATAGCTCCAATAACCTGAATTCTTGAATACTAACAACAGTAATTTAAATGCAGTTCTACCTCATTTCTTTGTATCTAAAGCAATAGTTTCAACTTCAAGTCAATATTTCACATGTTGTAATGTTTTTTTTGAATAATCCTCCAGTGTATTTCATCACTATAATCATTTTCCTCCACTGTTTTTATTTCCTTGCTGCATTGAGATTGTCCTTGCTGTGTCATATTCTCTTAAAAAAGGCCCTTGTGAAAAGAATAGGCCTGGTAATTGAATAAACTCACCATTAGATGGCTAGGTCATCTGCAAAATGTAGATTTCTCTTGAAAGTTAGTGAATACATTGACCATTTTGGTACACTGATGGCAGAAAACGTCGTACAGTAACTAACTTTTCTGGTTTTGCTTGGTTGTGCTGACGTTAATCTCATTTCTTTCTGATGTAGGACACACCTTTCTCTCTCCAACAATGCATCACTGACGCAGCAATCCAGCCTATTAGAATTGCTTTACGTGGAACCTATTTTAAGGCACACAAAAAAAAAGAGAATTACTTTCTCCATGTAATGAGGTTAATGTGTTCTCTTTTGAATGTGTGTCTAACAGTTAAGCTGCCAAACACATTTTTTCAGCATTTCTAAAAAAGTAAACAAATTAAGGAGAACTCTGTTGAGATTATACAAAACAATTGTTCAAGATCTCATAATGACCATTGTTTATGTAGTTCCATCATAATGTCACTTCCACCACATCTCAAATTGTGTAGCATCCTATGGTAGAAATAATAGCTGGGGGAATTATATTTAAATAATATTTTTAATAATTCTAAATAATTTTTAATAAATAACAATAGTTAAATTATCCACACTTTTCCATAATTACAAAATTAAGGGGAAAAAAATTACAGCTTGATTGCTGTCCAATGTTCACACAGTAGTAAATAAATATTCATTATTAACTAATCATAACAAAAATATTTTGATTTATCAACATTAAAACACATGTAAAGTACAAACAAATTTATGAACATCATTTAGAGTACAAACAACCATTAATAATAGGCTATGGATAAAGTAATAATAATCACACCTCCAATTATGCAGATATAGCATTCTAAATAAAATACAAACAAATATTCAAATAAATTGGCAAAGAATGAGAAAAATAAAAAAATAAAAACAACAACCCGATTTAAACAATAATTCAAATTTTACAAAATAAGCATCAAGACAAATAAACTAAACAAACAAATAAATATATCAGGCTACAAAATGACATTGAATATAAACATCTTTCATCCCAACAATAGATCTTTAAAAAGAAGAAAATGTTTATTTGTATGTTTACTTGACTCTTTCTTTATAATAGACATTTGAAATAGTAGCCTAGTAAAAATAGGCTACAGTACAGTAACTTACAGCAGATAGCAGGCAATAAAGTAGACAACTAAACATAACGCCAGTCTTTCTTGGAACAAAGCGATATGAGCTGTACAGATGTCTTTTTTGATAATCATTGCTCATGCATACAAACATATTTTCGCTCATATTTGCCGTTATACATCCAATAGAGCAGGTGTCGCTGTGCTTTCCTCCACACAGTGTTGTTTTGCCTCGTTGTCGACGGTATTTACCACGCATGCGCACATCATTCTTTCTTTTTCCCGTGCAGCGGAGTCAAAACTCCGTAGTTTGACTCCAGGCTCCGGCTTAGGAGACTGAAAAGTCTACAAAATGGTTAGTACAGCGCCGCAATACTTCTATTTTTATGTTCCCTAAAGATTCATTATCTGTTTGGTGCCTTTACGTTATAGAATGATGGCAGATAATAAAAGGATGACTTAAGATTTTCTCTGATAGACATAGTTCAAACGTGGCCTTATGGCTGATTACAAGCTCTTCCCACATGAGTTTCTGAGACATAGGCACACTGTAGTGAATTTGCAACATTAATGAGGGTTTTCGGAACATGACACGCTCTCTTAAAAGCACAATATGGTATTAAACACCTGATCGAGCTTTTACATGATGATTGATGCAAGCATGCTACGCCTTCAACACTTAATGGAGGACTTTGGGCCCTTTACAGTTATAACACGTCCGTTTTCATTGCAGCAAAAATGCACATTTGATTTGCTACTGCAGGTTGAGTCTCTGAAGTGAATGACTTTTTAAAATGTTGTCTTTTAGGGATTCGTTAAAGTAGTGAAGAACAAGGCCTACTTCAAGAGGTACCAGGTGAAGTTCAGGAGAAGGAGAGGTGAATCCAGAAATTTAAACATTAACAGTTATATAAAGTCACACAGACAGGCTTGGTTTTCATTGTTTTGTCTTTTTGCTTCCTAGAGGGAAAAACTGATTACTTTGCCCGAAAGCGCCTGGTAATCCAAGACAAGAACAAGTACAACACACCCAAGTACAGGATGATTGTCCGCTTCTCCAACAGGGACATCATCTGCCAGGTGAGTGCAAAGCTGTTCATATGTCCCATGACCAGTTATAGAGTGCTCATGCAGCAGGATGTCCTAAAATATGACATGCATGTTCTCATTATTGTGCCTCATAACAGGTGACTCGTGCTTGTCTTTGTGTGTTGAATATCTCTGAAGATTTTGATTTGCTGACAGTCAAAGGTGATTTAAGGTGTTTTTGATTTTCAGATTGCCTATGCCAAGATCGAGGGTGACATGATTGTGTGTGCGGCCTACTCCCATGAGCTGCCCAAGTACGGCATCAGTGTGGGTTTGACAAATTATGCTGCAGCCTACTGCACTGGGCTGCTGATGGCCCGCAGGGTGAGTCTCACTTCCACCCCTTATTATTTGACAGTTTCCCCCCTGAAATGAGTTTATGAAACTTTACCTTGCAGTTCTAGTGCTTCAAGAACTTGAAGAGTGGTTGCATTAAAGAAATTAACCTCTATTCTCTAGACATTTGTTATGTTGACAGGAATAAAGAAATATGACTTTACTGAGACATTTCATATGCAGGAGATTGAATTAGTAAAATAGATTGCATTGCATTAATCATAATTGAAACAGCAAAAGTCTTGTGTGCATCTTCTGCACAAAGTAATGTGTGTCATACCAGAGCTCACATTCTCAAACTTTTTAATGGAATTAAATATTCATACTTTAAGAGGTTTGTCACAAGATTAAAGTCAGTCCAGATTTAGTAATGACTTTCTTTAAATCTACTATATCTTAATCTGATTTTATCCATGAAAAGGCAAGACATAAATAAACAATTTGGAAATGAGACGTATTATTTTTGCAGACTAAATGTGAGCTGCCAACTCTTGTGTAGCAATAAATTGTTGAATTTAAAGAAATAATTCACCCAAAAATGAAAATTGTCATTACGCCCCCTCATGTCATTCCAGACCTGTAAGACCTTGGTTCGTCTTCAGAACACAAATTAAGATATTTTTGATGAAATCCAGGAGCTTTCTGCATAGACAGCAATGCAACTGAAATGTTCCCAGGCCCAGAAATGTAGTAAGGACATCGGTAAAATAGTCCATGTGACAGTGGTTCAACCATAATTTTACGAAGCTATGAGTTCTATTTGTGTGCAAAGAAAACAAAAATAATGACTTTATTCGACAACTCTTCTCCTCCGCGTCACTGCCCGCTGCCATTCATGAGAGTACCACGACGCATACATGTGAATGAATGAATGAATGTGTGTTCCTCTGCTTGTAAACCAGGCACAGCACATGTGTGTTCTATATCAGCAGTACCACACGCATGCGTCGTGGTGCTCTCATGTTTCCCAGATGAACAAAGGTCTTAGGTTTTGGAACAACATTAGGGTGAGTAATTATTGACAGAATTTTCATTTTTGGGTGAACTGTCCCTTTAATACCACAATCACAATTGGTGTGTCCCAATTTGCATACTATCTATCCTAAATAGTATTCAAAATTAGAATAAGTGTGTCCCAAATCATAGTATGCTGAAATACATAGATACCCGAATAGTCTAATATTTCTGGAGGAAATTCGAAGTGCATATCCATACACACTCTAATAGCTAAGATTGCGCACAAGCCAATGTGCTTTGAAAGAGGATTCGGTTCAGACATATTTTATTCTTAATATGAATAAAATGTTAAATTGAGGTTAAGTAGAAAGGTTTTGATAAAAGGCAGGGCTCCAGACTGCGACTAAAATGGTTGCATTTGCGACCAAAAATATTAATTTGCGACTGAAGTTTTTGCAGAGGTCGTCACTGGCGACTATATATTTAAGTTATGACTAAAAAATGTGCATGTAAGGCCTTTTTTCCTGATTGTTTTGCGATCACATCTGTTATGTTCACGTATTAAACTTAAATTTAAAAGACGATGCGCTTCAAAGTTTTAGTGGAAAAAAGTTTCAAACAGTCCTGCACAGCAGCGCTGACGCACACAGTCTGCTAAACACAGCTCCAGTTGTGCAGCGCGAGAGAGATTGAAATGACGGAGACGTGCAAGTGAAAGTGCAGAAAAGCTGTCTATTACGTGCACAACTTGAAAAACTACAACAGGTAAAGCTGTCAGCTGTGTGGATATTGGCAATATCCTTAACAATTCTCGTTTATAATCATTACTAATATGGCTTCTTCTTATCAAGATCTTAGTCTATATGCTGTGTTCTGTTAATGTGTGAACTTCATATTATTTGAAGCGCACTTGCTGTCCAGTAATCACAAAAAGCTTTGTGCTTTGTTACTTTCTAATAAACAAAATATCGGCTTTAAAATGATGCCAAATTCATAACGAAATTCAAACAATACGGTTTTGGCGCACTTTAATGCGGACCACCAGCGTACACTTTCGGTAGTATAAATACAAGTAAGCTAGTCGGCTAAGCGGAAAGTATAACACAGGCCTATCGCTTTAGCGCCTCAGTTAAAGCAGCAAGTGAACCCATTATATCTTTCTCTTTACTACTATAGTACGAAATGAACATGATTCAACATCAAAAGGTAGGCTATTTTATAAGAGAGCCTACAGTACAACTTACTGAAATGTCTCATGTAAAAGCTCATTCAGTGTTTCAAACTGCGGAAAATGTTTGTAAACATTGCACTGTAATACATTTACCTCAGAATAACCACTCAGTGTCCATAAGCTCATCAGTCAGCTAGAAAAAATAACTATAAAGAGGAGCATTTTGCTATATTTATGCGATATTGCATATTGATATTTTTTACTTAATCTGTTGTCTACATGATTCAACTCCTCCTATAAAATGGCATTTTACTAATGAAGAAAAACAGACTGAATGTGTAAAAGACATGACAACATTTATAGGATGCACTGAGGATGAGCCCAAACTACACTCAGTGGCCAAATGATGCTTATGGTCCATGATATTGGTACAGATTCTGTGTAACGAACAATTCTTTGTGACTGTATATTTCAAGTTGAAAAATACATGTAGTTCTCACTTTAAGTGAACCTTGGTTCCCAGGTCGACCTGATCAAGATGGATTAAAATGCTGATAAAGTCAAGAAAAGATGAGACATAAACACATGGCAGTATGATTGAAATGTTAAAATGTAGGGGGAAAAAATGAAATAATAATAAAATAAAACTTTATTCTGTGGCACCTAAAAAAATAATTTGGCGCCTAAGTTTTTTCTTATAGGAGCCAATGGCTCCTTACTCTATTTTTTTTGTCTGGAGCCCTGAAAGGGTTTGAGTGATCGATGTAATCTAACCTGCAGAAAAAAGTTAATTTGCAACAATATTGTAAACAAAGATATGTTAGACCCTTGTGAGGCGAGTTCATTGCATGAAAGGCAGATTAGCATACTAGTCACTCTAATACAGTTGGAAGATTTGTTGGATAGCGTAACTTGAGCTGTGGAGTGTGTAACTGTTTATGAGGACATTTTGATAAGATGATTGACAGGCATGGAGATATGTGAACTGAGATGCAGCAAATGTATATAATTGGTATTTAATTATAAATTAATGTCTACCTGTAGTAGGGATGTAACGGTATGAAAATTTCTTATCACGATTATAGTGACCAAAATTATCACAGTTATCGGTATTATCACAGTATTGTTAAAATGAGCTGGAGATGTTCAAAACGTACTAACACATAAATCAATTCACCAAGTTTTATATTTAAAAATCAACAAACAACAAATAAAATGACTTTTTGTTTGCATAATCACTAAAACAATAACATTACCAATAATGTTCGGATTTTAAATGACAGCTTGACTGACAACAGTTTAATAGCATGTTCAAATATCTAATGTAAATGTTCAAATAAAGCTTTGAAAAAGTTTCATAAAAAGGTAAACCTCATATTTCAGCCTTTAAATAAAGAAAAGGGTTACGTCAAAATGATAATTGATTAATAAATGATTATATGTATCTTATCTGCTCCATAAATAATTCTAGAAAACTTATCTGAATTGTTTAAATGTGTAGAATCCACATAAGCTTGTTTTTCATCAACCGGTCAATTTACAGCAGGGCATGCAAATTCGGGCCGTTTTGTCCAGACAGAAACTGCACACAGGCTGAATGTAAATATAAGTCTCTGTAAATCCACTCTCTGACACTGGGTGGCGCTTATGGAAAAGCTGAATTACAGCTGTTTCCTGTAAACTCCGTGGACAAAGCAGTATTGCGATTAAGAACACTTACTTTAGGTATTACATGGAGAGAAGATGAAAACAAAATGCCATCGAATCGTTTCTGAAGACAGTCAGAACCTTCAGAGGTACATTCATATAATTAATTTTTCCCCAATTAATTTGGGGAAGTCGTGGCCTAATGGTTAGAGAGTCGGACTCGTAACCCAAAGGTCCCGTGTTTGAGACTCAGGTCCGGCAGGAAATTTAGGTGGGGGGGGAGTGAATAACCAGTGCGCTCTCCACCCTCAATACCACGACTGAGGTGCCCTTGAGCAAGGCACCGAACTTTCACTTTCTTTTAATTCATTCATATATTCATTTGTATAATTCCCTTAGCTCTCTTTTAAAACCTCCCAGCTTTTCCGCCCTATTTTCACTCAAAACGAAACTACGCTGCGTGCAGTGCACACGTGAGACTGTTACTTAAAACTTTATGCTGGACAGTATTTATTTATTGTGAGTTGTTCAAATCACGGTAATTGAATACGGTTTTAATTATTACAATATATAACGGTAATACTAACCGTGGGGAATTTTATCATGATTTATCGTCAAACCGGTAATAGTTACATCCTTAACCTGTAGTATAAGACTAATCCAGCTGTGATTTCATAAAATTTCCCAATAAGGCATGTAACTTGATGTGAGAATCTGTGTAAATGGGTACATTTTAGCCTTTTACAACTGGAATGGTCTTCTGGTGACCGCTTGTGATATGCATTTCTTCAAGGGACAGACTTCCTAACCATGTATCTCATTTGCCACATCAGTGTATTACAAATATGGAATTTGAACCGAGATGCTCTTAAATGCGGTACAACCTGAACTCTAGATGTGTGTGCATCATGTGATCTTTCTCACTGCATGTTGTCATACATGCTGAAGAGTGAGTTCTTTTGCAAGTGTTCGTGTTGGCTTTTTAAAAAAAAATATATATATTTTTTTTTTATATCAGGCAAAGTTTAAAACCTTTGCACTGGCACCATGATTGTGTGTTCGATAAGTAGATAGTCCTTTGCTGTTGTGCAGAACTGTTCGGGACACATTAGCATTGATATACAAATAGAATGTGGTTACGTGGTTTTAACTACCTCCAAATGTAGCTTGAGTGATCACAAAATGTTTTGCAGCTCATTTACACTTGTATTGAGTGCTGTCCTCTTACAATCCAATCATCCGTAACCGTTAATACCAGGAGTAAACGTGTCACTTAGCAGTTTTGAAAGGCTTGAATTAATCCAGGATAATTGATACGAAGACAAACGACTGGTTATAACTGGTCCACTATGTGCTCTCTTCCAGCTGCTGAACAAATTTGGCCTTGACAAGGTGTACGAGGGACAGGTGGAGATCACTGGGGATGAGTTTAATGTGGAGAGCATTGATGGGAAGCCAGGAGCTTTCACCTGCTACCTGGATGCAGGCCTGGCCAGAACCACCACTGGCAACAAGGTGTTCGGTGCCCTGAAGGGAGCGGTGGATGGAGGTCTCTCCATTCCTCACAGGTAGGTCTTCTTTCTTACTATATTTCTGAATATGCTCAAAATATTGGGTGTGAGCAGTTTGTTTTGGGTTTTCCCATTTCATATTCTGTCTTCTTGATGATGACACCGTTTGAAACTGAGCAGCTTGTAGTTGCTTAATTGATGTAATTTTCAAGACGGGACTGATTTTGAGACTTGTTTACATTGGAAGCACCAAAATGTGCATGAGCTCTTTTCATTAATGCCGAGTGTAATTGGAATCTAGTATATCCAGCATATGAGTTTTTAATCTTTGTCTTAGCACCAAGCGTTTCCCTGGCTATGACACCGAGAGCAAGGAGTTCAATGCAGAGGTTCACCGCAAGCACATCCTGGGCCTGAACGTCTCGGAATACATGAGATACTTGATGGAGGAGGATGAGGACGCCTACAAGAAACAGTTCTCTCGCTTCATCAAGAACAGCGTTACCCCTGATTCCGTATGTGCTGGGCCTTTTTTCCCCCACAATTTTAAAATGTGAATCCAGCTTTGATAGATGTTTGATACTTAAATTGTTGAAAAATCTGTTGAATCTTAGACTTAAAGAGATACTCGACCTAAAAATGAAAATTATCCCATTTACTCACTCTCATGCCATCCTAGATGTGTATGGCTTCCTTCTGTGGAACACAAAGATTTTTAGAAAAATAAACCATGTCCATGTAATGCAAATAGATGGAACCCTCACTCTGGCATCTTCAAAAACCAAACAAACAAGACCGTAATGACGGTATTACCATCGTTATGAAGTGAAATTATGAGGAAAATGCTATTACTTTAAGCTTGTTTGAATTATAAACCATCTCTTTCGGCCAACTTTTTTGTACATGACAAGTGGCATAAACACATTCTAAAACTAACGTAAGAAGTGATGCAGGATGTCACTTCTCATGCATGTTTCACAATTCATCAACAACGTGCTGATGTTTACAGCAAGCATGAACTCTCATATGACAGTTGACTCGAATCAATGACTTATAGTTTAAAGTATTGGTATTTTTCTCTCGCAGACCATGCTTTTTGGGTGGAGTATCTCTTAAGAATTGCAAATATTCATGAGTTTCCATTTCAAAATACTTGGCAGTTAAATATTTCAATAACATTGGCTATTACAATAAAGCTGGCTGCTATATAACTGTTACAACTAGTAATGTTATTAATCTCTTCCTCAGATGGAAGAAATGTACAAAAAGGCACATGCAGCCATCCGGGAGAACCCAGTGCACGAAAAGAAGCCCAAGCGGGAAGTCAAGAAGAAGAGGTATCTATCTATCCTTTGGTTTCTTCATGTCTTGTGCTCTCTGGTGATGTTTGTGATTGTATTACAGACTCTGAGGCATGTTGTTTTTGCTCGTTTAAGTTATTTTGACATTTCAACCATTTAGAACTGACATTTGATGTCCACAATAACTATTCTGCTGCTTGATGATGATACCTTTCAGACTGAGCAAATTGTAGTTGGTCCTACATTTGCACAGTTGATGCAAACTGTTCAAGACGGGTCTGAGAGCAGCTCTGGTTAATTGTTGGGCATTTAGTGTCAGAAGACCCATTAGAGGAGGTTTTGTTTTAAACTGTCTATTGTGGAGTTGTTGTTGTTTTTTTAGAATAGGAATACATCTATGTCAGCTAGACTGCAGAAAGCATTAATGGATTTTGCTTGGGACTAAATAAATCAAACTTGACTAATGCTTGTTTGGTCAGGGAAAACATTGGTAGTCTCACCTACTAAATGGTTGTTTCATTTAAAATGTAGTGCTATAGTTAAAAGTCCTGGGAGAAATTGCTTTCTACTTGTTTGCTGAAATTGAGTGGTTCTCCTTCTAGATGGAACCGTGCCAAGCTCACACTGGCTCAGAGAAAAGACCGTGTTGCCCAGAAGAAGGCCAGCTTCCTTCGGGCTCAAGCTGCAGAGGAGGACTAGAGCATGATCTTGCTATTCTCCTCATTTGTGCAGAATTCATTTGTTCTAATAAATATATCAAAAAAGACTCTTGTATCTGTCTGATTGATTGTCACATTGAGTTGGAGGCTGTGCATGATTTGCAAACATTTAGGATGATTTATGCATATTTCTTTGTCGTAGCATCTGTGTGACTTTAGGGAAACCATTAGAATTTACAGAATTAAACAAGCAATGGCATAATCTTTTCTTTACTTCAACACTCTTCTCTGAATGAGTGAATAAACCAAAAACAGTCAGACTTTAAGTTCAAAATATACTTTTAAATGTTGTAAAGGGCCCCGAGTCCTAACTTAAGGGTATAAGTGTATATACTAATGCATTCAAAACAAAGATTAAATGTAAAAACTAAGGCTTAAAGCACTTGCATGACATTAACTGAAAATGGCCTATCAAAAGTATCATTTAAACTTTTATACACACGTCTTGCCTCTTTAGAACATGAATAATTAAAATTACTTTTGTTTGTGCCAGTTTGATTGAAAAAATTGACAGCATAATTGTTCTAGCCTATTGTATCGCGTAACAGTGTTCAATCTGAAAATTATAATTCATGTAAATAATTTTCAGATCCTTTGTAGTTCTACAGAAAAGATTGAAGTGTTCTGAAATCTGGGTTGTATATCATCTGCAAGACTAGAGCAGGGGTTTTCAAGTCATTCCTAAATTATCCCTGTCAAAATGACATTTACGTATATTTTCATGTATAAACAAATGTTATCACTGTACTAAAGCCAAAGCAAATTATTAAAAGACTATACAGTATTTACTTTGTATTAGGTTCAGAATTTTTTTTCTCTACCGAATAGTAGTAATATATATATACACCTTTAAAATAAAAGTCAGATTTAAAACCTAGACTGAGTAAAATAAAATAATTTTATAATTTCTGACCAATCTTTTGAAATCATAAAAAAATGAATTAAAATCCAATTAAAAAAAATTGTTAAACTTATTTCTCAATTTATGTTGTCTTTAGACTGCCCTAAAAATACATTTTGTAAAAAATAAAAAAAAAGTATTCTGTCAAATTGGGGTCCTCTGTCTCAGTTTGAAAACCTCTGGATTAGACACAGCTTGACTGTCTCAGTTTCCTGAACAAGAATCTGCAGGAAGAATTAAAATTTGGCATTTTCTCTTGGCAGAGGAGGACATGCATTAGCAGAGGCAGTATCTCTGCAGCCTAAGCTTTTATAATTTGGGATTGAGTCAAGGTTGGGTAATGTAACAAAAAAAGGTGCCACGAAGGCTATATTGACAGTAGGCCTACTCTGCAAATGCAGGCCAAAAATAAAAATACGTAATTATATTAGGCAAATCATGGATGGTCCGATACCAGTCTCTTGTTCATTACTCTTGTGTTCTGTATAAGAACAATAACTTAGTTCTATATATCATTATGAGTCCTTTGTGTGAGATATCTTCTTCCAAAGCAGAGTTTTGAGGTTGTTGAGAATCAAGGAATGTTCCATTTCCATCTGTTCGCTGGCGCCTTTGAGAGCAATGCAGGCGTACAACTGTTTCTCCAGTTCGTCTTTAATGTCTGATGGTGCACCATACAGAAGATAGTCCTTCAGTGTGCTACATACTTTCGCCAGATTGGGCTGTGTGACCTCCGTAGTGCAGCGGTGCTTAGTAAGATCACAGGAAGTGAGGCAGTCACGTCCGTACATACAGTCACTGTCCTCTTCGCACCGCCTTTCACGCATCACTTCCTGAAAAGCAGCTTCAGGAACAATACGCCTTGCGTCTACCACCTTTATATCGTGACGCTCTGTATAACCAAACCCCGCGGCACTTACGTCGCACATGAGGAAACTTCCGAATGTGCCGTGGAAGAGGTCCTCAACGAGCTCAAACAGACCGATGGATATCTTAGCCTTGCGAGGCCAGGATGGGGCGGCCCACTGGTCAATGCTCCGTCGCAGGCTGGCTGGAATCCACAGCTCCACCATCCACGGAAGGCTGACGCCATAGAGTGGTACGTAAGGCACCTTCTCCATCACATACAAGTCCCCACAGAAGCCCAGCAGTCTGGGAGTGTGCTCGCGCTCCTGCAGCACGATGGACAGCAGGAATTCATTCAGCTGCAGTAAAGCCCAAGCTGAATGTGCTTCTGACAGGGAGATCTGGCCATCCTTGTTGCTATCTGCAACTCCAAGCACAAGGGCCACCAAATCTGCTAAGTTGGCTTGGTCTCCTACTTTTGCCTGCAAGGGGAAAAAGTGCCATTGTAATGAGTTAATAATAGTTGAAGAGATGTCTCTGTATATTAAAGGTCTTCCAGGCTATGAAAATAACTCTCTTCATGCCTAGTTCATGGAGAATAAGTAATGCATGTTTTACATAAATTTACAATTTAAAAAGGGTTAAAGGGGGTTAAAAGTGTAAACAAATTATTTTTAACAGCTTCAGACCTTAAGTCGTCAGTTCACATGTACACTGGAGCAGAGGTTTTAACATTTTTAAAATATTAAAGTTAAAATTACTTCATTCAAATTTCAAATATTTTATTTATTTATTTAAACTAACAATGTTATATTTTATATAGTGTTATTTATAATATTAATGTCACAATCAAATATTCACTAGAAAAAAAATGTGCATCTCCAATGCTAAGACCCTGTAGCCCACCGCAAACGGAAAATATTTCAGCATAGGAAAAGCAGAAGATTTAATCATTATATTTAATAGAATACATTTGCATGATCATCATGTCCCCAAAGATTTGCATTATGTCACAGAATATGTTTAAACATTCCTGCAGACTAATAGATTATTAAAATTACAGACAAAGTTAGAACAAAACCTGCCAGGAGCTGGGTTGAGCACACTATTTGTTTTTAAAAGCATATAACGTTAAAGCAATATTGTATTTCAGTACAGCATGGGATTTGAGACCTTTAGATGGCTGAAGACCATCTCTTTGAACTTCTCCATTGATGTCCCTTTGGTTGGCCTGTTAAAGGAGGCAGATTCTTTACGGGGCTCCAGTTCTGCACCCAAATCGTAATGAGGGTCCTCCTCCATCTGGCACTTTATGATTCCTTCCATATCCCCCCAACTGCAGGAATATACCTGAACAAAGAAAGCAGCCAGAAAGAGAGAGCGGATGGATTTTATTCATCCTTACTCTCATGATACTGTGCATGCAAATAAACATATGTGCAGATCCAGATAAGCAAAAGCATGGTTCAGTAGACAACATTTTTTTAAAGATCAAACAAGCATTACAGTGTTATATTAAGATCTGTTGTGTCTGACCTGATTGCTGGGTTTGGCAGAGAGACACTTTCCCAAATAAAGAGTGTCCTTCTCACACAAGCTGTTGCAGGCTGAACCATCGATCACCCCCTTCTGGAATTTATCGCACTGGAAGACATGAAGAAACATACGTCAGAGTCTACGCTGCATTATTCATTTTATTCCATGACACAGGACTCCCCAAAGATCACCTGATCCATTTTTTTAGCCAGTGTCTCTTATGTAATCACTCTCCTCTAGATGGCCCCCTTTAGTAAATAATGTTTGCAAAAAGCATCCAACAGCTGTGGAAGTGCACCAAGTAATTTTTTTCCTCTTTAAAAATCAAATATATATCCACAGCATCAAATCAGCATCAAATTGTTGTGCCATTTGTTCAAAAAATACTTAAACTCAAGCTAAGACTCACAATAGAGTTCTTGCACTCATGTCCACGGCACAGCTCTGTGTATGAAGAGTATTCCACGTACACCACCCAGCTTCCCACGAAAACAGCCAACCAGGAAAAAAACAGGTACTTCATGTGTAGGTAGGAGAACCGGGCCTGTGCACAAACAAAGAGACAATGTAACCATGCAGAAAACACTTTCCTTTTACAAAATATCTCCAAATATTAACTGAAAACATAAAAAGGGGTTTTGTTGATATTCATATAGTAATCATTTTTCATTATTAAACTATTTATAATAGATGCTGAGCACTTTGACTGTTACAGACTAGCAGTGAAGGTTTGATTTTAGTAGGCAGTTTTGAAGACGCTGATGTGTGCTGATTATGAGCCGATACAGTTTGTTCGAGGTTCTTCTGCAATGGTGGCGATAAGGGGCAGGACTGCTAAAAACCAGAAGAGAGGAAAATAGCTCAGTGAAAAGACATTTCAAAAATCAAGGTTTAAGTTCCACATGTTCAGTGCAGTTTCTGTAAGAAAAACATTTATTAATCATAGCTTTCTAGTTTTATACACTTTAGCGCAATGCTAAAATGTATGCATTGATTACTTGCATAACTGAACAATATCATTTATTTCATTCATTTAACCTATGAGGTACTAAACCCAGGAAACTCCTTTCATCTTTTATTTATGTGTGACCTTTTAAAGCTCAGAACGGCGGGAAACTATCATCTTGACAGCCACACAGGATGTGTGATCCACTATAAATAGCCACCTCACTTCAACCACTGAGGGCACTTTATGAAATATCATTTTCTTCTGATTTCTAAAAACAACCGAGGTCGGAATTTATCACAAACTTATTATGCAAAAGGACATTTTTTCCAAATCCTGACCATTTTGCTTAAGTGCTTGAGTCTTTTACTGTCAATTTTCTTTATTCCTGTGGGCAGAACTTCCTTGGGACATGAGAAGCAAAGCCATCTAATGCATGTTACAGCTTCATCTTCAAAATAATTGCACATTTTGAGAAAGATCTACTGTCGGGACTTAGAAAGAGATTTCAAATGAGATGCTGGAGTCAAAGCTCGCCTGAAACTACAAGTGAGCGGGGTAACACAGCCAGCTAATTTCAGCACCATCGCGGCCCTCTGTGGTCTGACATTTCCTTGTCTGCAGAATCTGAGCTGACAGAACTTCTCCTCCGGCATGAGGAGGAGGAATGGGCCTCGTAGCTCAGCGTGATAGCCTGCAGTAACTCCATGAGAAACACTGTAAATCTGGTGTCTATTGTTTTGTGTTTTAGGAGGCACTTTGTGTATAGCAGTTGTTTGCTGAGCACTTTACCACCTGTATACAGAGTTTAAGTTGATTGTCATGCAAACACATTCACCCAGGGCAACAGGATCAAAAACAAACAACTAAGGATAAAGACGGCAGTACGTGGTAACATGACTGATGAAAAAACAACGCCTCCACTAACAGAACTGAAAAATAGTACCATAATAATATGATTGGAGTACCATGGTTTTTAAATCAGATAAGTATGAAAGTGCAATGCCCAAAGTGAAGCCGAGTAATGAAGGCGACGAAGTGATGTAAAATATTGTGATAATATCTGACTCTTATTTGGTTGGAACTGGAAAACACACATTGTTTCTCCAAACCTCAGAGGAACAGTTTGCTGAACTTTGCTCGGCTCAGTGCAAACAGCTATACTGCTGCAAAATTTATAAGAAATGCTAAATTATTAATTACAACGATTGCAGCCATGCATCTCTGTATTAATGTAGCTAGTGTTTAACCGTTGTGTGTATGATAGGCCTAACCTGCACAGTAAAATCATGAAGTAGAGTGGGGTCACATGATGGTATATGTATGAATATTCAGTATGAGTTTTTAGGTTCAATCCCAAGTTCAGATGTTCTCCTGGTGATCTGTACATTTAACTTTTTTTTATTAATTATTCATTAATTATTTATTCTGTACTTGAATGTGAATGAGGTCAACATTGCTAAAAGTGTTTGGGGTCCCACTTTATATTATGTGGCCTTAACTACTGTGTATTTACATAAAAAATAAGTACAATGTACTTATTGTGTTCATATAGTATTTGCAAAACACTTGCTGCTGTTGAGGTGGGATACGGGTAAGGTTAGCAGGTTTGGTGGTATGGGTAGTTTTAAGGGTGGGTTAAGGTGTAAGGGATGGGTCAACAGTGTAATTATATATATAATTACAGATGTAATTACATGCAGGTATTATTTAAAATATAAGTACAATGTAAAAACATGTACAACCCCAAATCAGAAAAAGTTGGGACAGTATGGAAAACGCAAATAAAAAAAGAAAGTAGTGATTTCTAAATTTACTTTGACTTGTATTTCATTGCAGACAATATGAACACAAAATATTTCATGTTTTGTCTGGTCAACTTCATGTCATTTGTAAATATACATCCTTTCCTGTCATTCAGACCTGCAACACATTCCAAAAAAAGTTGGGACAGTAAAGCATTTACCACTTTGTAATGTTGCCATTCCTTTTCACAACACTTAAAAGACGTTTAGGGACTGAAGACACCAAGTGATGAAGTGTTTCAGGTGTAATTTTGTCCCATTCTTCCTGCAAACAAGTCTTAAGGTGGGCAACAGTACGGGGTCTTCGTTGTTGCATTTTGCGCTTCAAAATGTGCCACACATTCTCTATTGGAGACAGGTCGGGACTGCAGGCAGGCCAGTCAAGTACCCGTACCCTCTTCCTCCGCAGCCAGGACTTTGTAATGTGTGCAGAATGTGGTTTTGCATTGTCTTGTTGAAATATGCATGGACGTCCCTGGAAAAGATGTCTCCTTGAAGGCAGCATATTGTGCTCCAAAATCTCTATGTACTTTTCAGCATTAATGGTGCCATCACAGAAGTGCAAGTTACCTTTGCCAAGGGCACTGACACAACCCCATACCATGACAGACCCTGGCTTTTGGACTTGTTGCTGGTAACAGTCTGGATCATCCTTTTCTTCTTTGGTCCGGAGCACACGGCGTCCATTCCTCCCAAAAAATACCTGAAATACTGATTCATCTGACCACAGTACACGTTTCCACTGTGTGATGGTCCATCCCAGATGCCTCCGAGCCCAGAGAAGTCGACGGTGCTTCTGGACACTGTTAACATAGGGCTTCCTTTTGGCACAGTACAGTTTTAACTGGCATTTGTGGATGTAACTACGTATTGTGGTACTTGACAAAGGTTTGCCAAAGTAGTCCTGAGCCCATGTGGTGATATCGCTTATAGATGAATGACGATTCTTGATGCAGTGCCGCCTGAGGGATCGGAGATCACGGTTGTTCAGCTTAGGCTTGCGCCCTTGTCCTTTACGCACTGAAATTCCTCCAGATTCCTTGAATCTTTTAATTGTTATGCACTGTTGAAGGTGAAATATCCAAATCTCTTCCTATCTTTCTTTGAGGAACATTGTTTTTAAACATTTCAATAATTTTCTCACATATTTGTTGGCAAACTGGCGATCCTCGGCCCATCTTTGCTCCTAAAGGACTAGACCTTTCTTGGATGCTGCTTTTGTACCAAATCATAATTACAATCACCTGTTGACATCAACTGTTTCAAAACACATCATTATTTAACCAATTTACCTCATTGCTAGCCCTAAATTGCTCCTGTCCCAACTTTTTTTGGAATGTGTTGCAGGTCTGAATGACAGGAAAGGATGTATATTTACAAATGACATGAAGTTGACCAGACAAAACATGAAATATTTTGTGTTCATATTGTCTGCAATGAAATACAAGTCAAAGTAAATTTAGAAATCACTACTTTCTTTTTTTATTTGCGTTTTCCATACTGTCCCAACTTTTTCTGATTTGGGGTTGTAAATACACAATAAGTGCATTGTATCAACTGATTAATTTAAATGTTAGTGATATAAGGGGGACCGTGTTTGCTTACTTCTCTAAAATCTGTATATATCACCGTACTGGTGATGTACTTTGTGATTTAATCCAGTGTAAACACTGAATTGCAAAATTATAGCGGACCAATAAATCATCATTTCAAAATGGCCAAGAATTGCATTAGCTGATCACTATGCTGACTGACATAAAAAATAGCAACCTGTTTGTGTCAGTTTCAGCTTGATCTAAGCATATTTTCTGTTCTAAGTATATTTATTTTTTTGTCATAAATTGTGTTAAGATGTTTATATAATAATTGTTTATATTATAATATATAATATATATATATATATATATATATATATATACATACTACATTTATTTATTTATAAATTTTACAAAGAGAGAGAGAGAGAGAGATTGTAGTGATTGTATATAATACAGGCACACAGTTGATGATGGTAATATATTGTTGTTATGCTCCCATTTGTCCTGCGATCTTTAATTGCTCTAGAGTGAATGATCTCATATATCAATAATAGTTGCCAATTATGCATACTGCAAGAGCTTAGCTGACAAATAACAGACCTGATGGAGCCTCTTCTCTCTCTTAATGATGATGAGACATGAGTTCGACAGTGATGGACCTTCCTTTTCTTCTTCAGTCTATTTTGCTTATGGCACAGTATGAGCTCTCCAGTTTCTCTCTTGCACTGACATTTTATCTCAGAAAACATCCAAATTTCTAACTGACAGTAAGCCTCTTTTAATCAGCCTCCTATTTCATGGTACAAGCCTGAGTAAGATTTAATCTGTACTCTATTTTGATAAAGCAAATCCAGTTATTTTCAGAGCCTGGAGACGTACAAACACCAATATCCTACCCCGAGCTGATCTAAACCAATAACCGAAATGCCAATAATGTAAAGTAGATTGATTTCAAGTCCCGACTGGTTGGACCAAACCTCAATCTCTGAACTGCCCCTCCAGCTTCCAATTTAAAATTTGGTCAGGTTCAGAGTGCCTGGTGTGGCTACAGTCAGCAGAACCAAGATGATGCATGTGTTTTTTTCCCTACACATTTTGAAATTAGGATTTTAGTCACCCTATCATTGGTCTCATCTGTTAGTTTGCCTCTAATTTAATCTGATATCTCTGTCTCTTTCTTCAGTGGCTCCCCTAATGACAGGTCATCACTCCCTCTTCGCTACGGGCACTCAGTGAGATGCAATTCTGCCATTTCCATCTGAGAATCCATCTTACTCTACTCTTTAAATCTCATGCCCTTCAGGGTCTCTCCCCCCTCACCACCGTCTCAAACTCACTGCCTCACTAAGCCAGGATGACAGGCGTTAGAGAGTTGTGGCAGGCCAGCGTCCTGTACAGCCTTTCATACCTCTCAAGGCCCAGAGGAGCTGTCGCCATGGCAATGGGCTGACAGAATGCTCAGTTTTGTAGGCAGCCAGTCTCCCCGAGCCCAAAGTCAAGGTTTGGGAGAAGAGGTTCATTCATCAAACCTAAATCAGTTTCCCGCTTTCACAGTCTCTCGTCATTGAATTCCTCCCACTGCCATCCTCTTCTTCTTATTTGGCTGATGTCTGTTGGCTTAAAAGTTTAAAATGATTTAAAAACTTTACAATTCTGGAACCTAAACCATATCTGGTGCTATTTGTCTTCTGTGAATGTCCCTGTGACTTACTACTGATATTTAATAGATTTATACACATATTGAGCAAAATACTGAACATAGTCACAAATTTAAAAAATCTGTTTAGGGTGTCACTATCAATTCATCCCTGTTGAATGGTGGAATTATGATTTCCTCCTTTTTATTGAATGATGACTTCCTCTTTGAATTATTAATGGGTTGAACAAATTTACTACTGAATGTACTGAAAACAGTTAATTTATACATACAGCGGGTAAAATAAGTATTGAACACATCACCATTTTTCTCAGTGCATTTATTTCTAAAGGTGCTGTTGACATGAAATTTTCACCAGATGTCGGTAACACACAAACACATACATACATACAAAGAAAAAAAATAGGTTCAGAAATTAAGTTATGTGTAATAAAATGGAATGACACGGGGAAAAGTATTGAACATATGAAAAAAGGGAGGTACAAAAAAGCATAGAAAGCCAATCAGTAATTAGAAAGCAATCCTGCCCCTTGTCAGTGGAAATTAATATTAGCTGGTTCAGTTTCAACACCTACAGTACCAGGATGATGAAGATGAAACAAGGGTGGACATTTCAGCAAGGCAATAATCCCAAACACACATTCAAGAAAACTCTCAGTTGGTTTCAGAGAAAGAAAATAAAGCTGCTAGAATGGCTCAGTCAATCACCTGACTTGAATCCAATAGAAAATCTATGGAAAGAACTGAAGATCAGAGTTCAAAGAAGAGGCCCACAGAACCTTCAAGATTTGAAGACTGTTTGTGTTTGTGTAGAAGAATGGGCCAAAATCACACCTGAGCAATGCATGCAACTAGTTTCTCCATACAGGAGGCATCTTGAAGCTGTCATTACTAAAAAAAGGATTTTGAAGTGTTAAATACATTTCAGTACGTGTGTTCAATACTTTTTCCCTGTGTCATTCCATTTTATTACACATAATTTAATTTCTGAACTTATTTGTTTTTGATTACTTGGGTTGTTACCGACATCTGGTGAAAATTTCATGTCAACAACACCTTTAGAAATATATTAACTGAGAAAAACGGTGATGTGTTCAATACTTATTTTACCCGCTGTATATCTCTCTATGTATCTCTATATCTGTCTCTATCTATAAAATACCATTCAAAACGGTACAATGTTTTAATGATTTTGAAAGAAGTCTTTTATGCTCAAGGCTGCTTTTCTTTGCTCACAAACACAGTTAAACAGTGATATTGCAAAATATTATTCTAATTTGAAATAGCTATTTTCTACTTTAATGTGAAATCTAATTTCTTACTGTGATGGCAAAGCTGAATTTCCAGCAGCCATTACTCCAGTGTTCATTGTCACGTGATCTTTCAGAAATCATTCAAATATGCTGATTTGCTGCTCAAGAAACAGTGGAAACTGTGATCATTTTTTTTCAGGGTTCTATGATGAATAGAAAGTTCATAACTCCATTGATTTCAAATATTAAATCTTGTAACAATGTCTTTGTATAGTACAAATGTCTTTAAACTGTCACTTTTGATTAACTGAATCCATCCTTGCTACATAAATGTATTACTTTATAATGTGTGTGTGTGTGTGTGTGTATGTGTATAAAACAAATAAGAAAAATTTATATATTTCCAATTAAAATATAATACAATATCTCCAATTTTCTGTATTATCTCATTATTACTGAATGGGTATATGAATGAATAACACTTTGATTTGATTAGTAATAAAATTATTAATAATTATCGATATTTCTCAAGGCTGGAGCATCAGTTATTTAAAGGGATAGGTCACTTAAAAATAATTAAGTTAAAAGCAGAAGTATTCAATGTAAACAATGACAGTATTTTCATTTTTGGGTGAAAAACAGTACGCCACACCTCTTCATGGTAGTCTAGTCTCCCAATATCAATTTCCATAAAATCTCTCCAGCATGATTCACAAAACTCAGCTGCAGCTGCAGGTAATTAGTTTAATGTCTCCATTTAGCGCTATGCATATTTTTGATTTTCTCACATGCTCATTATGTTTTCACATATAACTGTAAACTGCGAATACACTCATATCTTGTATAATGAGAAAAGAGCTAAGAAAGCCTGACAAAGACTTTCCAAAGATAACGAGAGCAGAGATGATCAAATCATTCAGTCCACAAACATAATTAAAACAATTAATCCAATCAAGTCTTATCTTCCAGGAATACATAACCTTGTTGCTATGAAAAACAAACATTACCCATAATGCCCTGAAAAACTTGGTAAAATGTACCCGAAATCAAGTTAAACAGTTCATTTTTTTCAGCAAGTAACGCTCTGCTTCTTGTGTATCAAGCAGTAGCTCATATATCAAACAGAGGGAGTTTGACATCAATAGCTTTATAGTTTGCCACTCGGGATGACGGGTCTCCCCGTTGTGACAGGAAGTGTTTCCATGGCAGCACTTTGAATTAACAGAGGATCGCATTGTCAGAAAGCTCTCGTCGTTTAGTACGCTGAGATCATGCTGGTCAGTGGACACGTGTCTGTATGTGTCAAACAGTATTTGGATGCTCTGCTGCTGTGAACTCACAGGCGAAGTGGCAGAGACAGTGTGAAAAATTCAGCAGCGGCCCCCACATCACTCTTAGCTCTCAGGCGAACTGAAGACTGCGTGGAATTTCAATCACAAGACGGAGAGAAAAGTCCACATAAGGCTCCGCACAACATGAGCCTGTGGCTCAGCCTTTTATGGGGGAGTAGATAAGGCTTAGAGGCAAATAGTTTTTGGAGTTTTTACAGATTTTATTATACATGTGTGGAGGATGAGAGTCACATTAGGGCCAATGCACTTCATTACAACTTTCATTTAGTACTTTGGAGAGCTCTATCATTATAATTATGGGCTTTAAGGACATGGTTCTGTCTGACGGCACTTTGAGGTGAACTAAGAGTCTTAATTAGGTCGCTATTAATGATGTGTTAGCGGGACATCGTCACAGAAATGGGTTAATGGCAAATAAGAGTGGCCACATTTAAAAAGGAAACTTTTTGTATTCATGTTTTGTTGCAATTTAAAGACTTCATATAGTGTAACCATCTTGAATACATAATACACACCAAAAACTTTTCAGAAAATGTTTACATATAACTTTCACAACAAAAAGCATTTTTACAATATTATTAATCAATGAATAAATATCATTACATTTTTGTAGATTTGCATCATATGACATTTTACAAACTGAGCTAATTTTGTCATGTCATTAATAGACCGTATTATCAGATATTTTAAAAGACTGACTAATCTTGGCACACTCGTTACACTTTTCTCTAGTGATTTATGCCGAATATCTTCAATAGTCTTCCCCTTCCTTACAACTGACTGCAAGCTTGAATTCAGATCTGCCATCTAATCAACAAACAATTGATAGAATGCACCCAATATATTTTTTTCTTTTCTGATATTCCTTTTTACCCGGATGTACATCATGATATGGAAGAAAATATTTTTTTATACTTTCCATTTCTACTTTGCAACTTTTTTTGTTTTGCTTCAATAATTTCATTCTCAATATTTCCTTTTGATAACAGGAGAGTTGTTTCACTCTTTCACATTTTTTACTTCATGCCCCCCAAAAAACATGAAAAATTATTTTCATTTAGAATTTAAAATCATAATAGCTCATCATAGAAAATGTGTATTTAAAGTTAAACTCTATAATAATGGATTTGTTTCTTACAAACATGCAGCTTTTTACTTCTCAAGATATTAACTGATCGACTGGAGTTGTGTGGATTACTTGTGGATTATTGTGATGTTTTTATCAGCTGTTTGAACTCTCATTCTGACGGCACCCATTCACTCCAGAGGATCTATTGGTGAGCAAGTGGTGTAATGCTAAATTTCTCCAAATATGTTCAGATGAAGTTGAAAACTCATCTAAATATCGAATGGCCTGAGAGTGAGTTAAGTTTCAGCGATTTTTGTTCAAATTTCAGTTAATTCATTTTAGCAAATTTTCACTTAATGTTTTTGGGTGAACTAATCCTTTAATAGATAAAAAAATAATCAAATCAGTGATGTCATTAACCCAAGTATAACACAAAAGATTATTCTTAGATTCAACATTTTGTCACAATAGGTCTATTTAATTCATTTATTTATGTGTTTTTTTACTTCTGGCATGGTATTGCAAAAATAATGGTTTTATGCAATGGTTTTTAAAACAGGTTTCTCTGAATACTCCCTGTCTGACACTGGTCAACAAACAAATACTTCTGCCCCAAACTCCCACTATTGGTTAAGCCGGTTTGATATGTCAGGCAGGTTGTGATGCTTAAATAAACAGAGCAATGTTTTGATAGCTCCACAAAGCCACAGTGTTCCTACTTTTTGGGGAAATCAGTCAATTACTGGCTTACTTTTAGCAGTCTCTGTATATTAAACTGGGATAGTGGGATAGTTCTGAAAAAAAAAAAAAGAAATTACACACTTCAACTTTAAATGTACAACTAAAAGCTTACCATCTGCATGTGGTTCATTTTCTTTGCTACCCTCCCATGAGGTTAAGTCTGTCTTCACCTCGATATGCACTCAAGCGTGTATGCACACAAGTCTGTTTAAACCAGTAAGTACTTCAATCGTTTGGTTCATTGAGACATGCTGTAATGCTCAATGCCAAAATGCATTGTATTCAGATCGATCCTCGTGTAACAAATGTATCCCTGCTCCATTACAAGTGCAGCACTTCACAAACAAAGCAACCCCACACCTGACCTTTTCAGTCAATGCAGAGAGACATTCATTTCAACTCAGCTAATGTGGCATGCTCATCCTAAGGACAACATTGGCCATCACCAAAGGGAGAGCCGAACAGAAGTAGGTAATGAGAGGTTATTGATTGAGGCTTTGTGTCTACTTTTCATTAGTGGCTGAGTGAGTGAAGACCAGTGGCTGTGGAAAAGGTGGGCAGAAACAGTGGTATCCCAATGACCCTCAAAGGCTTTCATCTAACGTTTTAATCAGAACTGTTCTACAGACATACAGGCAAAAGGAGTGAGTGTTAAGTGAGGGAGTCTACATCTTCAAAAAACCACATATTCTCAAAGCTACATTCAACCTGCTGCTGACCAGCCTGAGAATAAGCGAATCAAGGTCTTATAATGTTAGTCATGGTTTTTGTTTGCTAATTTAGTTTTTCCATTTTCACTCTACACACTTGCTCTGACCCTGAGAATAAAATTTTAGGAGTTTACTGTCTGCTATTGTTGCCCTATCATTCAAAAACAGTCCCTTGCAAGACGTGCATCACATTGTGCAGGATAAAAGCACTAAAATGCTACTCAAACTGTTAAGGTTAGAATGAAATGATCGGGGACCTTGTTAAAAATAAACCTTAGGCACTTATTCTTATGTTGGGAATATTACAGTTTTTCAAAAAATAAATGAATCTATCTATCTATCAGTTTATACAAATCAAAATCGTAATCATTCTTTTTGGATTTGCTATTTTCTCTTAATAGTACTTTTTTACATTTTATGGAACCATTACAATTCAGTCAGAGAAGACAAAGGAGCAGGTGCTACACACAACCAGTGCACTACAGGTATTTTTATGTCATTATTTCTATCTATACTTTATAGACAGTACCTTTAAAAAGTTTGGGTCTGTTAGATTTTTAAATATAAAAAAAAAGTATCTTACGCTCATTAAAGCTGCATTTATTTGATCAAAAATGCAATTATATTGTGAAATACTATTACAATAAAAAAGGGTTTTCTTTTTTAATATATTTTAAATGTAATTTATTCCTGTCATGACAAAGCTGAATTTTCAGCAGCCATTAGCAGAGTCTTCAGCGTAACACAATCCTTCAGAAATCATTCTAATATGCCTTTGGTCAATTTAATGCATCCTTATTGAGTAAAATAATTTCTTTTGATATTTCCACTAGTAAACAAGTCAACAATATAGAAAAAAGGCACACTTTAATTTGGGGACCAATTATTAAATAAGAAATAACTATGACTTTTGCCTCAATAAACTCCTAATTTGCTGCTTATTAATAGTTAGTAAGGTAGTTGTTAAGTTTAGGTATGAGGTTGGATTAAGGGATCTGAAATATGCAGAAAAAAGCATTAATATGTGCTTTGTAAGTTCTAATAAACAGCCAATATGCTCATATGCATGCTAATAAGCTAATAAGAATTGGTCTCAAAACTAAAGTGTTACCAAAAAAAAAAAAATTGCAAATGAATAATACTATTTACCCTGCTCCATTGTGACTGCAGACCAGGTTTCTGAATACCAAATAGGCACCACTGACATGCAAATGTGGGGAGTCATATGTTAATATATTCATCTAGCTGATGTCAGAAAGTTATTAAAGTTACAAGCCATTCTTGCAGTTTAGTTTCAATAAATGGTCTATTTGGAGTGGGACGAGACATTTTGAGTTCTGCAACTCTTTAATTTCAAGGACAGATCAAGGAAAATCTATGATATCTGAAGGGCCCCTTTAAACAATTTACCATTTACCAAAACGTATCACAAAACTGACGTAAATGGATCCGCTATCTCTCGTTTTCTTGAATCATCTGAATAAGCAATAAATCATTTGGTTTCTGGAGTATGACTGGAGATTAAATCTGCCGAAGGCTGAAATGTAAATGTGAACGTAAAAGATTACGCTGTCTCCCCTAAGGCTTTGACAGCAGTGTCTCTATTCCATATGAGATGAACCACAGAGGGACCAACAGTTGATAGGTCCTCAGAAGCTTACTATGTAATCAACCTCCTAGTGCCCACAGCTTCAAGCATTACTCTTTGCTCTCTAAAAGCCTACGATTTCAGGTACTCTGCTAAAATGTTCCATATATAATAGGAGCATGTCTGTTGCTTTTAATCCTCAAGCCCCTCAGTGGCTTGTGAGAGACGATAGGACGGAAGAAGCGGATCAAGTGGGGGAGAATTTTTGCACTGACACTTGTTTTCATAGCTTGCTCTCTACTCATCCATAATTCATGATCATAAAGCGATTTCTTGCTGCCTTCTCCCTAATGCCCCCCTCCCCTTCAGACCAATGAATGATGGATAGATGGAGAAAGCACCAAAAAGAGCAGGGAAAAGTGACAAAGACAGACCGAGAGTGAGAGAAAGATGGCTGCTGTCACGCATGACCTCAAAAACAAAAAGGGTTTTTAATGACCTGAACTGTAGAGAAAACATTTACAAGAATATTCTCTCTCTTAAGGAAATATATGGCATGAAGAACAAGAAAAGGCTTCTCTGGTGCATTCTAAGTGTGATGGGGGATAGTGTTAGTTCCCGCTCTCCCTCTTGCTCTCTTCCTCCCTCTGCTCCCAAGCGGCGGTGTTCTGATGGAAGCAGACGTCACACAGGCACTGCAGGTCTAATTTGACTCATCTCTGTGAGAACAACCAGCAATCAGGAACCCCATCCCGTTTCTCTCACTCCTGTTGCCCCATGGGACACATCCATCTACACACTGACTCAACACTGCAACAGTCCAAAATGTTTACATCAACCTAACCACTGGGACTCAGGAAGGGCGACTAAAGCAGTCCAACACGGATTCACATGAAAAAAAAACAACAACACATGATTAATGTGCAATGACGATCAGTTCCTCCTTGTTCCACTGCGCAGTGATGTGTGACTCCAACAGCAACAAATAATCTAGACATAGCAACATCTTGTTCACTGTATCACAAGCTGTCGTTTCAAAGCAGCTGCTCTTTTATGAGATGGAAAGACTTATGTCACAAATATTTCTATTGTTTTGTTGTTGTTTTTTCCACATAGTGCTCAGGATCAGATTAAATACATTTTAAATCCTAATAATTATCAAACATGATGAAATAAACATAAGAAAACAAGACAACAAGACATTAATCACCAAAAAATACAATTGGAAACATTATTTTAAAAGAGCTTTTGACTGCTTTATTTTATGTATTTTGTTGTATTACACACATAAAGAATATATACAGAAAATTAAGAATATATATATACTGTATGTGTGTGTGTATGCTTTATTTTCTGTATATATTCTGTTATGTATGTGTGTGTGTGTGTGTGTGTAATGTTACATTTACAGAATTGTTTGCTTTATACAGAATATACTGTATATATATATATATATATATATTATAATAATCACTTTTAATGTATATGTAATGTATTTATATATGTTAAAATATATGTAAATAATTTAAAAAATATTATTTTAAATATAAGATAAAATGCAATTGGACAAGTATTCAAAGTCAGTTGATCTTATTTTTCAGAGAGATTTAGAGATTTGGTCTCAGGTGAAATACATTGTAGTGTATTTTGTGAATTTCTTGATCATCTAAATATTCAAGAATTTTAGATTTGAGACCCTAAAATAATTCACCATAATAATATATTACGCACTCAAACTGTCTTCCTGCTGTCCTCGTAATATATATTTGATATTTTTAAATATAACCTCATTTAGCGTGTGACACAGTTCCTCTAGGTTGCACTGGAAGCAAAGAGGGCCAACCTGACACTCATAGTAAATAGGAGACCTGGTTTTTTTATTCCCACAAGAACAAAATGGAGGAGAATGGTCGTCTGACTGTGACAGAACCCTAAACGGTGCTGAAATATGGCCGAAATGAGGACCAGGTTTCTTGTTTATGACAAAACAGGTGTAGGATAAACTCAAAATACACTGGGCAGCAGGTTACCTACACAAGAAACAACTAGGTAGGACAACAGAGGAATAAAAACAGTGTACACAGAAACTAAGTAGGCACAAATCTAAGTAGGCACTCTGGAGGCCATGGAATTTTAAGGTTCTGTTCTGATGCACTAAAATCCTTTAAAGCCAGAGGCACTCTTTTTTTAAAAGCATCTAAGATCTTATTTCATCAAATGATTTCTAGATAGCATTCCTCTGCTCATACCACACCATGATATCATACGGTTTTATTGAAAATAATAGAATGCTGTTGGCTAAAAGAGCACTGTATGGATTTTGAGTCATAGTGAGTCAGCCAAATAAGAAACATGGACATATCTTCAAGCATGTCTCTGGTAAAACCAAATCACTGCTTGCAATGCATGGAACTGCAATGCAGTATATTTGGACTCTAATGACTAACACCAAAACAGCTGATTGTTTGTCATACACTTGCGTATGAAAAGTGTAATGAAACTAATCCAGGGTGAGAATTGAGTGAAGAAATGTTTTTTCATCCTATGGGACCAGAGACCAAGAACTCTACAATACACTGCAGTGGGGTAAACTGTGTCATTTTGTATTGGGCTGCTCATATTACTTTCCCTCTTGTCCTTGATAACTGAAAGTTTGTCTGGATTTGTTGTCTGAATGTTCCCTATGGAGTCTTGTCTTAATGTCCTCGTTCCCTCATGGCTGGGTGGTTACAGTGTTTTAGCCCCCAACCTTTGCAAAAAGAAGGATTTTAAAACCAGGCTCAAGAAAACCTGCACAAGAGTAGCCTATCACAGAAGACATCTGAGTCTATGAAAAAAAAGGGTTTCCAAGAAAAGGAAAACTCTATTAACAATGTGTTAGTAAGTAAATCTTTATATTTAAGTTGGTTTCATTAAGTTGGTTTGATTTTGAAAAAACAAAAGTTTAAATTAAATTATGTAGTATAACCATTGAGTAAAAGGCATAATATAAGTCATAAAAGCTAAAAAGCTTTTAAATATATTTTTTATGTTGACAAGCATTTTTACTAATTCCACAAATTATTAGTTCATTAATATCATGTGTTTTTTGGGGCTATGCAATATGATATTTTACAACCAGAACTAACTTTTCCATTTCATAAAAAGGTTAAATTATCTGCTTTTTATGAAGGTATTGGGCCCTTCTGATATCATTTCCTGATTTATGGTTCTTTCAATGCATGTTGGTTGTATGACTTTGATTTTGCGGAAATGTATCTTTTTAATAATTTTTTTCTTCAATATATATATATATATATATATATATGATATATATGGGTTGTTGACGTGACATGGCATTTTCACTGTCCCATAAAATAAAAATTAATATAATTAATATTTTGTCGTTATTTAAAATGCTGTAAATCATTAAACATTTCTTTGTCCTACATGGAACTGTTACTATAAAATCTGCAGTGTTATTTGATTTTTTTTTATTTTTGAGCCAAATGTCAAAATTGTCCCATCTGACTGTCTCAAGTGTGGTTCAATAAATTACAACTTTATAAATTAAAAAGAAAAGCATAAAAAAGTTAATAAATACCTCCGGCATAATTGTACAAGTGTCTATTTTAGTAAATGGAAATAATTTTTTTCATCCATATATTTCTGAAAGTGTAGGAACTTGATACATTTTGTCTCTGAAAACCATGTCCTATGGTGTGACACCATATCCTGATTTTAAATCGGCAATTCCAATTAAAACTTTAATTAGTTGAAGGATGTCAGGGTTCTGTTGTGTGTGTCATCTGTTCCTGCCTCCTGTGTCCATATTTGGTTTGTTTCCTGTCCTTGTTTCATGTCATTATGAGTTAAGTATGTTCCAGCTGTGTTTGTCTGGTTATCTGTAATTAACCTGTGTATATTAGTTCATGCCTGTTCAGTTTGATTTTGTCTGGTCTACTCGTTACTTCCCGGTGTATCCTGTCTCTCTGCCTTGCCTTGTCTTGTCCTGTCTGGATGTGTTGATTAAAGACTATTATTTGAGTTTATATCCTCGTCTGCGTGTTCCTGTTCCTCCCTCGTGTGTGCACCGTGACAGAAGACCAGACCTAACCGTAAGCGGCGCCCCTTCACCTCGTTTTGTTTTGTTCGTTTTTTTCTAAAGTCTTTGTTTTGGTTCCTGTGTGTCTGTCCTGCGGCAAGGAAGTCGCCGCTCGTAATCCCGCCATAGCCCACTGCAAGACGGCGTGGGAGTTTGGCGGGATCGCCGCGAGTCCGCTGACCGTGATGCCCTCATGCCTGCCGATCGTGGGAGATATCCACCGCCGGCGGTGGCTCTCCCAAGCCCGCCGGCGGGTTGCCTAGTTCCCGGGTTGCCGCGCACCGTTCGCGGGAGATCACACCACTGGCCCGCCGCTGACTCAATGCCCGCCGGATCGCCGCTGACTCATGCCCGCCGGATCGCCGCTGGCTCAAGCCCACCGGATTGGCGCTGACTCATGCCCGCTGGCCGCTGCTAACCCTAGCCCCGTGGATCTAGTCCACCTGTTACGGCCAGGAGTGCCGTTTTTAAGTCATGTTGTGCCCACAGGAACATTTTAATCAAGTCTTTTCTTGTCATGTCTATGGAGACTCGTCTGGGGCAGGCGGCTCCTCTTGTTGTGGCCATGGAGGCCATTCTAGCCGCCTGCCCCCTTGTCGCTGATATGGAGGCGGTCGCTGAGGGACCCTGTGAGGGCCTCTGACTCCTAGTCATGCCCAGAAGAAGCCTCAGCCTCCGAGCTAGCCCTGGAGGGCTTCCTGTTCCTGTGGGCTGTCCTGTCTGTCTGGCCCTGGAGGGCTGTCCTGTCCTGTTTGTCTGTGTCTAGCCCCGGAGGGCTCCTGATACCCCCTAACTTCCCCAGGGAATTTTTTTTTGGGGGGGTAAAAGGGTTCCGGCTGTAGGAAGACCCGAAGACCATCTGCCATGGCCGCCAGAGCTCCCAGCTCCACCATGGCCTCCTGAGCTCCCTGCACCGCCATGGCTTCCAGAGCTCCCAGCTCCGCCATGGTCCCTGTCTGTCTGTTCCGCTCTGGAGGTCCCCGTCCTGTGTTCCTGTCCGTGTTTGTCCTGAGGGGCCTCCAGAGCGCCCACCCCCCCTCCCCGATGGAACTGTTAAGGCTCGGGACGAGCCTTTCGGGAGGGGGGAGTTATGTCAGGGTTCTGTTGTGTCATCTGTTCCTGCCTCCTGTGTCCATATTTGGTTTGTTTCCTGTCCTTGTTTCATGTCATTATGAGTTAAGTATGTTCCAGCTGTGTTTGTCTCATTATCTGTAATTAACCTGTGTATATTAGTTCATGCCTGTTCAGTTTGATTTCGTCTGGTCTACTCATTACTTCCCGGTGTATCCTGTCTCTCTGCCTTGTCTTGTCCTGCCTGGATGTGTTGATTAAAGACTATTATTTGAGTTTATATCCTCGTCTGCGTGTTCCTGTTCCTCCCTCGTGTGTGCACCGTGACAAAGGACCCCATTCATGGTCGTGTTACTGAAGCCCCCTGTGAACCCCATGACATGAACAGATGGTCAATTTTTGTCTCAGAACTGTTCAAATATTTAACTTTTTTGGAACCACTACAAAAGTGTTACGTTTTGTTGTCCTTTGGTGTGACACCCCTAAATTATATTTTTTAATTAAAAACTGCATGTTAAACTACATAATCATGGAAAATTATGCAAATGTCTTGCAAGCTGCTAATGACAGGTTAGCTTGGAATAGTAAGGTCATTAATTGACACAAAAGGCTGAAACGTCCTATGGTGTGACAGAAAATGTCCTCCGGTGTGACGCCTGTACTGTCACACCACAGGACAAAGATGTCACACCAAAGGACAAGGTCTCTTTAAAAAGCATTTTAAATAATTAAATAAGATTGGTTTAACTCCTTTTTATTCTTTTTTGATTATGTTCTTAAATGCAATAATTACATTAATTAAACTATTTTCTGATGTTTTTGCAGAAAACTTGTACCGTTATAAAGTGTCATGAAAATAAGTATAAAATATGATACTTTGTTTTTGAAACAGAAAGAATTGAGGGAGAAAAATTAGTGGAAGAGAGAGGACATGGAAATATAGACAGAAAATTAACAGGGATCCACCAGAAGGGAGGAGATCCTAAGAGAACGATGCAGAAAGTAAATAGAATCAAAATCATGCCTTAAAAAGAGTAGCTATATAGTTTTTAAAAAAAGTCATTCACATCTTAATGAATATAGTTTCAATCATATATCAATAATATTTAGCTGTATCATAAATATCAATCATATTTAGCTGTGCCGCACATGCAGCAGGGGGGCTTAAACAAACATGTTGATATTGTTTGTATCAAAATTATACTTACTTTCTCATTTGACATGTTTAAAATTAAATAGAAATACTCTAAAAGCTACCATTTCTGTTCTTCAGTGTGACGTAATGTCCTATGGTGTGACGTAATGTCCTATGGTGTGACACACATAAAAGAACCACAGATTTGTTTTTATCTCAAAATATCTTAAAAAAAAACAGTTGAGTATTGCAATAGGGGAGATAGAAATATCTCTCATCTTAAAATGGTTTAATTTTCAGCAGTTTTGAACAGATGACAGCAAAGTTTGTCTTGTTGTCAAAGTTTGTCTTGAAATTGTCCAACAAGTCATGGGGGAAAAAATGATGTTAATTATAACTTAATTTTAAATAAATAACACTATATGAAAATAAGTGTCTAACAATGAAGATAAATATCTCTCATGCTATTTATATATTATTAAGAGTTTTTGTTTCTTAATTTTTGCTATGTCACACCATAGGACAAATTTATGACACAGTTCAGTAAAAATGTAAAAATAAAACAATGAAAGAATTGACGAAGTTAGGGACCCTTTATGTTTTCTCAAAGACCAGACTTCACACTACATAAATATATTTATTTCTTCTTCAACAATGGTCTTTTACAAAAAAAAAGAAGCATTTTTTACTGGCTATTTGTCAACTACCCATATATATATATATATATTGCCAAAAGTATTGTGACACCCCCTTCTTTAGAACAGAAAAATGCACTTCCAAATCTGTGGCAACAACGATGGGAACATAATTCATGTATTTAAAAATTATATTTCAATCTCTGTTGCAACAGTTTTGGAAGTGTCTAAAATGACTGTACCCATATGTACAAGTCATTGGTGTTTGGTGATGAGTTTTTGGCTCAAGGTCTGCATTTACAGTCACACCAGAGGTGTTAAACTGGGATTAGGACTTGGTTTTATGCAGACCAGTCAAGTTCTTCCACACTGACTGAATCAATCATTTTCTTCTTGAACCTTGCCTTATACACAGAGGCATTGTCATGTTAGAATAGAAAAGTGTCCTGTCCAAACTGTTGCTATAATATTAGAAGCACACAATTTCCTAGAATATCATATATATGCTTTAACATTAAGATTTATACTCATAGAAATTACTAAAGTAGTCAAACCTGTTCATTAGAAGGGGGCGACCCAATACTTTTGGCAATATAGTGTATATATATATATACAGGTGCATCTCAATAAATTAGAATGTCGTGAAAAAGTTTATTTTTTCTTGTAACTTATTTCAAAAAGTGAAACTTTCATATATTTTAGATTCATTACATGTAAAGTAAAACATTTCAAAAGTTTTTTTTGTTTTAATTTTGATGATTAGAGCTTACAGCTCATGAAAGTCAAAAATCAGTATTTCAAAAATATTAGAATATTTACATTTGAGTTTCAATTAATGACCATCCCTACAGTATAAATTCTGGGTATCTCTTGTTCTTTGAAACCACAATAATGGGGAAGACTGCTGACTTGGCAATGATCCAGAAGACGAACATTGACGCCCTCCACAAAGAGGGTAAGTCACAGAGGGTCATTACTGAAAGGTGTGGCTGTTTACAGAGTGCTGTATCAAAGCATATTAAATGCAAAGTTGACTGGAAGGAAGAATTTGGGTAGGAAAAGGTGCACAGGCAACAGGGATGACCGCAAGCTTGAGAATACAGTCAAGCAAAGCTGATTCAAACACTTGGGAGAGCTTCACAAGGAGTGGACTGAAGCTGGAGTCAGTGCATCAAGAGTCACCACGCTCAGACGGCTTCAGGAAAAGGGCTACCAAGCCACTTCTGAAACAGAAACAACGTCAGAAGCATCTTACCTGGGCTGTGGAGAAAAAGAGCTGGGCTGTTGCTCAGTGGTCCAAAGTCCTCTTTTCAAATGAAAGTACATTTTGCATTTCATTTGGAAATCAAGGTCAGAGTCTGGAGGAAGACTGGAGAGGCACAGAATCCATGTTGCTTGAAGTCCAGTGTGAAGTTTCCACAGTCAGTGATGATTTGGGCTGCCATGTCATCTGCTGGTGTTGGTCCACTGTGTTTTCTGAAGTCCACAGTCAACCCAGCCATCTACCAGGAAATTTTTAGAGCACTTCATGCTTCCTTCTGCTGACAAGCTTTATGGAGATGCTGATTTCATTTTCCAGCAGGACTTGGCACCTGCCCACACTGCCAAAGGTACCAAAAGCTGGTTCAATGACCATGGTGTTACTGTGCTTGATTGGCCAGCAAACTCGCCTGACCTGAACCCCATAGAGAATCTATGGGGTATTGTCAAGAGGAAGATGAGAGACGCCAGACCGAACAATGCAGATGAGCTGAAGGCCACTGTCAAAGAAACCTGGGCTTCCATACCACCTCAGCAGTGCCACAAACTGATCACCTCCATGCCACGCCGAATTGAGGCACTAATTAAAGCAAAAGGAGCCCCTACCAAGTATTGAGTACATATACAGTAAATTAACATACTTTCCAGAAGGCCAACTATTCACTAAAAATGTTTTTTGCATTGGTCTTATGAAGTATTCTAATTTGTTGAGATAGTGAATTGGTGGGCTTTTGTTAAATGTGAGCCTAAATCATCACAATTAAAAGAACCAAAGACTTAAACTACTTCAGTCTGTGTGCATTGAATTTATTTAATAAACGAGTTTCACAATTTGAGTTGAATTACTGAAATAAATGAACTTTTCCACGACATTCTAATTTATTGAGATGCACCTGTATATATATATATGTTCATTATAGATTAGATGTATTTGAGTCATTTTATAATTTTTAATGTATTTCTGAATAAATTAATACATTTGGTCAAAAATTATCTGTTTTTGTAGTGCAGATGTCTAGATTTAATTATCATTCTGCTAAATGTTTCTGTAACTTGAGAACACTAATAAAAAGCAAAAGCAAAGCATAAACATTTAAACCTGTGTTCACATATATTATATTTATCTGGATCTCACTGCAGCTTTGTAGGGACGCTATATCTGAAATATGTGAACCATGCGTCTGACTGAGAGAAATGTAGAACAGAAAAACTCACCTCCTGAACAAGTACTATTGTGTCCTGAAGAATTTAGTCTCAGTAACCTCGTGAATTTTATGAGGCATTCTAATTCCTTCCATGTAATGTTTGAAAACATAAAGCTGTTATGTTATAATAAATTCTCTGAGTGCATGACTTCTAAATAGAATGCCTTATGTAGATAAAATAAAGCATTCTATTCAGAGTTCATCCATTTAGAGAGGACAGTAAAGCTCCAGAGGCCAAAGTATCACAGCAGATGCTTTGGGCATATAAACAGATTTATAATATAATATGGCTCCTACATTTTCTATAAAAATGAAATCTGCTCAGAGAGCATCAGGATTTAAGAGAGATGCTGTAATTTGAACTATTTAAAATGAATAAAAGAAATGAGAGTGAAGTCTTATTCACAGGGAGCAGCCATCATTGCTTCAAACTGAAGTAGTGTGCAAAGACCAGTGCAAAGTGGTGATTATCTGCCTCTAAGATTCATTTTGCTCACCAAAAAAGCTCATATCTCACATTCATGTTCACTCTCTCCATCAATCTTTCAGCTGAGCAAGCAAACAGCATGAGTAAGCCAGACTCTGGGTGTGAGGACAGTCAGAGCTGAGGAAGTCTCAGTAAGCTGCTGAAAGCAAGCAGGATTACTGTCTTCAGAAAATAAACAAAATACTTAAAGGAGGGCTGCCATCCTAATCTGAATCGCTCATCCCTCTCACCACAACGCCGATGCCATTTCCTTCATTTTGAGGGATGTGAAAAAATTACAGTTTAAAAAATGTTTTATTTCACACAGACAACACACACTGAAAAAAATACAATTAAATCTGTAAAAATGGGGCACAATATACTATATTAATATGAAAGAATTTTCCATATATTTTTTTACAGGTGTTTAACCTGTATTTTGAATTGTGCACTTCATTGCATTGTGTTTTAGAGTTAACAGAAATGTCTGTAAAATTTATGGATAATGTCCTTGAAAAAAATAAAAAAAAATAGTGCAGAACAGCTGGATGAACCATCAGCTATTCACACACCGAAGAGTGAGAAAACCGAAAGGAAAACAAAAATAAATAAATACATATTTTTTTCAATAAATCCATAAGTGTGTGTGTGTGTGTGTGTGAGAGAGAGAGAGTAAAAAAATGTGCGATAAATGCAATAACTAATTTTGTATTCAATTTCTTCTGATTATTTGTGTAGGTCCTGCTAATCGGTGATATTTCAAGCCTACATATCTACATGGTTTAAAAGCCTTAATACTTTGCTGCCAATAAATTATAAAAATATCCATTTAAGCATAAACAGGTTGGTTTTTTGATGCCGTGAATGTGATTTTATAACATTTCATAAGTACAGATAAAAACATTGTCATACAGTGCTCACCATAAAATTAAAAAAGGAGTTGTAGTATTGTCAGTTCAATTTATGTGCAATTAGTCCATATTTCTCAAACGTTCCACATGTCAAGGGTGGAAATAGTAAAAGCACTTAATAGCTATCACATCCTAGCACACTGGGCTCTGTAACATCAGTCAATAACTTCAGTTTGCACCTTGACTGCTGTTGTAAGCTATTATGTATTTAAATGTATTCTTTTTTAATTAGCCTATTCTTTTAATATCTCAGTGGAATACCACATCAAAACTTTGCAGAAGCCTTATTGAATACTCCCACAAGTAGGCTAATGTCCCTGAAAAGTCTTTAGCAGTTCAAGGTTTATTATTCTCTTGAGTTAAACACATATGAGCTTGTATTGACGTTGCTCAGTATTAATAGAAGTGTAAAATGAGGTCGTCAATCTTTGACGCACATGAACACAGCGCCCCGATGAGTTTGGGAATTCGTGATTTATATTTTGCAGTACATTCTCGACAGGTAAGAGAAATGTTTTCAGCAGGACTATAAAAATGTTATACAGCAGCGCGGTTGCTACAGCAACGACTGACCCGACGGTAGATAAAACGCAGCAACATCAGTTCATCCATCACATCCATGAAATCCACCGGAGAAAGCAACGGATACAGTTGCGAAATTGGCATTTCGGTATTTTCAGTAAAATATTAAAATGAGGCGCATGCATAAGTGGAAAAAAATGGTTGAAAAGAGCCGCTCGATGCATTCAGTCGTTGTATTAAAGCTAGTTAGATGGAGTAAAGCTTTAGGAAGAGATGATGCCTTCAAAAACTTCAGAGTCCAAACGGGATAACAGCGTCCCCGCCTCGTCCATTCAAATCTCACTCACAAATGATTCCAACGTACACAGATGCCTAAAGCGAAACACTCGCTACGATTTATGAACAAGTTGCATGCGATGCTTATTCGCGTCTTACCTGGATATAAACGGGTCGCTTCAGCCAGATCCACGATATCAGACCCCGTGCCATGATTGAAACACCACATTTCACAGCACTAACCTACCACAAATACATCATTAGTGCACGGCGAAAGCTATTTAAATAATGACAAAACACAAATTACAGCAACCAATGTCGTTTACCAAGCCAAGGTCTTTCTCGCCATGGGGAGAGAGAGAGAGGATGAAGAGTAGTGAGGCTCCTCAGACGCCGCACCTCACGCGCGATGAGCAACATCTGCGCTCACATCCGCTGGATGAGAGAGACCACGCGAACCAGCCTCACGTTTAACGACAACCTGATGAAGTCTCAGGAAGTTTGTGCACGTTTGTAGGGCTTTGGTTATGTTAGTGTCGGATAAGAAGGTTCACGCAGGTGGACTAATGTGAGTGGTCAGTATTTTTCTCCAAATAAGGTCAGATCAGTGTGTGAAACTCTGTTTGTTGCACAAAAATCTCGCCTTTCTAAACATTTCGCAATGAATAAACACGAACACTAAATACACTAAATGGAATATAACTTACTATTAGGGTTTGCTGGGTTGTCACACTATTAAAAATATATAATTTGTGTAGCCTACTTTTGTAAAATACGTTACTAACCACAATCGCATAAAAAAAGATTAGTAGGCTATTTTCTAAAAAGGAGCTAGCCTACATACAATACATAATATAATAAAAATTAAATAAACATATTTAATAAGTCTTTACCATATTCAAGGGAATGAATATGTATGTAGGGTGATATCAGGCAAATTGGGCCATCAGGTAAAATGGGCCATTTAAGGTTGAAGTGTTGTATCTCTTTAAAAGTTAACAGCCAATGACTGCAAAGAATTTTAAACTGTTGCCACAACAGTACTTGACATTTAGCAAATGAATGTATTGGTCTGAGGTTGCTAACGGGCGAGGGGCAATGCCTCATTCTGAGAACACATCAGAAAAAGGCAAGGTGAGTGGCCTGACATATCAATATTACTTCTCAATAATAAGGATGATAAATCAATAAAAAACAAATGCACATTTAGAAATAATGATTCATAACCCATGTCTTGATGGCCTCTCTGAGATAAAATACTGATTTTGTTAAATAATCCAGATTTTTATAAAGAAAAATCATTTTTAGTTACTGGCCCAATTTACCTGAATGTGTTAAGATAAAATGAGCCATTAATTTCAGTTAAAATGGGCCACCTTCTGAGTTGAAATTCTGGTGGTTTTTCCTTTTAAAAATTATTTATATTATTATATATTGTATTTTAGCATTTGTGACATACCTTTTTCACATTTTATTACAGACAGCATGAAAAACAGAAAGGATCAGAAAGGAAAGACGAGGGTCAGAAAGGAACATAAAGGAGATAGAAAGGATGTACGCCAGGGATGGGGCAAAAAATACAAAAATACACACGCACACACACTCTTACACTAATGCGCACACACACACACACACACACACACACACACACACACACACACACACACACACACCAAATGTTCAGGTTTTTGTTACATTTTTCATTTTTATTGATGAAATTCATTGAAAGGTTTGAGTGTCTTATATCTCATCTGTTTGAAATTCTTTGCAGTCATTGGCTGTTAACTTTTAAACTGTTGCCATAACACTAATTGTTTTTGTTACATTTTGTTCATGAAATGTATGTTTTATTGATTAAATTGTTTGAAATCAATGTTTTAATGCAATTCAAATGGATGTTCTAATCTGTTACATTATAAAATTAAACATAATTAAATGTGTTTTATCAGAAATGTCTCTATTTCGCTTTGCAGTTTGACTGGCCCATTTTTGCTGATCAGCCGGCCCATTTTACTTGAACACTGCCATCTCAAAAAATGTGGGGCAGCTAATGTTTCAAAACCTGTAGGGCCTGAACAATTTTATTTTATTACATCAATTCAACACAAAAATATTAAAAACAGTCCTGATTAATCAAAAGAACAGTTAAATGTCATACATGGGTTTTTTGTTAGTGTTCCATGCGATTAACAAAAAAGTGGCCCAATTTGCCTGATATCACCCTATATATAGAGAGAAAGAGAGCCTTAAATAGGCCTATATTTACATTTATGCATTTAGCAGACGCTTTTATCCAAAGCGACTTACATTGCATTCAAGTTAGTTTTTTTTTAAATGTTTATCAGCTCTTGCTTTCCCTGGGAATCGAACCCATGATCTTGGCGTTGCTAGCACCATGCTCTACCATTTGCGCTACAGGAAAGCTATATACATGTTTAAAAATGTATGCATATTTTGGTATGTTTTCTTCCATTACTCAACTAATTAGTTTTTACACTAATAGCTTATGCAAGTACATTAATGCTGTATAATTTAATGGCATAGATTATTGAAATGGTAATACTTGTAACATCAAGTGCTGGCCATACCATTTAAAACTATTTTTTAAAGTGCACAGCTAAAATCATAGGTGGCTAAAACATTTTTGCTGGATGCTGATTTTTGTGTCTATAACGCTACATACGTCTATTGTAATACTGTATGTTAAGAAAAATGGCAGCCAGAACATATTTAGAAAAATTCCTGCCAGACAGAACCCAATAGATTTAATCTTATTCTACAAAATGTCCGCCAACAGCTAACACTATAATAAAACCTTAGTACATTTTTACTATCAGCTCTCACAAATCTTGGGATGCTGGATGTGGTGCATAGAGACTTTCCACATTTTCTCACTTCAAGACACATCAAATGAAAAACAGAAAATAAATATAGTACATGGTGCATCCCTGCAGACAGAGAGTTTTTTATTTGGTTGTCATTTCTGCTGCTATACATAGTACTCAGCTGAGACTGAGAGGCACCGCATTATACAACAGACAAGAGCCTATGGCCCTTTTGCTAAGACTGTTAGAGCTTATATCTCAGCTAAGCTTTACAAATAATCAAAGACAAAAAACAGCCTTAATAATGAGAAAATGTAACCTAGCTACAAAAAAAGCCAAATGTTTATATTGTAATTCATTTGTCGTATGCTTGATTGTGACTGTATTACAATACAAATTATTACGTTTATGTACACAAAAGTTCAATATAATGCAAATCAAGCATATTCACACATCCACATCATGCACTGATTCACACACACACAAACACACTCACACTGATATAAGCAAACTCAGAGTCCTTTGAGCTTAATTTAATTTACATTTTACAACAAAAATAAATGAGCACTTTTTTACATTATCACACAGGGTGCATATGACAACAAAAAAAGAATAAACCTGCCCATAGTCATAATTTTTACTGCCAGGTCAGGTTCAGTTGAGGTGGTCTCACTCCACCTCTGCCACATGGGCCACCTCCACTTCCATTGTCTGGATGATTTCTGGTTCCTCTTCCACTTTAACTACAGCCTGCTGTGCCAAGACGTAGTTCACCACCTGCATAATACTCTGATCAGACAACGTGGCCATGGCTCCCTCGCTCACAGCCTGAACGGCCTCCACGGTTTCTTCTGTGATGAGCACGGTCTCTATCTCCTCTGTGGTGGGAGGCAGTGGAGGTTGGAGTTCAGGGGGCAGTTCGGAACCGAGGATGCTGACGGCGTGCTCCACCTGCGTGCCTTGGTTGTGGAACTGCAGAGTGTCCTTCTCCAGCATGATCTTGCCGGGCAACTGATCTCCGTGGAACTTTGTTATGTGCTTCCGCAGTGTTCTGGCGTCTATGTGGGCCTCCTCGCACAGAGGGCACACGTAAGGCCGCTCGCCCGTGTGAGTGCGGACGTGGCGCTTCAGCGAACGCGCATCAGCCCATGCAACGCCACAGGTCAAACACTCAAAGGGCTTCACTCCTTAAAAAAAAAAGAAAAAGAGCAGCATGACATCTGTTAAACTCAGCTATTTATAAGCATTTCAAGTGGCTGATACCCAAACCAAAATATCAGCTGACTGTAAAATTGCCACAAACAAGCATGAAAGTGTGTAGGATGTTTGATTAGACTGAACATCTCAACAGGGTGATGATTGAATCCCAATAATGACTCATGTTGATTATTTCCTGTTCGCTGGGTCTGTACAGAGACATGCAGTGCCACCTACAGCTGCATTGCAGATGTGCAGATTAGGAATCTTTTCATTAAAAGCAAATCATAATTTGCTTTGGATGACATGCTTCAAACAATGTATGTATATTTAAAAAATAGTTTGTTTAGAATTTAGTACTATACATAGTGGCGAAACTAAAAGGTATTTTTATGGAGAACTTTAATATTCAATATTGTTTTTGGGGGGGAGAGGGTTATGTTGGATAACAAGCATACTGTGTGTGTGTGTGTGTGTGTATATATATAATTCATTACATACCTTTCTATCAAAGTTATCTGACATTATCAAGATTAATTTGTTCTGACGCAGTTTAACTCTGAGTTCTTGTCATATTTTATTACCATTTTCTAAACTAACTATAGCAAATAAACTGTGATAATGTGAGAAATGTTGAAGGTGTCTGAATAAATTTTGGTTTGACTGTATATACATATATATATACAAAATACATAGTTTATGTATGTAAATTATTATTAGTGGGGAAATGAAAAGCTGTTTTTTTTTGTGGTGAACTAAGAAAAAATATTTATTTATTATTATTATTATTGCTATTATTATGTACAAACATTTTTTTTTTTGGCTCCTGAATGGTCACAAAGCAAAAAAAGCAAAAAAAAATTATATATGTATATTAGGGGTGTAACGGTACACGTATTCTTGGTTCGGTACGCATGTGTGTACCGAACGATACAGTATATATAAGTATATATAATATATATATTTATGGCGTTTTTATTATGGCATAAATCGCTGTTAACGCCTTATGGCATGACAGACGGTTCAGAAACGTGCTGGTATAAACCCAACACAAGCTTTGACTCGATTCACGTGCTGAGCCGTAACACGCCGCAAACACGTAGCATTTCATTTTCAGCAAGTTCAGTGTCCACAGCTCGTTAGTTCATTAGAGAAATGAAGTCTAGAGAGGAGCATTTCACAAAATATTCACAATAGTTATATTTTACTAAACCTGTTAGTCTTAATTATTTAATGTAGTTTAAATTAAAAAAATGCTAAACAGTGTGTAATTGAATATATTTTATGCCTGAAATTTTATTATTTATAAGTTAATTTAAAAATTGCATTATGTGCAATTTACATGTTTGCATACTTCTTTTTTTGTTGAGTGTTGATCATCTATTTAAAAATTAAATTTAAGTTTGGGTTAAGTTGTTAGGCCTAATTTAACCTTATAATGTAAAAGGGCTCCCTATTTTAAGCATAAGCTGAGATAGATTTTTATACTAAGAAAATTTTAACTATAATTGAATGTATTTAAAGAGATTATTTAGTTATGTTTTAAAAAAAAACGTTTAGTTTTCCCCCTGCTGTACCGAAATCATAAACCGTGAAAAACCCGAACAAAAATTTGTGTACCACTATGGTTTCCGGGCCATATATATATATATAAATATCACAACCAACAACAACATAATTTTCTCAGAAACGATTGAGTCGGAACAGATTGAGTCAGTGTTGCCAAAATTCTTGCAGCAAAAAAAAATAAAAAATAAATGTTTTGGATGAAACAGTTCCTAAATCTGCTTATAAATTATTTACTATCATTCTACAAAACATGTGTTTATGTATGACTCTCTACTCACCCTGGTGATTATTCATGTGGCGGCGGTACTCTCTGAGCTGTGTGAACTTCCTCCCACAGTGTTCACACTCTCTCTCCAAGTTCAGCTTCACTCTGCCCTTCTTTCCATGAGTGGCTTTCTTGACATGCCGTCTAAATAGGGCCTTCTCAAAGAACTCCTTCCCACACACATTACACCTGCCAAAAGGACAAAACACACAATTTAGTTTGAAGTCTACCTCTAACAAGTGTTCAAGTCTCTCTAGAGTTCAGGTATTATATAATACAGAATATAATTTCCATGACAGGCTCTACTCAGATCTAAGGTCGTGTTTTTCTTTCAGTCTAAAAACTAAATCTTTAATAATAAATAAAATCATAATAAAATAAAATGGCATAATAAGAATCTATTTCATTTTCTTCATAAAAAAATAACCTTTCAAAACATCCCTATAATAGAACTATTTTACTCTCACCTGAAGGGCTCTGCAACAGTGTGCGATTTGACGTGCGAGTACCAGTCCTTCTTCCAGCTGTAGCATTTGCCGCAGACCTGGCACTGGAAGGGCTTTAGGCCTAAGTGCTTATTCATGTGCTGCTGCAGGTCTTTTGCTTCAAAGAAACTCTTATCACAGCTATAATGAAGGAACAAAAAGAACAAATTAAGGAACTAAACCGTTATATTGGAAAAATACGTGAATAAGTCTAATGGGTTATTTGAAGAACTGTTGTGTGCATGTGTCGAGGGATAAGGCACTCACTGAGAACAGTGGAATGAGCGGACCTCTGGTCTGGGTTGATGTTTCTTGAGGTGTTTGCTCAGTCCGGACGCACGGTGAAAAGTTGCTCCACAGGTTGTGCATAAGTACTTTGATTCACCTGTTAAACAAACTGCTATTATGAACTGCTCATTTAGCATTTATTGTAATGTTACAAACAGTGTAATAACTACATTAAAACTAAGGGTGTACATTTTTGCTCAGACAATAATGTGACTTAATTGCAACCTTTTACTAAATACTCTTAAATTTGGGTTTAGGTATAAATGAATACATTTGGCTCATACATCCGAAAACATGCTGACTTGTAACAGCAACTAATGGCTTTTGCCATGTCTTTCAACCAATTCATAAATTTATTTACAAGTATGGGTGAATCCCATTTCTCTGTCTTACCCCTTCCCCTTACCCCTTCCCCTTAGTTTTGCGCGTTCACGTGAGAGTAAGGGCTATCCCAATTCTCGTTTTGATCGAGGGGTAGGGCTAAGGGGAAGTGGTAGATACCCCTTAAAACCAAGCATTTTCGCGAGCTTACTTGAAACCAAGGGGTACCCAGAACACACTGCGCAACCGGCAACAATGGCGGCCAGATCATCCAGAGAGTCCCATAAATGTATTTTCGGCTTAAATAATTGATTTAAAAATTATGACAGTTTTGTTTTGTGCTCTACACAGTCCTGTACATATATATTTGCAACCATGTTCTTAATTGAAACGTTTTAAAAAATCGCTAGTTTTGCAGACAATCGCAAAAACATCACTAAAACCCACGCGATCCACACACACACTTAACGTTACAGACGGCATCTTGGAAGTTTGTGATCAACACTTGTCACCTCTGGTGACGAAGCAGCCAGCTAGAGACGATGTACGATGACGTAACCGTAACCAAGTGGTGTCTCATTTCATAGGGGTATGTTTTCACCCCTAGCGCTTACCACTCGGTTTTGAGGGACAAGGGCTAGGGGTAAGATGAAGGGGTAGGGGAAGGGGAAGGGGTAAGACAGAGAAATGGGATTCGCCCATATTTCTTTTTCATCTGTATCTGTATCTTTATTTTTAACAATGTAAAGCACTTTGAATTACCATTGTGTTAGAAATGTGTTATATAAATAACCTTGCTTTGCCTAAAGTAAACTATTCAAAAAATTTGGGGTCGGTAAGATTTTTTTTTTTAACATTTCTGAAAAATGTCTCTTATACTCCCCATCACTGCATTTAACCGATCAATAATACAATAAAAACAGTAATGTTGTGAAATATTATTACAGTTTAAAATAATAGTTTTTTTGTTTTAAAATGTGATGGCAAAGATTAATTTTCAGCATTCATTTCTCCAGCCTTCAGTGTCACATGATCTAATATGCTGATTTGGTGCTCAATTTTTTTTATTTATTATTATTATCAATTTTGAAAATGATTATGCTTCTTGATATTCTTCTGGAAACCATGATGCATTTTTTCAGGATTCTTTGATGAAATTCAAGAACAGCATTTATTTGAAATAGAAACATTATAAACGTCTTTACTGTCACTTTAAAACAATTTAATGCATCTTAGCTGAATAAAAGTATTCATTTCATCCCAAAAAACAAACAAAAACACCTTACAAACTTTAGAAGAGTAGTGTAAAAAATAATTAGTTATTATTCTGTAACTGAATCCTAATCAAAACACACAATTTTATTTATGAGCATATCAATGCATTTTTTCACCCATAATTAATTCTAATCACATAATGACAGAGCTCCATTAGATACTTGCATATTTACCTATTCATCTGACAAGTAAAAGGAGTATGTGTGTGTGTGTGTGTGTACCTGTGTGAATGCTTGTATGCTCCTCCAGGCTTCTCTTGGTAACGAAAGATTTCTCACAGACAGTGCACTGAAATCTCTTGAGGGAGTCGTGCAGCGACCGGTGCATCTTCAGACTGTGCTTGGTGGCAAAGCTCTTCCCGCAAACCTTGCAGGTGTGTGGCCTCACCCCCGTATGGTTCAGCATGTGAATGCGCAGGGAGTACAGCTTGGGAAGAGTCTTGCCACAGATGTCGCACACAAACTCCCGTTTGGTGCGGTACTTCATCTGATCTTCTGACCCCTGAGAATCTTCTGCGGCCGTGGCTCGCGTCATGCTGGCTCTCTGGGTCTTCTGATGCTTGTGACGGGCCAAATGCGCTCGGAGCGAAGCTGCGTACTGGAATTCCTTATTGCAAATCTGTGAGGACAAACGAAAGGTCAGAAAAATAACCAAAATGCATAAAGATCAGGCTAGAATTATTACTTTTTATTCAGCCCAAGGTTACATACACTGCACTTGAAGCTGCGAGTCTTCTCGTGTTTCAGAGCGTGCATGATGAGGGCGTACCGCCTGTGGAACACCAAGCCACACTCGTTACACGCGTGTTCTCCCTCCGCAGCTCCTCCTGGGTCTCCCTGTAGTGCGCCTCCCTCCACAGTCTCTGGCTGGTCTGCAACAGGATCCGGTTCCTCTGCTAAAGCAGCTACGGCATCAGAAGCAGCCTCCAGGTTCATCTCTGAAAACTCTTCAAGATTCTTCTTGGCAGACTGAACCGGTCGGCCTCTCCTGGCAAATCTCTGAGGTGTCTGGGGACACAGTGTGATTCTAATAAGACAATCTGGCTGACTGCCTTTGAGTGCATTTTTTTCTATCCTAATCCTTGGCTCATTAAGCAACATCATAACATTGGGCTTAATGACAAATAATAGTGTCTATGATGATGATAAAAAAAAAAAAATCTAATCTAGTTTAAAATGCATGTCCCAGGTTTTTGGCTGCACTCTTGTATTTTAATGTTTTCATTTTGATTTTGTGGTTTTGAAAAATATTAATACATTTTCAAGAAAAGTTTAAATTTAATGACTGTGGTGAAAATATACTAGTCAACATTTGAAGTGGATCAAAACCTTCCATCAAAGTTGTCCTAAAACCTAAAACCAAAATGCGTTCTCGTCTTAGGGCAACTTTGATGAACTTTTCTGATCCACTTAAATGTTGACTACTGTATATAACAACATTGAAAAATATAGAATAACATTTTACTTCAATTAATACATAAGTGTAAACATCTAAGATTATTTTTCAAATTAAAAAGCATTTTTTGTTGTTTTTGTTATTTTATAAATATCGTAAACCATCTGATCATAAATGTAATTAATGTCAGGTTTTTTTTCCTCACAAGTTTCTGTTTCTGCATGGCATTCAGTGGTTTTTCAAATATTAATAAGCAATGAAGCAGTTTTGTTAAAATAAATAAATAAATAATTTGATTTCACTTCCCATAATACATGAGTCAGATCTAAATTGTTACATTTATAAATTATTCTCAAGTTTTAAGGTAAATCCATTTATTTTTGTTTTTAACAAATATCATGAATTATTCGTACAACATAAATATTACATTTTTGGAGTTTTTTTCCCCCCTCGCAAGTTTCTAAGTTCTGCATGTTGGCACATCCCATGACTTCGCTTAAAATACATTTTTAGGAAATATATTTGATTATTCCACTACTAATAATTATTTGTATTATTTAATTGTTAATGTATTAATTATTTAAGGTTTTTCATTTCAAGAAATAATTTTTTTAATGAAGACTGTTTCCTCATAATGATTTTAGGAGATGATATCAGTATACCAGGCTCTGACAAAGAGTGAATCAAGGCCACACAGGGGGCACTCCTGAGCACCCTTTTAAGCCATAAAATGACAGATGGGCCACCCTGCGGTCCTGTGGACCTCACAAATATGCCAAGTCCAAAAGGGCACCATTTGGGACAGGGCCATCATCACATTTACAAATGAATCGTATGTCAAGTGAATGAGAGCTGCATACCTTCGTAGGAGGTGAGGTGCTTTTCTCTTCCTCCTCCGTCTCAAGTCCCATATGAAGACGAACATACCCTCCTTCTTTCACGGATCGTTTTCTCAGGTATCTCTTGTTGGGATCTAAGCATTCCTCTTCTTTTTTCTCTCCATCTGCAGCGGATCCATCCTCAACACCCTCCATCTCTATGGGCTCCTCCTCTGAAGGAAGAGGAGGAGGCAGTTCCTGTTGCTTCACTTTAGGTGGTCTTCCTGGCCTCCTTTTCACTGGTGCAGGGACTGGCTGTGGCGCTGCTGCAGGCTCGGGTTGACGTGTTGGTTCAGCCACCTGGGGCTCATCCTGCAAAGCAGGTGGTGCTGCTGCAGCTAAATGCACAATCTCAGAAGCATCTGTTTTGCCAGGATCCACACTAATGAGAAAGGCTCCGGTCTGCATGCTCTCTGCGACAGGTGTGTCACCAACCTGTGGCTCCTCAACAGACCAACAGGCCTGTACTACAGCCAGGGACTCACCTGAACCTGCCTGGCCAGAGTGAGTGACCAGAGTCATGGTCTCGCCCTCCTCTGCCTGGCCGCTGTGGGCCACCATGGCAAGAGACTCAGCTGAGCCAGCCTGTCCGCTATGAGTGACTAGAGTCATCGTTTCGCCATCTACAGTCGCACCAGCAAGCAATGCCAGCGATTCAGCCGTCCCGATTTCACTTGTGATTACAGCCAGGGACTGCCCTTCTCCAGGTGTGCCTTCACTCTGCATAGTCACTACATAGGTTTCGGAAGCGGTGGGTGTGATTGGCTGAGGAGGCGCAGGTTGGCTGGATACCACAGTGTGAATATCTCCTCTCTGGTAGACCATCAGCTTCTGCTCTTCCACTTTCTTATGCACAGACTCACAGATCTGAAGCACTTCCGCCATCAGTAAGTGCCGTGCCAGTGTGGCTACCTCTGCCATCACGCAAAAGTTGAAGGTCAGATTAGAGGTGTAGGCAAAATCCAGTAATGGCAGAAAACTGGCCTTGCTGAAGCCTGGCGGGTAAAACAACAAATAAGAAACAATGGCAATTCAAATACATACAATATTCTCAAATAACACCCCGATAAATTAAACAGTTAATGTTCTCATACTAATTACAAACTAACTAGGGAGCATTTCTATATTTTACACATTAGAGGTTGACTAATGTAGTTTTTTTTATGGCCATTGCCAGTCTGTAAAATAAACAGATTTTTACTTTAGATAGCAACTTTATTTTGTGATCTTATTATTTTTCACAAATAAATAAATTGTTTAAAACAAGAATAAAACGAAAATAGGGAGTCATCCGAAGATTTAACAGCTGGATTTGCTATTATCTGCAAGGTTGTGAAATTAAATACTTAATACACTTATTTAAATGACATAAATTGTATTATGGATTATGGATTTTTGAAAATGACCTTTCATGCAGTGTGTAACTCTAAGTGAATGAAAACATCCTGCAAAGTTTTAAATCTGAAAGTGCACCGTGTATAAAGTTATTGTCTCTCAAAAGAAAGAGTCGACTCTGAATCATTGAAACGAGTCGTTTTTTTAAATGAATCCCAAGCCGTTTCATGTTGACGTCAACATGAAGCATTAGCATATTGCCCGCCCACTTGTTGCGCGCGCAGACCTGGGAAAACTTGCCCTGCGTCCCAATGTGCATACTATCCACCCTATCTGCCCTAAATAGTATTGAAAATTACTAATATCGCATAGAATTTAGGATGGATAGTATGCACATTGGGACGCAGGCTTGGATTTTCGCATTGGTCTGAATGAAATGCAAATTCATTCTTTGCCACTAGGTGCACTTTTGGAGCGTTAAAAGCTCACAAACACTGCTTTAAATGAAATCGAACAATCACTGCAGATTAGCGTCACGCAAAGGAGGGGTTTGGAAAAATTAATCATTCAGCGAATCGTTTGGGAGTCGTTGAGCAAATAAGGTAAAAATAAATTCATATTATAAGAAAATGAAAGTATTTTTTGACCTTGCATGCATGTCAACCTGTTGTTGGGGACTCCCAAAACCAAAATATGAACCTTTCATTACCCATAATAGGGGCACTTTAAAAGACAAACGAATGAAGACATGGGCGCTACTGTGTGTCTGCGTTCAGACGCTGTCAAAATAAAAGTCCTGCTTCTGCCACTTATCAACCAAAGAGGAAAACTTAACGGCTTTTCCTAACAATGGTCGACCAATATATTGCCATCACAGGTATGCTCCCAAAGTCAAGATGCAAGTTCTTCATCCCAGAATGCATTGCAATTTGCTCAGTAAAAAGTTTAATCCAAGATGGCAGATGAAGCCAAATTACATTGTTAAAAAGAACAGTAGTATTAAAAAGAACTATAATAACCATCTCACCAAAAAATTATATGTGTAATATATTTTTATGCATATTAAATTAATCGTTTTCAAAGTGTTAATAGAGTTGCTGCCCATGAATAGTGTTTCAGATTAGCCACTTTGTGGTCATATTTTGGTTTGGATGCTGTTTATGGAAACAGAACTGTGATGTAGTTCACTGGAGTTTGGAACAGAGATTATATTTATATATATATATAAATTATATTTATTTATATATATAGGCAAAATTTCATTTCCACAAATGAAAATTGTTATAATTTTTTCAACCTCATGATGTTCCATAACTGTAATGACTTTCTTTTATCGAACATAATTTTATTTTTTTTGAAAAATGTTGTCCAAACTAGTGCTGTCAAATGATTAATCGCGAATAATTTTATTTTCATAATATAACTGTGTGTACTGTGTATATTTATTATGTATATATAAATACACAAACATATAATATATATTTTGAAAATATTTACATGTAGATATTTATATAATTTATATTATACATATATTTATTATATAAACGTAACATTTTTCTTAAATATATACATGCATGGGTGTGTATTTATATATACAAAATAAATATACACAGTACACACACATATACTATGTAAACAAAAACTTTTATTTTGGATGCGATTAATCGTTTGATAGCACTAATCCGAACACTTTAGGTACCACTATCTTTCATTGGAAGTACTTTTTTTTTGTAATTTTTTCTCTCAAAATTTCTTCTTTTATGTTCCACAGCAGAAGAAGAAAGTAGGTCATACAGCTCTGGAACAACATGAGGGTGAGAAAAATAAATACATTTTGGGTGAACTATACCTTTAAATACTTCATATAATTAAACATAAATCCTTAAATTGATTTGTCTTTTTGTTTATTTCATAATTTCAATCAACAGCATGGTGCATGCTTCTCACCAGAGAGGTCAACGACAGCTTCATGACTGGACATGGCACCCTTTTCCACAAAGAGCTCGTAGAAATAATCACTGCAGGAGGCCAGGACAGCTTTATGTGCGCGATGCTCCTCACCCTCAATAAGCAGGGTTATATCACAGAACTCATTATTCATTCGCTGCTGGTTGAACTTGTCCAGCATCGTCTGCCCATGCTTAGGTAAGAACTGCTTGACAATTCCCTTACTGTCCACCTATAAGAATGCATAAAGGAGAAATAATATATCATTATCGTGCATAGATACATTAAAGATATAAAATATGATATATTCATTATAATTCAGAACAACTAATATTTACTGTATCAACATAATTGAAAAAGTGATTTCAATATCCTCTTTTAATATCAAGATGCTATTGTACCTGGAATAATGTCAATTAAATTCAAAATTTCAACCAATTTTCAACCAAAAACCAATTTTAATTCAGTGACACAAATGGTATACTACTATACTTACAAACACCAATTCATGTTTATCAACTGCACTAGACTGCTCCGAATCCAAATCATTATTTGCCTCATCGTCCTCTTCCTCGCTGGCACATACAGATGTCTTTCGTCTCGCTTGCCGGACAGCTGCTTGTTTGGTGGCATCTTCAGCATTGCCTCTCCCCTTCTCCTGCTTGCTTTGGCAGTAACTGCACTCTCTGATGCAGTCCTTCACCTGCTTCAGCACTCCTGTCATAAGACGATTAGGTTTAGGCTACTTATAACAGACGTTGTCTCAAAAACCCTAAATATAATATTGCCTGTTCTATCTCAGAAACTACCATGTTAAGTTCATTCCCAATCACACTTGGACAATAAAAAGCCATTCAGAGTATGATGATCCGCTTTGTATACTGCTTGCACAGTATGCCACATGCACATAAACACATACCACAATTATTGAATATTTTAGTTATATCAGTGTAGTATAAGTTGTGTTCAGACTTCCAAAAACAACAGAAGACACTCAGTACTACTGCAGCAAAAGTGACAGCAAACCTCAATATTCACCATGAAGACCCTGTTTCCTCAAAATCTGATCACAGAGAACACCCATGAAATAGCTATAATTGCTAAAACCTTAATCACGGACACCAATGATAAATTGCGAAAAAATATGGTGTCACACAATCATAAAACCAGGACAGCTGGAGCACCAAGATGAACTTCAACATCTTGCCCTGGCTAAACAAATCTCCTAACTTGAATATTATCAAACCACTTTGGACAGTTTTGGAGAGAATTCGATTTCCTCCTCCAACAAGCAATTGGCAGATGACATTATAAACAACATTCATCTGGAGACTATACAAAAGTTGTATGAATCTATTCTAAGAAGGTTGGAAGCTGCATTAAATACAAATTAAATATTGCCTATGTGTTCATGTCTTACTATCTACTTATTTATATACAGAGAGAGAGAATCACAGAGACTCATAGATACGTAAACATATATATAGACTTATAGATATCTATGGAGAGCTTCCTTACTTGTCACCTGCTTGACATATAACCTAAAGACAAGAAGCGATTCCAGTGGCCGCACATCTGGAAAGCTCTGCTGTCATTACATTAGTGATTAGTGTACCTCTCCACCAGTATTTCTGGGAGATGATGTCCCATGTTTGCTGCTGGTTGAGGTGTTCCCCTCCGGACGTGATGTGCGCCTCCGTGATGAGTTCCTTCCGTCTCTCGGCCTGCAGCACCACTTCCAGCTCCGTGAATTCATCCAGGCCTTTCTGCCGCCTCTGATAATAAAGAATCCCATTGCGCACTATGTAACAAGCAGCTGCTTTCCGGATCTTTCTCTTGGTGTTGCCGTGCGTGCCCGGTGCGTAAGGCTCACGTTCATCAGTCAAGTAGCGCTGGATGGCTAAGTAACTCTCCTCGCTCGACATAACCCCGATTAATGAAGCTCACTCAACAGAAACGAGACACATCAGCCAGCGAGAGCTATTCTCGAGCGTAGAATTCAACAAGGTATTTTTTCAGCTCGTTCCCACTTCCATAGATGACACAGAAAAGTATCGACTGTGATATTTCTGAAATGTTTTCCAAGGGGGAACGTCAGTTCTTGACCGTGTGGGGTGGACTTGCCTGAACAGACAAAATGGCTGCTGCACAACCGGATGTTGCGTTTGAAATGGCGGAAGCGGCGACTAGCATTTCACGTGTAGGGCAGTCACGGTAACAGCAGAGGGTGCTGTTTACATACGATTGTATTGTGAAAAATTGTTTTAAATGCTGGGGGAAAAAAGGTTTGTTTGAAATTTAGAATATACTAATAAGATATACTTTAATTATGTTTTAATCCTAAATTATTTAAGCCTCTGTAAAAGGCTCCCTGCTCTAGAACATGTTACCAACTGAAATAAAAGACGAACATGACATAAAGTGTTTTATAATGATGGTTAAGCGCTGGTTTAAAATAAATCAGAGCTGTACGCATGTTTAACTAATTTTAATTAATTGTTTTAATTTTCTAATTATATGTTGCCAGGGTTGGGAGTAAAATAGGTAATCAGTTTATTATTATTATTATTATTTATTCATTTATTTTATTTAGCCTATTTATTTATTTATTTTTGCAAGAAAAGCCTTTCTAGGGACTCAGATGCAAATTTGCATATGCTATAAATTTACATTGCATATTTCTCACCTTCTTCTATAATCATGATTTATGTACAATCTAAATAAACCTATTTCTAAATAAATAAATAAATATTAATGGTGTAATTTATTCCATAACAAATAATAAATTAAAGTATACATTTAAAATAAAAAATACAGATTCCTTATTTAGCATAAATTTTAGATTTTATTTAATAACATCACTATTTATTTATTTATCACCCTCCATAGTAATAGGCAAAAACTGTAATTTATTTGTAGAGCGTACCTACATACTTGAACCAAATGAGAAATTAATTTATTTTCAGTAACATTTGTTGTTTTCTTAGCAAAAACAGCCTTTTCCAACACGTTTGGGTATTTGCATTTGATGTAAATAGCCACTACCAAAATTTGAATGTTTTTCATTTGTGTAATAACCTTACAGGTGGCTGCATTGATCGAAGCTCCATCTTCCCTTGACATTGATTGTGAGATGTGTTTTATTCCTCATGCTGGAACACAGTCTGACAGAGATAACTGAAAAGCCAGCACCTCTGTAGCGGGTTGCCAGGCAACCAAAATGACTCATCACCTACTCCTCTGTGAAAGCTTGTTAGCAGCATGGGTTTGTCCTCAGCCCATTCGTCTGTCCTTATCACTGATACATTCCTTCCACTGAGAAGACCCGTTTAGTCCCCTGCACACTTCTGACCTGCTGAACTGATAAAGTAATGACTGAAATATACACACACGTACATTTCACATGAATCATGTAACAGTAAATAAAAATAAAATGATGAAAATAACATTATCTATCTATCTACCTATCTATTTAGCTTGCTAGAATACCCACGAAACAACTTGGGAACACATTACCTAGAACACCTCATAGCTCAACATATATTTTTGTAGTACATTTTGTGCTCTGCGTATGAAATATTACCTTGGCACTGGAAAATGAGACAAGACTAATCTATCACCACCAGCCTCCTGTGCACCTTTATTAAATATGAATGTTCTACATTTTTATTATGCTTTATTTGAAAAATAGGGTAAAATTCTGATGTTATGGACCTTGAAAGGTCATTCCAGTAATATACAGGGCTATGAAATATAAAACATATTTGCTGTGGATTTATAGTACCGCTGCACTGATATAAACAGTCAAACCTGGAGTGCAGATACAGAGCAGAGAGAAGTCAGAAGAAAAAGAACAGAAGGACATTATAAATGACTGACTTCTAAGTATCATCTCAAGCATAAAAGATAGAAGGTAGAAAAAGAAAGACAGCAGGAAGAGAGCAGAAATGACCTGGAAGTCACAGGGATGACATTAATATGTATAATATAAACATACAATGTCACACACTCCCCTGTTCGAATGGATTCAGGGATTTAATATGTTTATACTTACAGTATATGTCTGAGATTTATGAATATTTACACCAGCCTTTCCTAATTTACAGACATATATTTACAGCAAAATGTGACTTATACTATGGAACAAAAATGCCCAAGTCCAATTCACAACAGTTAGGTGTAACGGAAAATACTTCACGTTCTCTTAAAAACAGAGGCTGCTTTGTCACTCTGGCTCCTAATTAACAATAATTGGCAATGATTAAGCTGGGAAAATGTTTGTCTGTCTTTCTCACACCAAGTTATGGGTGTCTGTGGAAAGTGATTCTGACAAAAAACAAACAAACAAACAAACAAAAAAACACGCAAAATAATTAAAAAGAAATACAAGTTTTATTTATTTATTATAATTAAATAATTATATTGATTATGATGATGATCATAATAGCAGAAATAATGTGATAATTATTTTCTTAAATAAGCTATGACCATGACCACAACAATTTTTTTTATCATGAACTCATGTTATTAATACTTTGTTATGTAATACATGTATGCTTACTGTATGAAGGGGAAACACTCATGTTCGTTTACAGTTGCTGGACAGAGAGTTCATCATACCCTATTTATGCACTGTGGGTAATAGCAATGTAGCAATGTCAAAGGTCAAGTGTATCACTTTTATTTAATGATAACATTTCTCCTATCCCAACTTTAAGAGAACTGTTTAAAAAGACTCTGCAATGTTAGTGGCGAAGAAATGATACACTTTACCTTTAAATTAGCCGAAGCCACAACACTTTTTGTTTGTTTGTCAAGTGAAGTGGCTTGCAATAAATACCAAGTATGTGACTAACACTTCCTTTCACTGGAATGAACTGGTTTGCTTGGATCAGGCTCAGTCCTTTCTATTTCCTCAGCTTCAACACAGCTTCAGCTAACCAAATACAGGCATAAGATACCAGAGAAGAGCTGCACTGAACACAACTTAAATACTGAGGACTGACAGGAATGAATGAATGGATTTAGACATGGGACGATGTAGAGATAAAGAAACATGCCTGAAACCCTGGATAAAGGACAATGTAGAAGAAGAAGGGGAGTGAAGGAAAACAGAGAAAGGGAAAACCAACTCTGTGCCACAGATGAAAATGTTATTGCTTAGAAGTTGCTCTTTCATAGCTTAGGAGACTGAATGGAGTTAATTTTCATTTAAAGGGATAGTTCACACAAAAATCACAATTCCCATCCTCATGTCATTCCAAACTTGTATGATTTTTGTATGGTTTTTCTATACAGTGAAAGTCAATGAGATTGAATGTTATTTCGAAATATCTTCTGTTGTTTTCAGCAGAAAAAAAAGAAAGTCATAGTTTGGAACGACATGAGGGTGAGTAAATGATAACAAATATATATATTTTTTTTGGTGAACTACCCACTAACTATCAACTTTGTCTCAGATTCCTTATAAAAAAGATACAACAGATACTAGGAGACACATGTGAGATTACCAAGAAGCAAAAGTCTCAAGAGATCTCATTTCGTCACATTTCTTTCCTATGGGATCAAGGCTGAGTATGTCTGGCTGAGCAGACATAGTTTTCCATCAGGGGTCACCTGGGAGAGAGAGAGCATCTGCTTAGATTTCTCTCTCTGTAATCAGAGAACCTATTTATAAGACATGCATGTACTCTCTGGGCAGACAAGGAGAAAGTGGAAGAGTACGACATGGACTAATATGTCATTCAGGGACAGAGATAAATGTACTGTATGTAGCAGTTTAAGTTTGCTTGAATATGTGTCTGTGTTTGCTCTTGCGTTCAGAACATCATAGACATTAGGGAGTCTGTAGACAGTGTGTGGGTGCAAGAACGTACTGATAAACCCTGTTCACAAGGTGCATATTAGTACAAAAATGTTACATATTAATACCTTTTGAAAGGGTTACACTTTATCTTACAGTAGTGTGTACTGACAGTGTACTTACCCAAGAAAGTGCTGTAGTATAAGATAACTACATGGTTAAGCTTAGGTTTAGGGGTAGGTTCAGGCCAGGGTTACCTATAGTTATTACCAAGTTATTGTAATCGCTATAATAAGTACATAGTATGTCCTCACGGAAGAGGACAGTAAAATAAGGTGCTATACCCTTTTTTTTGGTAATCAATCTGTAAATTGAGTTTAACTTTTTCTAAATCCAGAATATTCCTTTAAATCGGGGTAAAATAGATGATAATTTGGTTTCTGTTTTCCTGTGGGAAAGTAAAAGGATATGAGGTTTCCACAAGGTCACACAGGAAGACAAACTGTTTAAACTGTTTCAGAGGAAGTACAGTCTTGAATCAACACATCCAACCCTGATGTTCACCAGAAGTTCATAATGTGTACCTAAAGGGTAGGCTTTTTTAGGTATTCAGTTGTCCAGATATGTCAGATGATCAAAACTTGGAGTTCTTGAATAGGATGAAAGCTTCCTCAAATGTTTTTATGCTGACAAAGCAGAAAGCTGCTCCACTACTTCACAACATCATCTGTCTCTCTCAGACTAACCTACATTTAAAGGGTTACATAAGAGGGCAAAAGGTCATGGTTTTGAGCATTAAAGAGAATGGAATGTCCAACTCGTGGATGACGCACCCTGTTCAAACTGTGTCCAGGAGAGGACGATGTATGCTACAAGGTGACTTTTTGTAGTGCTGGAAAAATCCCAGAGGCACCAGGAGTTTACGAGCCTGTAAGTAACCTTGAAAGACCAGCAAGTCCTCCTGAAAGCATGTTTATGATATTCAACATATACAAGTGACTAATCACAAGCTAATCATTAACACAAATAACTAGTTTTTGATCTTTGCATTAAAAATCTGCTCATTAACTGCTCATTGTAACCTAAAACTTCTGCAATAAAACTGAAGATGTCTTAACACAGACACATGGACTCTATTAATGGGATCTATTGTTGGTGGTTTGGTCAGGAATAATTTATGTTGCTTTGGGATACAGGGAGAGTTGGTAAGAGAACAGGGATGAGTTTAGTTTAAGACCATGCTGGGAAAATGGAGATGCTGTCTTTCCATGGGCTCATAGCCAAAGCATAGGATTAGTAACACCCTGAAATTCCCCCGCACCCCCTCCCCCCTACTCCATTACGCAAGCCAGTCATGGACTCCCATGCCTTGAGAGTGGAGATTTAATAAAGTGTTGCAGGATCAAAATACTGCCACTGTTTCCATTGACTTCACTGTCTCTCACACTTAATATACAGGTGTTGTCAAACTGGAGTCCCCAAACAGAACTAAAAAATTATAAAATAAGGTAAAATACAAAATAAATGGCATATTATTCTTATTCAAGAGTTTGAGGTCAGTACGTTTTTTTTTTCTTTTTTTAAGAATCTGATACTTTTATTCAGCAAGGATGCATTGGATCAAAAGTGAAACGGCATTTATGTTACAAAAGATTTCTTCAGATAAATGCTGTTCTTTTGAACTTTATATTCTTTGAAAAAATCCAGTGGAAAATGTATCATGGCTTACATAAAAATATAAGTAATGTTTCTTGAGCCTCAAATCAGCAAATTAGAATGATTTCTGAAGAATCATGTGGCACTGAACTGGAATAAAAAATCAACACTGCCATCACAGGAATGAATACATTTTTAAAATATATTTTAAAAAATGGTTGTTTTAAAGTGTAATAATATTGCACAATATTACTGTTTTACTGATTTATTGATTTTACTGATACTAGATCAAATAAATGCAGCCTTGGTGAAAATCTGACTGACCTCAAAAGTAGTGTGTGTCTTTAAAATGTATATTATTGGGTAGAAAAAGACATGCAGTTAACTCAATATATAGTAATATTTCCCAGAAAATATTTGAATAATTTAGTACAATCACAACATAAAAGATATATATTCAATTTTATGTTGTCTTTATAATATAATACTTCCTATTTTTCACAGGTAGTATACTGTAAATACAAACATACAATTACTAGAATATCACATCCACCCTAATTTTAAATAAATAGATAAATAAATAAAGTGCTATTTTAATTAAACAACATAAATAAATCAGGGGGTATCACCGTCTTCTCCAGTTATTTTGGTCAGTGGCAACACATACCTAAACTGGGGTAATAAAGATTAATTTGGGGCCGTCACAGCATCTCAATTGCTTGTGCCATCAAAGGCTGTAAAACTGTGATTCATGCTCTTCAATCTAGCAACCATGCAGTCACTACTACACAATGCGGCCCCTAATAATAAGCCCTTTGTCAGCTGACTCTCAAATCACACTGAGAGCAAACAGGCGGTACTGGTTCATCTTATAACTCGGGGCCTCTCTGTTTCCCAGAATGCACCAGCAGGCTGCTTCCCGAAGGACCACAATAGATGTGACCTAATGCTGACTGTGCTTGGATAGATGTGATGAGAATAAAACATTCACAAACCACTCATTTGGAAACAAGCTATTGATATGCAAAGCTCTATCAGAGGCTGAAATCAGCATACTTTGTGTGTTCTGTTCCCTTTAAAACATCGTAAATAGGCTGCAATAAAAATTCAAATATGCTGTTCACGGAAAATAACCCTGAGAACACAATTCCTGGAGACTCCTAGTGTATCCCTACTAGGAATGATGAAAAGAAATGTGGACAGATTTCTTAGAAATGGTACATTCACCTGTAGCTCTGCCTACTCTCGTGAACACGCACCTTGAAGTACAGAACGTTTAAAGTCATTGAACTTTGTCAAGGTCTTAGCTCACTGATGTGATCAAAAATACAACATTTCGAGTGATTTAAAGAAAAAATGAGCACAGTAAGGAGGAAAATGACAAGAGCAAAGATCAGAAACACTGATTCTTCTGTAAATGTAAAATTTGACCTTGAAATGTAAAGGTCACTGTGTGGGGTGTTCTTGTGTACTCAGCATGTATCTTTGCGTTGTTGTACAGGTATGAGAGTAAGGCAATGAAAACTTGATGACAGCTTGGAAATGAGACATTATCAGGCAGGATTCTGGCTTTCACCTTTCCTGTACTACTGACTTGTCTTGTGACTGGACACAAAGAACAATGGAGTAAGGAGGTGAGCAGAGGAAGGGGGGAGGACAGAAAGGAGGAAAGAGGAGGGACAAGCAGGTTGTGGAGTATGTAAGGTCAGCAGAGTCAGGTTTCCTGGTTGAGCTGAAATCTGCTCTATAACCATTAACGCTAGTGACTCAGGCGTCCAGTTTGCTTCCACTGTTAACCACAGAGGTTACCAAAGAGGTCAAAAAGGTCAATTCCCAGGGCCCAGCCAATCTCAATAATGCTATTTTTTTCTTTCTTTCTTTTTTTCTCAGACTGAAACATTAGCATTTTCCATGCAGAGGTTGTTGTCAAATCTTTGGAGTGGAAACCACTTATACTTCAACAGTCTGTGTGTTTATGCAAGTGTTCACACACTGAAGTGGTTAGGGGGTGTAGTATTTTTAAGGTAACCTAGACCCTCAGAGTTGTAAGAGGATATATACTCCTGCAGAAATAATGGGATGGTGGTATTTTCACTGACTTATACCACAGTAGGAGTTTGGAAAGGTCCTGTTTTCCCTTTAATCATTTAGATCTACTTTTTGTCCTGGTGAACAACAGAGAAAAGGAGGAAGGATCCACCTGAGCTCTGCTAGCGGATGAGGTTAAAGCATGCATTGTTACTTTAAAGGGATAGTTCACATTCTGTCATTGTTTGCTTACCCTCATGTTTTTTTTTTCTTACATGAAACACATTAAAAGAAGTTATACTTTTTATAGCTCTGTAAAATATATTCTGTTAAATTTACGATCAAAAGAATTGCAGGTGTGGTTGTCAGAAATTCACCGTAAAATATTTCAAGTCTTACGGAATGGCATATTGGTGCCTGTAAATTTTACAGCTTATAACCGTATATTTATTAAGTGATAGTAATATCTAATTCAAGTACCAATATCATTAACATCTATTGATTGCCACCATAATAATGCAAGAGGTAAAACAGAAAGCCACTTGACACTTGATACAATGACATGAATCATTGTATGTTCATCATAATTGTCCATAAAAAATAGACAATAATCATAATATATAGACATTCACAAGGGCATGCAAACAAAGATATAACAATATTTGATGTATCACACAGGAACTTCTGGGAATGTCTTTTTAGCATTTTGCACTGTAAATTGTATTGTCATTTGTAGTTGTTACTTGCAAAAAACAACATGAATTTGACAGTATTTTAAAGTAAAATTACATGTGATGTTAAACGATTTACAATTATTTACTGTATAGTTTTGGCTTTACTTACTGTGCAGTTCACAGGATTATACTGTAACATTTTTACAGTCTTGAAGAACACGTGTTTATTTGCATCCATAGTTATGGATGAAATATTTAACAAACATTAAAATTGCTCCAATTAACAATGAGCTCACCTATATCGTTTCAGGTTTTTTTTTTTGTTTTGTTTTTTTTGGATGATATTCTGAAGTTTATGGCATAATAAAAAGAGGGACAAAAATTCCTTTCTTTGTTTTTGCTTTTTTTAAATTCCTTTCAGAACCTGCATTTCAATTTACAGTACACAAAAGCAAATACACTAAATGTTAGCCTAACTTCTTCTGAAACATGCTATTGGCTAAATCTGTTTGTCTTAAGTAAACCCTCTCAGTCGTCATTTTTTAAAGAGCTTTCATTTTTAGCATCTGTCTATTTTCTCCTGCTCTTAAATGTGGCGTCTCATCGTATTTATCCCATAATTACAGCTGAGCGCAGGTTCCAAAAAGCCATCACGACGCTAACAAAGTTTTATTCTCATTCCTGCAAACAACCATAATTACAACATTGCCATTCAAGCAGAATTTGGATATTGATAATGCATGTATCTAAGCCTGCATAATTAAAACTCACAAGAAAACAGCAGAGCAGCTGAATGAATGCGTGGCCTGACCTGCTGAACCCTCTGCAGTGGTCAGTTGCAGTAGAAGTGCGCAGTAAGTGAAAGGACAGTGTCGGCTATCCCCAAAGAGAAGACTTGACTTGGGTACAGCCATGTCATTTTGTGATGCTTGGCTCCATGCCTCAAGCCGGCAGCTGCCATAAATAAACAGTGTTGAGAGCCACTGGCTTACACCCAACCACGTCTACACTGGAGAGGAGCAGAAAGACTACTAGACAGAATCTGGCTCTGCACTGGAGGCATTGACCCTCTCCTTAACCCCATTCATTTAAGTGCTCAACCAAAATGGCTGAGAAATGCTCAGTAAGCACAAAAGGAAAAAAATAAACATGTACATAAGGAAATCCAAAAATGCTATTCATCTATTCTATTTTTCATAAAAGACCCTGGGGCCTCATTTATAAAATGTTGCGCAGAAACCATCCTAAAATTGATCTTACGATAATTTCTCGAATATGCGAACGCGTCTCTTTCTGATGTGAAATCTATGAATCGCAAATCATCTTGAACTTGTGCGCAAATGAATGGTTTCAGCTCTCTGCCTTGCAAACGACTTCTAATTAATGTCATTAACATGTAAAAGATTGCAGTCATCATCCAAATTATTTAATTTAGAACAGCGAGCTGCAAGAACAGCTTACACTTCCAAAAACCTGCAGTACTCTGACAAGAAAAAGTGTGTACGTCTGCTCAGACCCTGATGAGACGCTAAGCACTTTTCCACATCAAGTTTTTACAAATATGAGCGTTGGCGTGGATTTAAGCATACGCAGACTTTATAAATGAGGCCCCTGGTCTCTAACAAAACATAGAAATGCAAAGACCACAATACACCATGTTTAATCTACTGCAATTCAAAATGTATGAAAAGGCAATGTCTTGCTTTACATTGTCATTCATCATAAAGAGGAACATGTTTTCTTTTAACAAGTTTAAACTGTATTGGGCGCTATCTCAATCCCCAACACCCTTCTCCAGCCTATAATAGCCTCACTCATTGAGAAAGACACACCCAGACCAGGCACAAACACACATGAATGCTTTTCAGCAGAGAGATCTTCATACAGGAAAACTAAAAAGAAAAGTAACATTTGTGTGTTTGAATTTTGAATGTGCAGTCTGGATAGGATATGAAGCAATACAAAGACCATGTACCGTGACAAAACAGCAGGAAATTTCTACCTTTTCCTCACGGACTCCATGCAAAAACATACAGCGCAACCAGTGTTATCCGATTCATGAACAAATCACTCTTATGATTAGATTCTTCTTAGTGATTTAAGAACATAACCTAAGTAGTCTGATTCCTGAACGAATGACTCTCTTGAGTCGATTTTTTAAAGTTACGTTGTCAGCTTAAATCAGTCTGATGTTTCTTTGACTGAACTGGACTGAATCCAGTTACTGAACTGAATTAACATCTGATTGAATTAATGAATTAGAAGTTATCATTATTTTCAGTGATGTCTGCATTGAAATAACCAAAAGCAATTTTGTTGTCAGCATAATTACTTATTGTCCCTATAACAACATCCGGTCTTATGAAAATGCGTATAAATAGCAGTGTTGCCAACTAATTTTCAGAGAAAGCTGCTAAAGGAAGGTCGATTTGTTGCTAAAAGTTGCTAAATGACGTTGTGATGTCATTGCGCGATGATGTCATTGCGTAATCACGACGCAAAAATTTGTCACATCAAAAAATATATTTTATATGTTAATTTAGATCTGTTTGTAAAATAATATGCATAATATAAATAACTGTATTTTTAATACACTGAATTATTGAACACTTACACATTTTTTAATGATTACAATTTAAGTTTTTTTAATAGCTAGTAAACTAGTAATACTACACATTCTCAACAATTATGCTTTAACAAAGTCCTTTTCAAGGATTTCTATAGTTTTTGGCTTTAAGCAGTGTATTAGTAGTTAGTGTGCTACACGTCTGTAAAAAATAGGGCACAATCTACTATGTTAATATGAAAGAATTTTCGGTATTGTTTTTTTTTACCTGCATTTTAAATTACGCATTGTGTTTTCAGGTTACAATACAGGGTGATAATGGATAATGTCCTGGAAAATTACTAGTATCTTTTCCATTTTTCTTATAGTGTACTAACTGATCAACAATGGCTAACAAAGTGTGTCATAAATAAACAGTGATTCAGTTATTCAATTAGGCTATTATTATTAAATTGAACAATTGCAAACAGTAGCTAACTAGTTCACGTGATGTGTGTACTGCTAGGCATCTTTGGTTTCCTCTTTTTGTGTAATTTGGATGAAAAATGTGTGCCTATTTATTATCACTTAATAAAGAGTCACTTATCAAAAGTTGCTAAAAGTTGCCAAATAAATTTTTAAAATTGCTAAATTTGTTGCTAGGTGCTTTTGGAAGAAAAAGTTGCCAGGGTAGTCTGAAAAGTTGCTAAATTTAGCAACAAAATTGCTAAGTTGGCAACACTGATAAATAGTAGCCTATAAGCCCGATTCGGACGGTAATTGTTTCTCATAAGGACGTCTGTAAAAATAAATTTACATATCACCTCAGTGATAAAACTCATGGATTCGGATGGCGATTTATTCACAGTGGAGGAGCGAGTTCTGTGATCCTGCGCACCCGGGAACGCGCTTTTATTTACAAATGTATTCTTATTATTGTGTAAAATGTATTTAAAAATACTTATTATGTAAAATGTATTATTATTATTCCAAGCATATTTTATAATATTTATTATTTGATTATTTATTATTATTCTCCTGTTTAAAAATAGGAAAATAGACGCGCTATAGTTGTATATAATTATACGCGATATATAGGCTATCTGTTTATAATACACATTTTAAAATTGTATTGCATACCTGCTGCTGCCATAATAAAGACACATTTGAACGTTTATGTGCTTTTCTTCTCTTTCTGCTCCCAGTTGCTGTGTTTGAGCAGTCATGAAGTATTGTTCTTTTAAATACTTTCCAGCATTTCAGAAATAATATGTAAATTACACCGAAGTACAACGTTACGGTGTTCGGGAGTGCTCAAAAAGGGTTTAAATACTGAATTTTGAATCGATTTCTTCTCGTAAACTCAGAGATGTGGATTCGGACGGCAATTCAATTACCACACGACCTCGGTGTTTGTCAAAAAACAGTAGGTAATTCGGCCGGGGATTTTCACGGGGGTGGTGAGAGATAAACACCGACATCCTGGATTCGGACGGTAATTAAATCACCAACTACCCCCTTTATATGGTGAAAATCACTTACGTCCCCCTGAGAAACAATTACCGTCCGAATATGCCAAATAAAAACGAAAACTCGTGGTATTGATAAGCAAAAATGGACTTTGGCGTCAAAGATCATCGGTGCCCCTCTCCCATCCATCCTGGACATTTTCCTTGCACGATGCTCCAGCAAAACCAACAGCATCATGAAGGACCCCACCCCTCCCACAGTCTCTTCCAGCTCCTACCATCAGGAAGACGGCACCGGAGCATCAGAGCCCGCTCCGCCAGACTGCTCAACAGCTTTTTCCCCCAGGCTGTGAGAGCCCTGAACTCAAATCACCCCGCCCCCCTCTGAAACCCCATGCAAACCCCTACCTCCTGAAACATGGACCACTTTTTTTTCTTTCTTTTTTTTGTGCAATTCAAAGTGTGCTACACACAGGTGAGTGGGCCTGTACAAACTACCTGTAGTAACACACTCTCCTCTATGCGCACTAGACACTTTTCACACACTGCTGTGTGTACATAATCCCACAAAAGACTCAGCAATATATGTATGTTTACATGCTCATGCACTACAAATCATCTTGTACTGTTCCCCAGCCAGCTGCTGACTCACAATGTTTCTCTTTGCACATGTACAGTATTATGTGAAGCATTCGTATAGTTTGTATTTTTTTAATCTTTTATCTTTATTTGTATAGGGTAAACGGTTATATAGTATACTTAGTCAAAATCTGTCAGTAGGTTAGTTGTGTATAGGTTTATAGTGTTTTACTTCATTGTTGTATGTCTGTATTTATGTAGCACCGTGGTCCTGTGAGGCACGACATCTCGTTCCACTGTATGTCCCCACATGTAGTGGAATGACAATAAAGCTCAACTTGACTTGACTTGACTTGATATGATACGCATGTGTTTGGCGTGCGTATAGTTTCGCGTGCATATGATACGAAATTTGTTGGCGTGCATATGATAAGCATCTACCCCACAACCATAATCCTACCCATCGCGTAACATATAGGCCTACACGCCAAAGTCCATTTTTGCGTGTCAATACCACGAGTTTTTGTTTTTATTTGGCATACTATTTATATGCACTTTCATGAGATCGGGTTGCAACATGTTGGTAAATATGCAGTAGTAAACTATAAATTCACACCATCGTTTAAAGCAGGGGTCACCAGACACGGTCCTGGAGGGCCGGTGTCCTGCAGAGTTTAGCTCCAACCCTAATCAAACACACCTGAAGCAGCTAATCAAGCTCTTACTATACTTGAAACTTTCAGGCAGGTGTGTTGAGGAAAGTTGGAGCTAAACTCTGCAGGACACCGGCCCTCCAGGACCGAGTTTGGTGACCCCTGGTTTAAAGGTTTGGACTAAGTATGATTTTTTTATGTTTTTGGAAGTCTGTTATGCTCACCAAGGCAATCTGATCGATTTTTTTTTTCTGTATTTGAAATAGTTTTATCATTAAAATAATTGTTTTCTATTTGAACATACTGTACTTTAAAATGTATATTATATGCATTTATTCAGCATACTCTTGATGCAACATATTCTGTAGAAACTGCACTATTTTTCTCATACCCTCGTAGCCCCAAAGCTTTATATGATGTATTCAGTATTTGTAAACACCCAAAAATACATCTGTGCACATTTACACATATACACAGGGATCAAATGTACTACATCCGCTCAATAGTTCAAGAAAAGCGGAAAACAGATGGAGAAAGATGAAGTGGTAAACAGCCGTTGTGTGTGTTGCACAATGCAGAAAAAAAAAACAAGCAGACTGTGGGAGAAATCTTATTAGTTCTGCCCATTTTTCCAATGAGTTTTGTTTTGTATGTTTTGTTACTCCATCTGAGTATCTGAGACTTAGATAAAAAAAAATACACCAAAGGGAACATTTTGGCCTTTTTCAACAACCATTCAAGAATGCATTGGAGATCATAGTCAAATTTGTATAAAAAAAATTACAAAAATGTTTTTGTTCCTTTTTTGTCATTTATATTTTAAAAATGATTACAAAATATTTGTAAACATGGAAATAACAAAAATGACTGCAAAATATGAGAACATAGCAATCCATGCAGGCTTATACAGAGCAAATCAAATATAAGCTGTGAAGCTAATAAAAAATGGAGTATGGCGTATGTTTTCAGTGAGTGCTATAAGTGCTTATGTGGTGACGTGCATGTGCTCTTTTAGCATAGATGTGTTGATAAGGACATTAAGTGATGAATGCAGTCTAGAAGTTTTCAAACTGACAGTCAAAGTCTGTCATTCGGCACAAGATATACTTCCACTGCCGATCCCTGCAAAGCGTAAAAAAAACAGACAGTTATCTCCCACCAAAACAAGTTTTTTTTAAAAACAATTTTTATCCATTAACAGCAACTAAAATGATGACATTAAAGTGTCCATTTGTAATAAAACAGATGTTATTTTGACATAAATGCATTAGAGGCAAAACCTTTAAGTGCAAAGTAGAGGAAGTGTTTATACAGACCTCAGTACACCACTGAAAGTAGTTTGAGCCCCCCTTATGAAGTAGCCATAACTGGGGACTACCATCTCCCCCTCTTCTTTGAGATACTCTGGAACATCATTCGTCTTCCTGTGCATAAATCATGAAAATGCAATCAAAGGAAAGGTTATAAATTATGTGACAAAACATCCTATTGTACAGTTTTAATCTAATTATCAGAGGACACATAATCTCATATCTGTGAATAACTCGGGATGTATATAGAGGTTGTTTAGTAACTGTATGAATATATTAGATCACCATTTGTTATTACAAGACTTACCAGCAGGAATATGGGCACCTGCGGGCATATCGACAGCAGTAGAATTGCCATTCTCGATCCAGAACTGCTTCAAAATACTTACTTTGCACACCAGCAACCAGCCCATTGTTAGTGCAAACTGAGGACCTGTAGACAGTACAAATATGGCTTTTATATTGAGTGAAGAGGCTAAACAATAGACATTTGTTATTTGTTAAATGAATATGAATCCTTCAGAACAAAGCATTGGAATATTGTATTCCGAGGTCTCGCATGTGGCATGTGGTCGTGTGAGGTGTGCCTGCCTTTAGCTATTGACCTTTAATTGTGTGCATCTTCCTGTTTATACTGAAGCGCTGACTAAAACAGCAAGAGGAACGTGTGCCTGACAAACATCCAGGAACACAGCATTAGTTCTGTCCTTTTTGTCTGGCACCATTAGCTCCATTTTGCCACTACAGAGCTTTAAATTAAGAGTTTGAAATGAATCTTTTGGATTTTTCACAAGTTGATTGTAGGTTGTGCCGATATTCAGAAAAACAGCACAATTGTGAGTGAGATATGAACAGCATAGTGCTATTGTGAGTGCTACTGAACAGCAGTTAAATTAAAAAGAAATTCATATTGAGTAACTTAGATTTTAGACCTAATTGCCAATTATTTTGTCTGTTTTAGCTTTACTAATGAATATAGTTCCAAGAAAAGCCACAGTAGTGCACGAGCAACAGATAGTAGTAGGGTTTTGTTTTTTTGTTTGAACCATTGTTTTTGAATGAATCGGTTGAGTGAATGATTCAATGACTCATTCATATAGACAATTGATTGGTTTGATTCCAGAAAGAATTAGTATTGTTAAACAAAAAGATTATGAAGTGAATGAATAATTCAATGTGAAGTAAATGATTCAGTGACTCGCTCATAAAGAAAGTTCAGTTGTTTCATTCCTGAATAAATCAGCTTTGTTCAATGAATTGGTTGAGTGAATGTTTCATTGACTTTTTCATTAAGACAATTCACTTGTTTCATTACTGAATGAATCGGTATTGTTGAATTAATTGGTTGAGTAACATCGTTCAATGACTCACTCATGGCGAAACCATGTAACCTGAAGGAAAGCATGGAGTGATACAGTGAACATCCCGTTGGGATCCTGTATCAAGACTCTTGATATGCCACTCGTCCAATCAGATGTGAGGACTTGAACTAACTGTCATATGCATCACCCACAACAGTTTTAGAATATTTCACTCACGTAATTAAACTTCCGCAGGTATGATAACACTTTGACCATAAAATATTCATGTTTGTTACAGCAGGAAGTGTGCAAAATAAGTTTTTACACGTCATTGCAATAATTCTAAATCACTTTAACCAGTCAGTAATTATAAGACAGAGAAGTTGTTTTGATGTAAGTTTTTAAGACAGCAAATGTCACCTCTGAAGTGGCTGTGAGACCGGGAGTAGTTTTTATGGTTTTCTGTAAATACAGGTTTATTTAGGCTTTCTGATTGTTTATGGCCCATACAGTCTGTTGTCATCACAACAGGCACACAATCATAAGTTCTGCACTGCTCCCCAGCCACCAGCAGTGCCAGACGTTTGTCATAGCAACACTAACGCTATGGGCAACTATACCACCAATAGGAAGTAGGCCAAGGCCTTCTCCCAGTGGAATGTCATCTATGCCGTATAGTGCAAATCAGAGAGACTGTTCTTATAATGTGAAGAGGGAAAGAAGATCATCTTAAAAGACAGCCATTGATTTAGGTGGGGCGTATATTCAAATTAAGCAATCATTTAAACAACTGATTCTTCAGCAAGATGAGTGTCTAAATGCAAAGAGCACGTACATACAGATACATTCTAAATATATTTCGAAATCAGCACAGTGTAAGGAAACATATTTTTCAAATTGAAAATATATTTTGATTAAACCTTCAAATGTCAATATATATATATATATATATATATATATATATATATACACTCCCCTCCAAAAGTATTGGAACAGTGAGGCCAATTCCTTTATTTTTGCTGTAGACTGAAAACATTTGGGTTTGACATCAAAAGATGAATATGAGACAAGAGATCAGCATTTCAGCTTTCATTTCCAGGTATTCATATCTGGATCTGATAAACAACTTAGAAGATAGCACCATTTTGTTTGAACCCACCCATTTTTCATGTGAGCAAAAGTATTGGAACATATAGAATTAACATAGATTAAAGTGAAAAAGACTTAATATTTAGTTGCAAATCCTTTGCTTTCAATAACTGCATCAAGCCTGTGGCCCATTGACATCACCAAACTTTTGCATTCTTCTTTTGTGATGCTTTTCCAGGCTTTCACCGCAGCCTCTTTCAGTTTTGGGGGGTTTACTCCCTTCAGTTGCTTTGGCACTATGTTTTGGGTCATTATCTTGCATGATGAAGGATCTCCCAATCAGTTTGGTTGCATCTTTTTGTAAATTGTCAGACAAAATATTTCTGTAGGCTTCTGAGTTAATTTTGCTGCTGCCGTCATGTGTTACATCATTAATGAAGATTAACGAGCCTGTCCCAGAAGAAGCGATGAAAGCCCAAGCCATTACATTACCTCCACTGTGTTTCAGATGAGCTTGTATGTTTGGGATCATGAGCAGATCCTTTTTTCTCCAAACTTTAGCCTTTCCATCACTTTGGTCCATAAAATCATTCCATAAAACCTTGTCCCAGAATTTTTGAGGCTCGTCTCCTATTCTTCTTGCTAATGAGTGGTTTGCATCTTCTGGTGTAGCCTCTGTACTTTGTTCATGAAGTCTTCTGCGAAGAGTAGATTGTGATACCTTCACTCCTGCCCTCTGGAGGTTGTTGCTGATGTCACTAACAGTTGTTTTAGGGTCTTTCTTTACAGCTGTCACAATGTTTCTGTCGTCAACTGCTGATGTTTTCATTGATCTACCCGTTCGAGGTGTGTTACTTAGTACACCAGTGGTTTCTTTCTTCCTCAGGAGATTCCAAATGGTTGTACTTGCTATTGCCAGTGTTTGTGCAATGGTTTGATTGATTTTTCATCTTCTCTCAGCTTCTCAATTGCTCGTTTTTCACCCATAGACACCTCTCTGGTTTTTATGTTGGTTACACGTCTAACTAACTATAAATGCAGTCTGCATGGATCTGAAACTGAGCGCAGACATTCAGTGCTATTTATTGTTTGAATAATCAATTAATAGGACACACCAGGGCAACAAAACACACCTGTCAGTCACATGTTCCAATACTTTTGGTAACATGAGCAATGGGTGGGTTCAAACAAAAGGTGCTATCCTCTAAGTTGTGTATCAGATCCAGATGAAAATACCTGTAAATAAAAGCTGAAATGTTAATCTCTCATCTCATATTCATCTTTTGATGTCAAACCCAAATGTTTTCAGTCTACAGCAAAAATAAAGAAATTGGCCTTACTGTTCCAATACTTTTGGAGGGGAGTGTATATATAGTATATACAGGTGCATCTCAAAAAATTAGAATGTCGTGGAAAAGTTCATTTATTTCAGTAATTCAACTCAAATTGTGAAACTCGTGTATTAAATAAATTCAATGCACACAGACTGAAGTAGTTTAAGTCTTTGGTTCTTTTAATTGTGATGATTTAGGCTCACATTTAACAAAAACCCACCAATTCACTATCTCAACAAATTAGAATACTTCATAAGACCAATAAAAAAAACATTTTTAGTGAATTGCTGGCCTTTTGGAAAGTACTCAATACTTGGTAGGGGCTCCTTTTGCTTTAATTACTGCCTCAATTCGGCGTGGCATGGAGGTGATCAGTTTGTGGCACTGCTGAGGTGGTATGGAAGCCCAGGTTTCTTTGACAGTGGCCTTCAGCTCATCTGCATTGTTGGGTCTGGTGTCTCTCATCTTCCTCTTGACAATACCTCAATTCTCTATGGGGTTCAGGTCAGGCGAGTTTTCTGGCCAATCAAGCACAGTAACACCATGGTCATTGAACCAGCTTTTGGTACCTTTGGCAGTGTGGGCAGGTGCCAAGTCCTGCTGGAAAATGAAATCAGCATCTCCATAAAGCTTGTCAGCAGAAGGAAGCATGAAGTGCTCTAAAAGTTCCTGGTAGATGGTTGCGTTGACTGTGGACTTCAGAAAACAAAGTGGACCAACACCAGCAGATGACATGGCAGCCCAAATCATCACTGACTGTGGAAACTTCACACTGGACTTCAAGCAACATGGATTCTGTGCCTCTCCACTCTTCCTCCAGACTCTGGGACCTTGATTTTCAAATGAAATGCAAAATTTACTTTCATCTGAAAAGAGGACTTTGGACCACTGAGCAACAGTCCAGTTCTTTTTCTCCACAGCCCAGGTAAGATGCTTCTGACGTTGTCTCTGGTTCAGAAGTGGCTTGGTAGCCCTTTTCCTGAAGACGTCTGAGCGTGGTGACTCTTGATGCACTGACTCCAGCTTCAGTCCACTCCTTGTGAAGCTCTCCCAAGTGTTTGAACCAGCTTTGCTTGACAGTATTCTCAAGCTTGCGGTCATCCCTGTTGCTTGTGCACCTTTTCCTACCCAAATTCTTCCTTCCAGTCAACTTTGCATTTAATATGCTTTGATACAGCACTCTGTAAACAGCCACACCTTTCAGTAATGACCCTCTGTGACTTACCCTCTTTATGGAGGGCGTCAATGTTCGTCTTCTGGACCATTGCCAAGCCAGCAGTCTTCGCCATTATTGTGGTTTCAAAGAACAAGAGATACCCGGAATTTATACTGTATGGATTACTGTATGTCATTAATTGAAACTCAAATGTAAATATTCTAATATTTTGAGATACTGATTTTTGACTTTCATGAGCTGTAAGCTCTAATCCTCAAAATTAAAACAAATTAAAACTTTACATGTAATGAATCTAAAATATATGAAAGTTTCACTTTTTGAAATAAGTTACAAGAAAAAATGAACTTTTTCATGACATTCTAATTTATTGAGATGCACCTGTATATATATATATATACTGTATATATATATATATATATATATATAGATAGATAGATAGATAGATAGATAGATAGATAGATATATTTACAGTGGAAAATCTATTTAAAAATGGGGTAACACTTTTGTTTATAGGGACCAATACTCACTATATACTAGTTGCTTATTAGCATGCATGTTTCTAGCATATTGTCTGCTTATTAGAACTTATAAAGAACACATTAATGCCTTACTCTGGATGACCATATTTTAGACACTTTTACTGATACCCCATGACTAAACTTAACAGCTACCTTACTAAATATTAGTAAGTGTGTGTGTGTGTGTGTGGGGGGGGGGGGGGCTATGTAAATAAAATGTTATCTATGTTAAGAATGCATTTTTGGCCATTTTTCATGTTTTAAATCAGTCCACAAATGGTGAAAGTGATCTAAAGATCATACGACTGCATGAAATGATTTCTTAATTGTAAGTTCCCAGCATGCAGTAAATCTGACAGACAGTATTCCCTCACAAAGCTCTAGCAGTGCGCAGCAGACAGGGCTTGAGGTCACTGGCACTGGCTCTAAGGAAATCTCACAAAGTGGGCAGTAGATCAGGGAAAACTATACTGAGTCCAATTAACCCACTGGAAAAACTCCCCCAATGCTGTTGGAGTGGGTGGAGAAAACTTGATGGAACACTGAATGGCCCTTGGCGCTGTTGCTTATGCCCTCAGAGACTGATCGCAGCAACCAGACTTTTCCTGTTCTTACAAGCTGGAGAACTGGTAAAATAAGGTCACTTTTTTCATGAGAATCACACGAACTGTAAGTCATCTTAAGGGTCTTGCATAAAGATATGTCTTTCTATCCATGATATGAAGAGCCTGAGCCAAACAACAAAAAAAAAATCAGAAAGTTACTATGACATTTGTGGTGTTACAACACACATCACATCATTAGAAAAAGGAGGAAGGAAAGAAGGCAATCATCTCACATTAAGACATTACAGTTATTGTAGAGGGGAAAATCATGAGAAGGCTATGAATCATTTTTCATGTCGGACCATTCTGGGCAAACATTCACGTTCCTGTGGACAACCAGAGTCTATTTCATTGTCAAACACAAAAGTTAGTTTTAAATGAATAGTTCTTTTCATAATACTTACTGTTCCAAAGCAGCTTTACAAAAAAAAAATAGTGCCTTAGTATCCCTGAGTGAAGGTGACCGTAACAAAGAAAGCAGTCAGTATAATGTTTAAACCAGTGCACAATATGCTTTTGCTTATTGTAGTTTACCTTCAGTTTGAACTTTATATTTTTATATCAAGGCAGCAGCAATTGATTATCAAAATATCCATTCATAGAGTGTCCTGGCACTGCAGCACTGTGAGTATAGAATGAGCTTGTTATTCCAGGAAAATGTAATCCTGAATGTGTTCAAAACAACAAAGCTCATTCTGTTCAGTGCAGTTCAAGCAAGTCTCATAAGCCTTTAATTGGTCAGATTTCAGTCTGAGAAGTTAGTCCTCGGGACTCTGTGTAAACCTGACAAAAGTGAGAGAATAGTGCAATCATTTCATTCATTTAGTTGTAATCGACAGTCAGAGCTGAATGAGAGACTGTGACGTAACTGTTATGTTTTCAGTATCCTCAATATTATTTTAGTATAAATGCGACTATGAAGGTTTAATATGCAGTCCTGTTTTTACAACAGAATACCGCAATTCCTGTTTATCATCACAATAAATTTTAATAATGGCTGCGTTCTGTGCACTAAATAATTTAGTCTCATTTGTGTTCATTTACTATTATGAATTTAAATGACACATCAACATTCTATTTCACATTCTGTTTTTGTGTGTGTCTGTTTGGTTGTGCATATCCTTCATATACAATAAGAGCATTATAGAGGCTATACACCACATTAAACATACAAAGTTTTAAAAATACTAATTCAAAAAATAAATAATAAAATAAAATAAAACAATAAGAAATGTGATTTTTAACTGTTTATTTATATTTTAATTTATTTAAATGTTTTTTTTTTATTTACTTTGTTTGCATTTGGTTGACATTTTAAGGTATGTTGTTGTTGTTGTTTATGTCAGTAAACCAAATTGACCCTTGCACTTTTTGGAAGTCCTTCAAAAACGCCTTCTTTAAGTTTGGTTACTCAGTTTTTTTTTTTTTTTTTTTTTTTTTAATCTTCCCATCACTGGAGACGCAGTTAGAAAGTGATGGCAGCATGATTTAGCTTTGGAAATTTGCAATTGTGGAGATCAGAGAATTCTCAACAAATTCTTAACCAGCAATTGAGAACCAGTTCAAAATATTGATCAAAATTATCATGAGTAGGTCATTTGTCTCCACTCCTTCTGAAAGTGCAGGACAGGTATCTGTGTTTACATGTTCCAGACATGTACATACAGTCGTGGTCAGAATTATTGGCACCCTTGGTAAATATGATCAAAGAAGGCTGTGAAAATGAATCTGCATTGTTAATCCTTTTGATCTTTTATTAAAAAAAAATACAAAAATCTAACCTTTCATTGGATAATAAGAATTTAAAATGTGGGGAAATATCATTATGAAATAAATGTTTTTCTCTAATACACATTGGCCACAATTAACGGCACCCTTTTATTCAATACTTTTTGAAACTTCCATTTGCCAGTTTAACAGCTCTAAATTTTCTCCTATAATGCCTGATGAGGTTAGAGAACACCTGACAAGAGATCAGAGACCATTCCTTCATCCAGAATCTCTCCAGATCCTTCAGATTCACAGCTCCATGACGGTGCTTCTTCTCTTCAGTTCACCTCAGAGTTCAGGCCAGAGGATTGGAATGGCCATAGCAGAAGCTTGGTTTTGTGCCCAGTGACCCATTTTTGTGTTGTTTTTGAAGGTTGTGTTTGGATTATTGTACGTTTGGAAGATCCAAACATGGCCCATTATAAGATTTCTAACAGAGTCAGTCACTTATTGATTTTTTATCTGTTGGTATTTGATAGAATCCATGATGCCATGTGTCTAAACAAGATGTCCAGGACCTCCAGCAGAAATATAGGCCCACAACATAAAAATTACAGCAGTATATTTCATTGTACACATGGGGTACTTTTTTTATCCCCGTGTTCACCAAACCCATCTTGAGTGTTTGCTGCCAAAAAGCAATTTTTTTAGTTTCATCTGACCATAGAAGCCAGTGCCATTTGAAGTTCCAGTCGTGTCTGACAACTGAATATGCTGGAGATTGTTTTTGGATGAGTGAGGAGAATTTTTCTTGAAACCCTCCCGAACAACATGTGGTGGTTTAGGGGCTGTTTGACTTTTTTTTAAGGTTTTCTGACCCTGAAACTCAACCTTTCTCTACAATTCTCCAGCTGTGGTCCTTGAAGAGTCTTTAGCCACTCAAATTCTCCTTCTCACCATGCATTAGGACGATATAGACACATGTCCTCTTCCAGGCAGATTCATAACATTTTCTGTTGATTGGAAATTCTTAATTATTGCCCTGATGGTGGAAATGGGAATTTTCACTGCTCTAGCTCTTTTCTTAAAGCCACTTCACTAATTTGTGAAGCTCAATTATCTTTTGCTGCACATCAGAAATATATTCTTTGGTGAATATATTTTGTGATTGATGATTAAGGGAATTTGGACTTTGTTTTCCCTCCTATTTATATTTCTGTGAAACATAACCCCCCTGGAGGTTCATGTTCATAACCCCCCTGGAGTGCACAAAATTGTAAATATGAATGGGAATATACTTCAGAGATATTTTACTCATAAGAGTAAATGAGTAATTGTGTCCAACACGCACAATTATTTCCCCCATTTTCAATTGTTTTATTTCAATGAAAGGTTAGATTTTTGTGATAAAAAAAAAAAAAAAAGATTAATAATGCAGGTTTATTTTCAGAGCCTTCTTTGATCATATTTACCAAGGGTGCCAATAATTCTGACCATGACTATAAGTACAGAAGTTTTGGACAGAAATTATTTCATAGACATAGTGATCATCCTAGAGCACTCACAATATTATAATGTATACTAGCCTTTAATGCAACTAGAGAGACACTTTTAAAACTTTTAAAACTTTGAATAGCAGATAAAAAAGCATTAATATCTCTTAGGTTAAGTTATTTTGCAGTATTTCCCACTGGAAAGACTGGCTGGCGGCCATCAGAGGGTGGGCCATTCCTGGTATTGAACACTATTCTTAAACTGAGATGACTCATTGTTGGATTGACTAAGTGGACAGATTTTTGAACACTCGTTAAGTAATCTGTTTGTGTATTTTTTAAAATGCATTTTAAAATCGCAGTTTTTTTGTCATTACAGGCTGGTTTATTTGGCTGTGACCAGTATCAGTAGGTGATAAGCAGCAATGTTAAATGTTATTAATGGCCCATTTGTTTTGTGGTTGTGTGAAGGTTTTTTTCTTTTGGTTTTGTTATGCTGAATGCAGAAATATTATAATAACTATAGATAATCTCAGAAATGTGTTGGATATTTAAACTGTAACTGAATACATATCCAGGACCACATTACAGTTCATTAGAGGAGAAGAATAAATAATAACATGTCAGACCTAAATGGGTCCAAGATATTCAGCTGTATTTGGAATGAACACTGCAAACCTTGCAGTGCTTCAACAAGAAACCTTTTAACAGTCCCAAAGTACAGTCAATACAACATATAACGCAACTTTAATTTGAAATGTCATAGTGCTGTTCTTCATAGAATGTCACAGAACTAAAGTGATTCACAAATGTGCAATCAAACATGTCTGAGGTACATGTGTGGCAGCTTGTTAAAGTTTAATTTTAGCAGTAAACAAGGCTCTTAAACTTAAGTGTTGCCATTATACCTATTCTGACTGTGGCTTGCGGCTTACTGAGAACAGCTGAGACCTGAGGCAAGGATTAAATGACACTTCTGCCCAAACATCTACTTGTGTTTCTCCAGTCCTATTTAAGAAACGTTCATTGTTTTCCTCTTGACAAACAAATTATCATGATGTTGTCAAAGCAAGCACTCAACTCTGAAAGCTAGCATTAGCTAGTGCTTTCAGTAAACATTCACATCTGAGTCTAATCATACATGCAGGGGAGCTCTCCATTTTAGTTAGTTTAAACCAAGCATACAAACACCAAACCTTTTTTAGGAATGGTCAGCAGAAAAAAACATGTCTGTGTAACATCAAAAAACGATTTCCAAATATCTGTACAAAAAGCTGATATCTAAATGTGTCTTTCATTCATATGAGTATTCACTGGTGAACTGAAACTGTGCAAAGTTATAAAATAAAATTAATTAAATAAAATAATGACAAAAATATTATGTTTGTTTCTATCTATATTCTCTATGTACTGTATGTATATATATCAAACATACTTTTTTAAAAAAAAATAATATCGATTGATCAGGGTGTCATTTTATGTTTTTTTTCTGCTACACTGAATATTATCATAGGAAAAAAAAAAACATTTTCTGCAATACAAGGGATATCAGTATCACATTTGTGAGGTTATTTGCTGTGTAGCATCAACACTATTTCCAAATAACTGTCTAAAAATGAGAAATTCCTTATCTTTCATTCATGTGTGTTGGCTAGACACTTACTTATACTGCAAAGTCCTAAAATAGTAATTATAAAAACATGCATTCTTGCAATGTTTGGCAAACATAAGAAAAATATTATCTTTATTCTATCTACTGTATATTCCCTATGTATCTCTATGTAACACTTTTTATAAAATTATATTGACTGGAATATCAGTGTGTCATGGTCCTTTCTACTTCAGTGAATGTTGTCATATAAAATACACTTACAAATGTGTTTTGCATTATAGCGAGACATATAAAAAGGCATATACCTCTATGAACCTGCACACTGTTACCCGCATGCATACAGACATACCATTCCATCCCGGCTCTGCTGATATCGTCCCACCAGCATTCGTTGGGCTCTCCCCAGTCATAGGGAGTCCTCTGGCACTCAAAGTTCCACAGGCGGTCCGAGCCTTCCTTCTCACTGAAGTAACTCCTGATTGCCACTAAGGCCTCACCATGGGGACACTGAAAGTTGAAGCCCTGGCGCCAGGTATTCACCCACTCCTCACTGGGATCATGCATGTAGCCGTGCTGAGCGCTGGCTGTGGAGAAAACCATCAGCAGGCACAGAGCCTGCAGAACATGTGCTGAGCTCATCCTGAAGTCAAACTCTGTGGAACTTCTCAATGCTTCCTCCGTCTTAAAGGCTCCCTGGGATGTGCTGTCCAGATGTTCTTTGTCCGGATCCAAGTGTGATAATTTTCACCATAACCAGATGGTTATGGTCAGGGATTGGACTTTTTTGTATTGTTAAGGAGGATGTTTCCAGCCTCCTCCCAGACTGTGCCGTAAACCCTGAGTTGGATTTTTTTAAAGAGAAATCTCACTTTAAGGCCAAACATTTATGTAAACAGAATGGGTTTATTTTCAATCTATCATTCATTGTGTTAAACAATGTGATGGAATGAGGAGCTTTCACAGGAAATAACTTTTGGAGTGAGAAAATGAGTTATTTTTTAATGAAATACACTCTACAAATGTGGTTTGAAACATTGGCTTGTAATCATAGGGGAACCAGTTTAAGTGCTGTACAGCACCTTTGTCAAATGGTGCTATGTAGAACCATAAGATTAACCCCATTCTCCTTCTTAGATTTTAGATATGTTACTCCACTCTCATATGTTTGCCATGAATGGGAATTTACTACAATGGAAAAAGCTGTTTTGAATCACTTTTATGCTTTTCTGAAGTCAAAAAGTCTTGCCCCTGGATTATTTCCTTATAGGGGGGCCTTGGGGGGCAAAAAGGTTGAGAACCACGTTATCTTCAGGAAATACACTGTATTTTAATGTCATTTTAATCCTTTCCCCAACTAAACTAAGACACTAAGAGAGAGTTAGAGAACCTATAAAGAATTATACAGGGACTTAACGGGTTCTTCGTATGGCAGTGGTGCTATATAGCAGGGGTTCCCAACCGGGGGGTCGCGGCCCACTAGGGGGCCTCGGTGATCCTCCAGGGGGGCCGCGAGATGGCTTAAAATTAATTTAAATATTATCCTATAATTGTTTAATTTCATTATTAATGTGTTAAATTAAAATGATCAAAGCGCCACCTCTCTCGTGCTCTGTGATTGATTGCTTCGGACTCGGCACTGTTAAATACAGACTGAACGGCGGCTCAAAACTTCCAACCGCTGCACGCAAACTACATCTCTGGGCTGTATGAAGCAAACCGTCGCGCTAATGTAAAGGTAAAGACGATTAGAGTCATAATAACGAACTTGCGCGTGCCTAATGTATGACACTCCTGTGTATCAGAGTCGTACATTAGGCACGCGTTATATGATTCACAAATTATGCGCGCTCTCGGGGCTCTGATCCCTATTGTATTTTTGTGTGAAATTTCAATATTTGCATAGTTGTCTAAATTAATATCCTGTGAGTGTTTTATAATGGATGCTCACCCATAGAGGAGGATCTTGTGAGGCTTATGGACAAGTGAGCATCAGACGCGCTCTGACGGAGAAACTGTTCACTGATCCCGTCTTCAGATCGATGTGTTTCAACAGATTTAAAATGTATTTGCTGTATTTTTCATTTGTATGTTTATTTATTTTTTTAATGGATACAAACAGTATATATTCAGTCAGTCCAGTTCAATGGGACAGGTGTAGTGAGTGGTCCTTTGGCATCTCCCTGTTGTCCTGTTTGGTATGGCAGGTTTATATTATTTTATATAGGTTTATAGCATTTATATTATTTAAAAATGTTAGAATTGAGCAGAGGGTTTCCTTTTAAGTTATGAAGTATAGCTTTAATTTAAAGTTTGTTTGAATTTTTAGTTATTTTTTAACATTTTTTATGACATGCATTAGAAGAATAATAAGGCAAAACAAATGTTTTGGTTAATAAAAAAAGTTTAAAAATAAACACTTTTCTCTCTGCTGCAGAAGTACAGTATAAGAGGAAATGTCAGGCATAGGGGGGCCTTGCAAAATTGACCGGAGAAGGAGGGGGACCCCGGAGTAAAAAAGGTTGGGAACCCCTGCTATATAGCATCTTAACCTCCCCAAAGAACCACTGAAGAACAGCTGAAGAACCATGTTTTGTGTGTGTGTACATTGTAAAATGTGAATAGCTAGGTGTTACCTCAAATATTTCTAGGTGACCTGACTCGAATTACTTTCATTGGTAGGTTACAGCCAAATTTATTCAGATTAATATGTGGTCATGTTAAAGGAGTTCACCCAAAGTTCACCCAAATATGAAAATTGTCTAAAAAAAATTCAGGTCATCCAAGATGTAGATGTGTTTAATTCCTCATCGGAACAGATTTTGAGAAATTTAGAAATACAAATTTAGTAATAAAATAATTTGTTCTCAATAGCTGTTGTGAGAGCTCTTTAGTTTACATTTAGCTATAATATAAACATTCACACCATCTAGACTTGCTAATATAAATCGGTTCAGCGGTTTTTTGAGGTGGTTGAGGTGCTATAGCGCTGCTACCATAAAGAAACCGTTAAGCCCAGTATGGTTCTTCAGCGGTTCTTTGGGGTGGTTAAGATGCTATATAGCACCACTGCCATACAAAGAAACGGTTAAGAACCCTGTATAGTTTTTTTGTAAAGGTTCTCTAATGCTCTCTTGATCTCTTAGTTTACTTGGAGAAAGTATTAAAAAACAACATTAAAATACAGTGTATTTCCTGTAGATAACGTGGTTCTCATCCTCTTTTCCCTCAAGGCCCATTTGACAAAGGTGCTGTACAAATATAGGTGCTATATAGCACTTAAAGTGGTTCCCCTATGATTCCGAGCCAGTGAACCCGTTTTAGTGCAATTTAGCACTATCTTTTAGAGGTGTGGCTGGGCGATAATATAGTTTACATTTTGTGGCAATATGAACAATCAAGCAATTCAGTTGTGGGGTAAAACGGAGAACCCACAGGAACCCTGGGAAAAACATACAAACTCCACCCAGAAAGGTCTCATGGCCTCAGTGCTACCCACTAAGCCACTGCACCACCCACAGGGATATATCTCTGACCTCTTATGGAGCTATTTCTACCTCATTTAACCATTAAAATGACCCAGTTAATTTAGATGTTACAACATGAAACCTATTTTTTTCTCCAAAAAATGTTTAATATAATTTACTACATTAAGTTGTTTATTAAATAAAACATGATATGGATCAAGTTAAAAATATTATTTAGCATCTCTGAATTAACCTAAATACATTAAGTTACACCAGCCAAACTAAATGCAAGGATTAGATCAGGTCTTAAATGCAACAATTGCAATTTTTGGGTTACCTAGATAAAGCATGTTAATATTAAATAGCAATAACCCTTCAGAAAGAGGAGTATTTGTAATGTCAGAGAACTTTGTGTTATGCATGTGTCTGTACTGATTACAGTTTTTTCTTCCGCTTAATCAGCTGCTGGATCAGCACTTGTTTTATATAGTAGTTTCAGTCCATTTCATCCTCCCATTTACTTTAAAATAAAAATTTATTGCTATTTGATATTTAGTAACAATAAAAACAGATCATTTAGGATGTCAGGCCACATCAGATGCTGTATGCCTTTGATCCCCTAACAACTTTATCTCAGAGATAAGTCTTAGAGACAATCTTGTAAAACACAAACATTTATCTCTGGAGCTCAGATAACAATCAGTGTTTAGGGCTTCTGCAGGGTTCTTTAAGTTATCATAGTGTTCTGTTTAAACATTAACTTGTCTTATCAATGATTGGATGCAAAGCAAACTTTGTACTAGCATAGCGACTAACAGAGCAACAAAGCCATAATGTGGCAAGTTGAGTCATTAAACATTTGAAGACCTAAGCCAAAGTCAAAGTCGATATATTTACATTGTACAGGAGGAAACTGAATGGAGCTTTTTCATATAAACCTTTGTGCAAACATGTAAGACCTCACCGAAAGCAGACATGTAACATAAAACAGTCCAGGAGAATGGCACAAGTTATTACAACAAATATTGACAGTATAAATATACTGTTGCAATATTGCTTTTTAGAACACAATATATAGATGGTGGAAATGGGATGTGGTGCAGAGAACCAACTTTTATATTATATATTAAATAGTTTACATTTTGTAATTGTATAAACAACTACATTGCCAATATGCACTAATTGGTATACAGTATATCGCTTTATATAGAGAGCTGTGCAATAATGTAGTTTACATTTTGCAACAATATAAAAAATCAATCTGTTATTGCAACAAATATTGACAGTATACATAGATGTATGTATAGTGGAAATGGGACATGGTGCACAGAACCAAATTATATTATATTATATTATAAATATTTTATGAAACAATAAATGTTTATTTTATTATTATGTTTTTAAATAATAAGGATTTATGCTAATAGTCCCCAAATCCCATTTCTGATTTTTTTTTATTTTTATTATTATTTCTGATTTTTAAATTGCCTTAAATATCCACTTTTTGGCTGTTTTCCTATTTACATGCTCTCTACAGTCCTTATACATTATATACTGTATACACATCTTTGCATTGCTTTGACTGTTCTCTGTAGATCCCACCTTCTCGTACCCCACGATTGGTCGAATATGAATGCCTGCATGCTATTGGTCAAACTACCTTCAGCAAGTATGAAAACAATAGAAAAACAAAGCCAAAACCTGGACATTTTATGCAATTTAGAAATCCCAGCCAAGAAAAAGTGGACACTCAAGTGTTAGGAAATCTTGTCATCAGACATCAGCGCACTTTGAGTATACCCTCTCTGAGATGCTGAAGGACTGTGTGATCCACATCTTTGTGTGCTTTCAGTATATGCAGAAGCATTTGAGACCTTATAATTTGGACTTCTACATCATCCCTGCACTGATGTTTCTACTGACAGCTGATGTAACCTCTCATCACATGCAACAGTCACTTTAAAAATAATACAATTGGTACCATAACTCAAAATGACTTACAAGGCTGAACATCATAACCCCAATATCATCTGATATGGCCAAACATAGATATTTGCTATAACTTGAGCTAGTATAAGGTATAATTTGAGTAAAATGAATGAAGTGGTAAAGGACTTCTTGTCTGTAGGGGAATGGTAAAGCACATGCTTCATGTAAGGGCATGAGTTCAAGCCTCACAACTTCAAGAGGAAATTTATGAACTTTAAGAGTCCCTTGCTGCTTCAGCAGCTCTGATGTAAAGTATCATTCAAGTAACAAATAATAAGATATACTTTACACGTTCTACGTAGGGCCTCTCAATAAAACAAGATCCTCAGAAATAGCTCATAATCTTCTGGATCAGGCTATTAATGCACTGAATGTTTGCATCTGCAATGTAACTTGAATAAAAAGTTGTATACACTTTTACATTTGTAAATTATGATTATCTTTATTTGAAAAGAACATAATTTTTTTTACAATATATTACAGTAATATTTAATGTCTGTTAAAAATTTTCACCTCATACACTTAGGTAACTTGCATTTAAAAAAAATTCTGTAGCATTTTTACATTCTGTTTCTATTAAAATAATGAACATTTTTTTTTTACAGTGATATGTGGAGACATCTTGTGTGCAAACATTAATATTAATAAGTGTTTCTCCACAGTTTGGACTATGTTTTGCTTCAAATCTGTGTTGCAGAGATTCATTCTGTCTGTCCTCATCTGGCACAGTGACTTTGATCTGTTTGGAGAAGTGCCACTCTCAAAGAGTGCAAACATAAATAACTGCACATGCTCAGAAATAGTGTGTGAGTCACATCTTGTAGAGTTTCTTATCAGTTTAAATGGAGCAGATCACAGTGATGTGTATTTTTAGATTGATCATTCCATAAAAAGCACCTTTATTTGGGACAGTGTGATGCAAACTTGTGAGTCTTCATTCATTGATTCTCTCCTGCTCTTTTGTCCTGTAGTTTTCATGTGCACTCATGTGTAACATTTACATTATGCTTCAATGCACAATAAGCTGAAGGTTAAATAATAATAATAAAAAAATACACAGAATTCAAACTCAACAATAACAACATCAACCACAATTTTTCCTGCTACGCTAAAGTAAAGGAAGCCAGATAGTTCACATCTGCTTTTTATTTGGACATCACTGATGCAACATGGCTATGAACTAGTTTGCCCTCGTTTATATAGGCACAAAATGTTTGTGTCAGAAAACAGAAAATTCTGAAAAGTCTATTAATCATAACAGAATTTTAGTTACGTGCTGCTATGGCCTTTTCATTTTTCACAGAATCACAGATTATCCTTCAACCACCAATATAAAACACAAGTTCTTGCAGCGCAGCTGGTTTGCACAAAACGCAGTTTATAACTGATCAGGTTTTGTTCAAATATGTACAAATATTTAATTTTGTATAATATAAAAATCCAGTGTTCTGTAACAGAGAAGGACTGATTACTCGATAGGCCAAGCTGCATATAATTTTTACAATGGATTGATGTGTGAACATTATGTCATGAGTATTGCAGAGGAGCAAAAAGGCCCTGAATGGGACATTAGCCTAAAAAGCTGCTAATGGACCAAAGATTTAGTTTCCCTAATTACCCTCACAACTGAGCCATTTCATTTACAAACCAAAGGACCAAGGGCTGCTCCACAACTGAAGAGATTTTAGTGAACAATAAGAGAAGAATAAGGAAATATGAGAAAGAAAGTGTAATGAATGGTTGTCATGATTTTGTACTGTTCAGTGGAGGATGGGATGTAAGTTGTCAGAGTGTTTGCTATGCTCAATTACATTCAAACTTTTTTAAAACTTTTTTAATTTTGCATTTGTGATTCTTCCTCTGTTGTGTCTTCCTGTCACTCTATAAATGAAAGAAATGAAACCAAATATATATAATAAGCCAAATACTTTCAGTGTCGTAGAAATGAATTTGTTAAGAGCTTGCAGTGTCAAAATAGGAAAGGAAGTGACGTGTGGCCAAGTATGGTGACCCATGCTCAGAATTTGTGATCTGCATTTAACCCAACCAAGTGCACACACACAGCAGTTAGTAGTGAACAAACACACACACCCAGAGCAGTGGGCAGCCATTTATGCTGCGGGGCCCGGGGAGCAGATGGGGGTTCGGTGCCTTGCTCAAGGGTCTCACCTCAGTCGTGGTATTGAGGATGGAGAGAGCGCTGGACATTCACTCCCCCCACTTACAATCCCTGCTGGACCCACTGTTGCCAACTTAGCAATTTTGTTGCTAAATTTTGCAACTTTTCACACTACCCTAGCAACTTTTTCTTCCAAAAGCACCTAGCAACAAATGTAGCTATTTTTAGCAACTTTTGATAAGTGATTTAAACGATAAAAAGGCAGACATTTTCCATCTAAATTACACAAGAGGAAACCAAAGATGCACACATCACGTGAATTAAGTTAGCTGCAATTTGCAATTTAATAATCATAATAATTGAATAATTGTTCATTTATGATACACCTTAGCTTGTACCTGTGATTGTTGATCAGTTAGTACACTGTAAGAAAAATATCTAGAAAAATTGATTAATTATATTAATTAATGGAAAATTATCCGTTATCCATTATCTGTTGTAACCCTGTAATCCGAAAACACAAAATACAATGCGTAATTTAAAATGCAGGTAAAAAACCTGTGAAAAATTCAATACAGAAAATTCCTTCACATTAAAGATTGTGACTTTTCTTAAGAGTGTAGCACACTAACTAACTACTAATACACTGCTTAAAACTATAACTGTTCAGAATGTGTAGTTTTATTAGTTTACTAGTTAATAAAAAAAAACTTAAATTGTAATTGTTCAAAAATGTATGTGTTCAATAATTCAATGTAGTATTAAAAATAGTTATTTAATATTATATTACGTTATATTATTTTACGAACAAATCTAAATTAACATATATAAAATATATTTTTTTGCTGAGATTTGATGTAGCCTAGTGACACAATTTTGCATCGTAATTACGCAATGATGTCATCGCGCAATGACATCACAACGTCATTTAGCAACAAATCGACCTTCCTTTAGCAACTTCCCCTGAAAATTAGTTGGCAACACTGGCTGGACCTGAGACTCGAACCCGCAACCTTTGGGTTACAAAGCCAACTCTCTATCAGGCCAACTCTCTATCACACTGCCGTGTGTCCTGTACTTGCAAGTATGTAAAACAGACAAATGAGAAAAATGCATCTGTGCAAACAAAAACACATGGACACGGGCTGTCTCATTCATTTGTTTTTTTTATTTAAATATCATTATTGACTCACAGCAAAGCTGCATTATCTCTTTGAGATGCATAATCTGCAAGACAACAGAAATGAATCATCATTTCCCTTTGCAATGATTGTCGTGTGTGCCTCAAAACTTTGCCAACTGACAGCATTTGAAACCTGGCAAATCAAATTTTAAGCCACAATATAGTTGCAAGTAGTGTGCAACATGTGGCTGCAGAAACCCATTTTGCACGAGTGTTTGTGGTTATCATACGTTACACGACTGTCTCTTAAGTGGCGCACTTTCAGGAAGAGAAAACAGCAGTCTGTTTCCCCTCTTGCGTGGCTGCACACAATCATCCCCACCCCTTTGACCCAAATACATACCAGCATACTTCTGCTTACGTGCTGCCTCAGTATGTTTGTTTTTGTTTGGTTGGTTTGGTATGTGCATGTTTATACATAAAGAAATGAATACTTGAAAATATTTCAAATAAACACTGAACATTCTATTAATCAATGAATCCTGAAAACAACCCTCTTGAAAAAAAACAGCATATGCTAGTCAGGTATGTTTTAAAGCATGGCAGCTGGTTTAAGCTGGTCCTTAGTTGGTCATCAGCTTCATACATCCAGTAAAAATCTGATATCTGCCAGGCAACATCAAGTGTTTTGGCCACTTCATAGTCTTGTGTTTCTTAATACTCAACTCTATTACATAATACAGGAAATGACTGTAGTGTCATGTGAGATAGTGTCATGTCTTGATATGCATTGATTAGCATGTCATGAAGGTAAATGTTAGAAATGAATATATCTTTCATGCGTGAAGATCATTTTTAATGTTTATTGCTTATACATTTTTATAAATCATATATAATATCTAATAGCTTATTTATTTGTATCAAATCATAATTTAATTTCAGAAGTATATTTCAGGTATAAAAAATTCCTGTAAAGAATATGTACAGTAACAAAAAAAATAAATAAACAAACTTTTTCTAGAACAAGGGCTTGTTTTTCTTCAGGACCTGTTTTGATTAATGGAGCTTCACTGATGAATTTAAAAAGTCAAAAGGCCACCATGCATTAAAGAGTTCTTCAAAAAAAGCACTTGCCTGACTCCAGGGCACCCTCCTCATTAGAGCAATGGATCATGGTTTCTTGGAAGAAGTGTCGAGAGCCTTTGTGAAGGCGGTGGGCATTTTACTGTAAGCTGCCTTGACAGGGGAATAATGGGAGAGAAGAGCATGATGGGTGAGAAACTAATCATGCCTCAGAAGACTTTTAGAAGGCTCTCACCATTTTTGTTTCTCTTCCGCTCATCCTTCTTTCATTAAAATAAAAACTATTTGTACACCAAAGAGTCATCAACAACCAAGAAGCAGCAGAAGACACACGTCTTCCACAAACAATTGACCACTCAAATACTTTGTAAACCAAGGCACTTACTGGAAAAAAGAATACTGGCTCTGTGACAAATTGCTTTTTGAAAATCCTCATTTGTAAGTCACTCTGGATAAAAATCTAATCAATGATAAATTAGTCTGCTAAATAAATACATGAAAATGTACCTCGCAGTTAACCGTGATTGTTTTGTTTTTGTAAGTGATAGACTGAATCTGGAATGGCATACTAAGCTTACTATTTTTGCAATATTGTATGTTAGTATGATCAAATTCTACCAGTCAAAGTGTTTGATACAGGGGTCTGATAAAAAGTATATGGCTGGTCATTTGACCCCAACATGGCTGCCATCATGCAGCGACCCTATAGTTGTGGCTAGAAGGGATACAGCTAAAAAGCTAACAATAAATTTAATTTTCTACCTGTTAGATTGTGTTTTATTAACATCTACACCTACCCCTTACAATAATGCAAAAACAGTAATTATTGTTGTACAGTGTCACAAAAATTACGCTATACTGATGTGCGCATGAACAGTAGACAAATCTGTATACCATCTAGCCTTAACCCGACCCCATCCAGCGTTTACTACTACAACAGCTTTTATTATGCTACTGATATGACTAAATGCCATTTCATGTGAGTGTACATTATTTTAAATACACTGCTGTTCAAAAGTTTGGAGTCAGTAGGTTTTTTGTGGTTTGTTTTTGTTTAATTTATACTTTTATTTAGCGAGGACACTTCAAAGGCATAGCTCACCCAAGAATGAACATTTTTTTCATTATTTACTCAGCCTCATGTTGTTCCAAACCTGAATGAATTTATTTCTTCTGTTGAGCAAGATGTTGGTAACTGAACAGTTGCTGGCAGCCATCGGCTTTCATAGTATTTTACTATGGAAGTCAATGGCTACAAGAAAATGTTTGGTTACCAACATTAATAAGAAATGTCATGAAATGATAATAATAAGAAATGTAGCATATTGATGCCGTTTTCAAAGCACAATGCAAAACTGTAGCATTTAATTGACTGACTTGCCAGCAACCCGCCAAATTAAAAGCTTGCTGAAGTTTGAAAATGATGAAAATTCATATTTAAAAAAAGTAAATAATAGCTCTTTTTTAAAGTTTACTATAAAATAATTGTATTTATTATTTAATACTCCCTTTTTATTTGAAAATATAATAGTATTATCACAATTTTTATTTTTTTCTATTATTTTATTTAAAAACAAACCAAATAAAGTGTGATAATCACTATTATTAATGTTTTTTTATAGTTATATTTAATGCTCCTTTAAATGCTCCTGAAATGAATTATGTTTTCAAATCCTAATAAATTATAGAACTAATCACCAATGTTTAGGTTTAGTGCTGAAAGATTTGACAGTGGTCTTTCAGATGCACTTTCATTCACTCCTCTCCATTGATTACTATGACCTTGTGATATCCTCTGTCTCACTGACCTTCAGTGAGCATGTCACTACTAGGGATCTCACATGGCTGGGGGACTAGAGCACTACATTAAAACAGCCACCATTCAAGGGTGGAGTCTATGTGGTCTCCACCTATTGGTGGCTTACACCACAGAGGGGTGTGGGTTATCTCAACGTCAAGACCAATCGTTTTACTAGCACTTTTGAAAGCACACTATTGACTTTTGTTTCTCTCACATGTCACTGTGGAGCAGCCTGTGAGCCTGTGAAGTAAAGTGAGCCTATCTGCCAAAGGAGAAGATTTTTTGTTTAACTTCCAGTGATTTATAGTGACACAGTTTGTGTTGATCTTCTGATTCAATGTGACTGAATATCCATAACCTGCTCACAAAATCTGCTCACCCTTAATATGATCTTACATTAGGTTTGTGTGAATCACTCTCCTCACTTACACATAGTTTATCAGATGGTGGATAATCTTTGAGAGAAAACTGACAGGTGTGCTTATATGCTTTCAGTTTCTTATTTCATTATACTCAGATGCATGGATAACAACAAAAACAGATTAATTTGCAACAGTAGCCTATGCATACTTTTACAGTATTTACATGGCACAATATATTCACATAGCATAAGGTTAATCGCATCAACATCAATTGCAAGCTCACACATAAATGCACACGTTATTTAAAAATAAGTGATGATAAATAGCATAGCACAGCGCATACAGCAAATAGCGTGCCATTTTTGGAGCAGGAGGGATATTGATTATGCAGTCAGTCTGGCCCACACTTCCCTCAGGCTGTGTCCCTCACTGGGAGCCTGCGCTGGGTTGACTGTCTCTTCATCACTTCCTAGATCTCTCCTCTAATTGTGCGTGGGGAGATGAGCTCTGGCACCCCGCTGACCTGCTGGCTCCAGTACGACTTGGCAGAAATATGAGGTGAGAGAGTAGAATAAATGTACGTGACAGAAACTACTTCTACATTAGTGGCACCTAAAAGCTTCCTGCTATGCTCCGTTTGCACAACATCTAGGTTAGTTGTTATATCACCAGTGAGAATATTGATACACAATGTGCTGCTTCTTCTTCTTTATTTTTTATTTTTTTAATTAAATATGATTTTTCAAAAAATAATTATGTTTTATAAACTCAAAATTCTGATTTCTGTATTTGCAATTCTCAGTTTTGTGAGATATAAACATAATTGTGAGAAAAAAAACAATTGCTTCCGTATTAAATTAACAAATTAATATAATGAATTGTTTAATTTTAACCCATAAGGGTTTGTTGTTCTTTTCCAAATCCTAAAACATTATATTTATTTCCATTTTGAATCCCAGATTTTCAAACTGAAGCCTCTGGACCCAGTTTGTGCAGTATCAACTTTGGTGCAATTCATGCATAAAGCAATTCGGCGTAATTTGTTTTTAGAGGACTTCCGTATACAGAGAGACTGGTATGTGCACATTCTAGGGTACATTACTTCTCCCTATATGACTCATTATAAAGGCCATTACTGCAGGGCTGCACTCATACTGTGCCCTAACGTGGCTGCAGATGAAACACACAGCAGTAAACAAAGCAGCCCAGAATAATTTAGACAGTTCTGAATAAATATATAAATGACTTCATTAGACACGCCAGTGCTTTAAGACATGGTAAACTACACAAATACATCAAGTCCTATAAGTAAATTAAATTCAAATATCTGGGGTTAATAAGATTTTTTGAAAATGAATTTATACTTTTTTAAGCAAGGATTAATTAAATTGATCAATAAAGACATAAAGAGGCTGTTCTGTCTATTCATCAAAGAATCATGAAAAAAAGTATCATGTTTTCAAAAAAAATTGTGCTATAGCTATTCTCACTTTGTGACTATGATTGCTTTACCAAATAAGCACATTTTTAATGTGCACAATGCATTTTTAGATTTTATTTTAATCAAATATAAATAATTGTAAATAAAAAATAAAGTTTAGAGGTTATAACCAGCTTGGTTGCTTATCATGTGTACAGAAAATAATAAGAGGATACAATATTCCCCTCACTGTTTTACACTGGACAAAGCAGTTTCAGCTCACTTACATAAACCCTACTCATCAGTGGAGCAACTAGTGATTTAAACACTCTAGATGTGCTACTCTGAGAGGATAAATGTGGTCATTTTATTATTCTCAGTCATTAGAATACACAAAATGTTTCCTTTTCCAGCCTTTTCCAGTTGCATTCCAGAGCAAAGGCTCTATGTAAATATGACATAGAGGTGGTATGACACATCTACTGCTCCACCAAAACACAATCATGATGCAATGTTTTACCTATAAGGAATCTTTCAAAGTATATTTAAAGCATACGCTAAATTTAGAACTCTTTCTGAGTCTTAATTCTCTCATTCTATAACTGTTGAGCTCATGACAGCTAATTATCTTGGAAAACTAATGATGCACTATAAGCACAAAAGCTCTGTCACCCTCCGTTTTGTCATTTACTGTAACTCTCACATCTACACGACTGGATTTTGACACTGCTGTCACTGCAGTGCGCACCGCTGTCAGCTGAGGTTGAGAGATATCCATCCCAGGCACATTAGAGGCCAGGGGAAAAACCCTTATCACCATCCATACTCTCTACTGGCAATGTGAACCAGTGTCATTACTAAGATAAACACAAAAGAGGCCACAAACTTCATGCTTCTCAAAACGTCAAGAGCTCCAGGCAGCCTTTGAGACTATCAGGCTAGATATATTTAATTGGATCACAACTGTGTTCTGCACAAATCAAGAAAACACTGCTGGTACTCCATGATGCACTGTGAGAGAAAGGGCACTGAAAAAATCTACGACTAAGAATAGGCATCAAAGGGCTCAACACACTATCTACACCTCAGCTTGTCAGCTTGTAAAGAGTTGTTTTGAAGTTGAAAGTAATGGCAGAGTTTACTTAGTGTCAAAGGGACGGGGAACAGACGAGCACGTCTGCCTTCTGTTCAAGAAGCATGCCATCATTCCGTGCCGCTGCACAGGTATGACATTGTTGATGAACTGGGGTCTGGCAGATCATGCGCATAAACACATTCAGTCAGCAACCTGGAATGCAGCACCTCCCAGAGGACTTGCCAATAGCCTGATCTATGTAAATGCAGAGCCCTTTCCTTCTTACTAGCCAGGAAGCATCAGCAGGACTTCAGAAATTTGTTGATGTTTATGTCACGTATCTTCTCAAGTAAATTTTTGCACTATTTACTAACGTCATTCCAAACCTTTTTGCATTTCATTTTTCTGCAGAACACACACATACATACACACAAACTGGGTCTTTTTGTCCATGCAATGAAAATCAGTGGGGTTCATTGTTGTTTTGGACCCCACCGGTGTTATTTTAACTGAGGTACTATACTTGTTATAGTTTTTATTTTTATTTATTTTATTTTTAATTTTACTTAAGGTTTTACTAATGTGTGTGTTTTTCTTTATAGTATAGTTGTATATTATCTTTATTATAAAAAGTTTTTTAGCTGAAAAAAAGTAACTGAAATAAAAGTTTTTTTAAATTATTTTATTTCAGTTAATGCATATTTATTAATTGATTGATTGTGGTTGTAATCTTTAGTTTCAGTTTTAGTCTTAGTTATCTTAATAACCTTGGACCCCATGACTATCATGGACAAAAATAGTTGAAACATTCTTTAAATATCTTTCTCATTGTCTTCCGCAGAGCAAAAAAAATGGACAAAATGTATACCTACATGATGACATATATAGACCTACATTTTTGGTCAACTACTCTTTTAAAATGGAAACAAATGGAAATGTATGGGAATAAGGATGTTATATTAACCTATCAATTATTTTAGCCTATTCACAACTTTGACTGTTATAATAGAAGTTCAGTGATGACGCATTTATTCTTTTCTCAATGAAAGTCCTTTGGGCTATGCTTCAAAAGCCATAATGAAATGTATGGCAGTGAAAGGAATTATATGGATTACAGGAGGCCCAGTTGAAGCACCTGTGTGCACATGTTTGAAGCTCCACACCCATAACAATACATGCACCTATTTGCTGATGATTTATTAAAAGATGCTGCAGTTTAAGCATACACTGTTTAAACATCACATTTTGGTATTACTTACACATTCATATTTACATTTACCTGATTAATTCTTGTAATGTATGGAGGTTTTGGGGTTAAACAGACCCCCAAACCCACAGAGAGAACCAGTAATCCCAGTGTGCAGGATTTAATACCTGCAAGGATTGACACTTGTTGGAGCTTGTCTATGATTTATGCGAAAGAAAAACGAGTGAAATGACAAATATTCTTAAATACCCTATTGAGAGACTCTATGGCTCAGTGCATGTGTACAGGCTTGGTGTAGGTGGGTTCACCCTTCTGTTGCCTCCCACAAATGACCTTGAATGGAGCCCAGATAACATACTTGAACTTGAATCTTCCACAGGTCGGGAAAATGTTTCCTCCCTTTAACAACACACACACACACACATTTATGTCCATATACATTTGATCTCTATCACCGAATGAAAACCTACAAAGTGAAGAAAATGTGCTTTGTACCATAGCGCCATCTGTACCTTCATGAATGCTACATGAGTAAATTATATTATTTTATAAAAGTATTTTGATCACTTAAACTGTTTTCTGATTAACTTCTTGCAGCAACAACTTATCTCCTTATAAAAAGTACTTTGGCAGTACCATGGTGCAGTGATGGTATCAGATGCAGTACCATGGTATTTTGATATGAAATTCATATATCATGGTGTTTATATGGTACTCCAAGGTACTTCCAAGAATAACATGGGACTGTACCATGGAACATGTTCAAAAAACCTAACAGTAGGGTAGGCCTACATGTCCAAAAAAAAAATCATGGTAGCACCTTTGTACTTTATTGTCCTTTAAGCAGTCACATATACAGGTGGATTTACATATGACATTATTTTATGGTATTAAGACAAGGTAATCTGTCATTTTGAGGTAAAAAACACAGTTCAGAGTTTGAAAGAAACAGCACTGAACTGCTCATGCGAGCATGAATTCCACCCCCGTTTACGAGTTGTTACGCAGAAGCAAGTCGGTCTGTGATTGGTCCGAATCTGCCCTCCTTCTTTTGAAGGTAACTTATTAAAAGAGCCGATGGGCGGAGCCAAGCCCCGACTATATATTGAGTGAGTACAAGCATAGGTACCGGGTACGACTTAGTCCTTTTTTACAACATTTAAGAAGGGGACAACATCGCTGTTAAGTCCATAAGGCCCGCTCAAACACCACCAAAAAGGGAACTAAATACCGAAAATGTCTGCAAATAAAGATGGTGATGGTGGATGGAAGACCTTTATCTGGAATTCTGAAAGGAAGGAATTTTTAGGACGCACAGGCGGCAGTTGGTGTAAGTGTTCTCAAGATTGTTCCTTCCGCGCCTCTTCTCTTGGATTAAACTAGTTTTTCTCCTTTTTCGATGTTAATATTGATACGTCTCAACGTTAAAGACACGCTACAGCGTGTTCCCTGATTTTGGAAAAAGCTCAACACCTGTTTGATCTGACTGAGTCGTGACTTTCGTTTTCGAAGGAAAAAACGCCTCACGGTGGCGCTTGCTATTATAATCAGATTATCATATTAAGAGATTCTCATAAAAAAATTAAGCAAACGGATAAGCGGTGTTCTAGTGCATAGAGTGTGCCGATAGAAATGAGTTATAGTCATGTAATAGATGAACCGATCAGTGAATAATACGCGTAATGAACCACAAGGTGGTGAAAATGGCAACTGAATGGAAAAAGATGAAAACAGTGTTTTACAGAAACTGTTTTTTATATTTGATCGATTGTTCAATTAAATGTTAAAGTCTGGTTCCGTGCTGAAGGTGTTTAAAAACGAAAAGGTCATTCTGAAGGTCGTGATACGGATGTTATTTTTGTTTAGGAAAGAGACTGTCACTCGTCTGAAATGGTCAGTATAGCATTAACGTTAGTTGGACAATTTGATACTATTTTCCAGCCTCTAAAAGTAAAAACTTAAGTTTAATAGCTACTTAGTAGGAATCAAAATGGTTTAAAAGTTACAACATCCAGTGATCAGATAATTTTACGTCTGTCAATCACTAAAGAACATCGAGTTCAAACACCAACAGATCGAGTATAATTATTGTGACATGGATGGAAACAATAGTTTGTACAGTGAAGAGTCAAATTACATAAAAGCTGCAAGTGTCAGTCATAAACAAATGACATGAACATGTTTGTGCTGGTGACTAAATAAGTACTATTTTCTGTCCTCAAGGTGACTCAAAGTAATTTGGTCTGTGTAGTTTATGGCCTACAGTTAGTGATAATGTAATAGTAATAATTGGATATACAGATATACTGATTCCTCTTCCTGCTTGCTTTGTAAATATACATTACACGAGTGTCTCAGTTGAATGTATGTTTTAAAGCGGGAAACCATCTGTAGCTGATAGTTTTATCAGTTTGTAACATTTGTGTTTATCGCTGCCCTCCTGATGCAAGATTAACTTGTGTTTACATTTACTTCACTTCCAAATGCCGGTTATTAAGAAGTTACATTATCCAGTAGCCATGCGTGATAATAAATACTTTAATATTCATTAAGACTGGATAAGTTGAATTAAACACGTAGTTATGCATTGAAACGGAAGGAACGGTTGAGGTTTGGGTTGAGTCTGACACATGTGGAGTATCATGAGTGAGCCAGTCACGTGTAGCTTAGCCAGCTAACTTTTAGGCTTTCTCGGTGTGCTTGAAGTTTCACTTTAAAATGAACAGAAATGTTTGCGGGAAGTTTCGTAAAGTGCTTTTAAAATCAAAGACTTCAAATTTTATGAGTTATAGTTTGTGTGGTTTGAAAACTTTTGCAAACGCAATCCAAACAAACCGTTGAGAAAGCAAGTGGAGGCTAGCAATAGAGGAAGCGTTTTCACTGACGCGTATGATTTCATTAAAACACTTATTCATTTAAAGAGCTTTTGACTTTGTTGTATCTATTTAACATCTTTCTGCTTCCATAGTTGTTTATGGAACGTTTTATTATGTCAAGGTGCTGCCCGCAAATACTTTGCATGACTAACGAACATGTATTGTTTTACACTATTTACTTATTTTAGTGAGGAGAACGAAGTGAGAGACTGAAGGGCATAGTTAATAGCTGTTGTATTGTTAACGTTTACTGTTGGCATCCTTACTCTCTATCTTCCTGAATGTGGGTTTAATAAGCTTTTAAAGCATCATATAAGTTTAAAACACACATCTATTATTTATTCCCTCAGGGACAAGCTTCTTTCTCTGCCCACACTGAGACTGCAACACGTGAAACCATTGTTTGTGGGACTGTATTCAAACTTGAATGTGTTTCCTGTAGATTTAAGAGGCGGCAAAGGTTTTATTGCCAGGGCAGAAGGAAAGGAAGTGTAACCCCGTCATCCACACACGCACAAACTGTCCCTTGTGTTCAGTGGGAACTAGTTTGAAGTGGTTGTTGGGGGCCGCTTTCAATGAAGCCCACAGACTGGCACAGTAACTGACAGACAGGAATGTTATTCTGTGGGATGCATTCTGTTGTTGCGTCACACAGGGACATGTGAGATCTGGGGGCTTGTGTTATGAGTAATGTGTGAGTTTGACTGAAGCTGTTGTCTCTGTTAATTCAGTCAGGAAAGTTTGGGTTGTTTCACAATTACTAGCAACTGCATGAAATGGCTGGGCTCAAAAGGCTTTCTCAGCTTGGAAAATTAAGAGGGCCTAAGATGCATGTTGTATATGTTTAAAAAAAAAAAAATGATCAATAAGACTGAATTAAAGACTCAATCAGTGTGTATCAGATAAATGATCTGAAAAAAGAGAACTGTGAATTATGAAACCTTGTTTAATGTGAATTCTTTATTAGAATTGTGAATTAATTTATATAATATTTTAATTTTGTCTCATTAGATAGACAGTTGACTAGCTACTCTTTATTCTTAGTAGTTTAGACACTGTTTAGTCCGTGGTGCTCTGTCACTTTAAAGTCACGGTGAAACTAAAGTAGCGAGAGATCTTTTCTTCTAAATGTACATCTGAGTGAAATGGATTATCGAATAAACAAAAGTGTTAGATTTGGAATTGGTTCTATCCATTAATTGCTGATTGGATGGAATCAGATCTAAATGCAAACTTGCAGATGATTGTAAAAAAAAAAAAAAAAAGAGGTGGAGTTTAACCGCACCAATTAATTTGAGAAGTTCGTCATTTCGCTGGAAGATCGAGTTATGACATTTTGATTAAAATTACTAGGTATAAAAATAAAACTTGCATGGATTAATCGTTCATAATAAGATCAATAACATGCATTTTGAAAATAGAGGGAAATTTTATTTCATGCATACTTTAAATTCTCAATTTTTGTCATTGTACATACTTAAATGCTCTTCAAAACAAGACTGAATGTGGATACATTTAAGCGCATTTACATAAGCGCGTTTGTGGAAACTCAATGTAATTTTCTTCTTGTATGTGCTCTGAAACATCCCTTTGATTTCATGCTATATATTTTTATTTGCAGTCAAAATCTTCATCTTCTACGTAATCTTCTATGGCTGCTTGGCTGGAATTTTCATTGGCACCATCCAGGCCATGCTCCTGACTCTCAGCAACTACAAGCCCACATACCAGGACAGGGTTGCACCCCCAGGTAATGAACCAAATTCATTGATGCCCAAGATAATACATGCCCAAAAGTGTTCAGAGGTTGGGTACTATTTGTACATAAACGCTGTGAGAATGAATCACCAAACTGAAGAGATACAGAATGAACTACATGTACTTTAAAAGTTGTTTTGACTGGCAGGATTTTTAGGATAAGTATGATATGTGACAGTGTTGTGAGAATGTTGTTGTGTAGCTGATGATTTTGACTAACATGGAAGCCATCTCATACACAATATGAACAATGTTTTTATGTCTTGTTCTGCATTAGTTATGTGGTAAACCTTCTTTTAAAGTGCACTTGAAACTCTAGAGATTTGTTTGTTACCTGATTCACAAGAGGCCTTGCCTTACTTGCTTTTACAAGTAATTGAAGCAGCAGGAACATTACATGTTATTCTTTGGCAGCAATATGGAAAAATGTAAAGAACAACCTGTTTTGGGGACATTCTCGTATACACACGCTCAAACTGTTCCATAACGCTGGAAGTTAATTTTGTTTCTGCAAACCCTGTGACATTTCGGCAGCTCTAAAGGTCTGTCTGACCTCAGAGAGAAAGGGTGTGAGGGAGGAGAAGGAGAGAGACACAAAGAAAGCCATTTTGACCTTCACACTCCCGGCTAGTCTGACGAGGCTTCCCGTTTGGGTTCTTACAGCATACATCTACACACTTCGCATGTCTTTGAACTTTTATGTCTTGTAGTATTTCAGTTGGGGTTGGTGGTATCAGCACTCAAACATACCTTTGAGGTAGTTTACAACAGGATCAGGGTTTATGGCTAAGCTTGTTTTGCACAAACAAGAATGTTTTGCAATTAAAAACGAAAAAAAAGAAACAGTGGAGAGCATTGTACACTACAGTTTCCATAATCCCTGTTAGGTTGCCCGTTGCTCCACTGCCAGCCATTCGCCACACCAGCCATGCCAGTGAATGTTTGCATAGTGCACACTCCCGCCTTGGCATTACATTTATCTGTCTTCGTTAAGGCCCCGCACATAAACGCTCTGCCAAGAAGAACCATTTCCCCTTTAAGAGAGGCGGCCCTTGAAGTCTAATAAGAAACAACACGAGTAGGAATGAAGTGGAGATCACCATGGTGTTCAGCTATTTGCTGCAAAGAAGGCCGGACGAAGAAGAGACACGATGCCTGCGTTCAAGTCCCGCCTCCCTCTCAGAGGCTAAAAGTTTCCATTGTGTGACAGAAGCACGTGAGGTTGTGGAGAGGAGGAGGGGGAAGACTGGGAGACTCACAGGCTCTAACCGGAGTCTTAAAAGTGTATTAAACAATGTCCACGTTCATTTCCCATGTGCAACAAGCCAGAAGCTCCTCTTTTGGACCAGCTGCAGCACATGCACGGAAGGTCATTACCAGTCTGTTGAAACAAAAACTGGCATTAAACACAATATAAAGTTTCTGTTTGCTTGTTCTCCTCTGCTGGCTTTGCTCACGCCACGCCCCGCTTTGGCCGTACGTTTGAGCTGGTGGAAAATTACTGCCAAGCTGGGAATCTGAATAGCAAACTTCCATGACAATGAATGGACCAGGCATTCTCCGCTCTCGTAGCTGGAGGGAAAATCACTCTTCTAAATGTTCATTTTTATGGTTAACACCAGTTGTTGGGCCACATTTAACCTTTCTGCTTTACTTACAGGCTTATCACACTCCCCACGCCCGGACAAAGCGGAATTCGTCTTCTCCATAAAAGATAATAAGACTTACAGTGCATATTTGGATCATATTAAGGACTTTTTGAAAGCATACGACAAGGAAAACCAGAACGATGACAGCAAATTTGAAGACTGTGGAGGTACAAGCTCTAAGATTGTCTTTAAGCTATATATGTCTCAATAAACCCAAGATTTTAGCTGTATTATTAAGTAGGTCAGCTGAACCCCTACATCACTCCCCAGCTCTGTGTCATATGATCTTCATTCACAAGTCAACAGGTCATGATTTAGCCAATGCTTAGGTAGACAATTAGGGCTTTATTTGACCCATATTGCTGTCCTGCATGCCCGTGCACTGTTGTTTTAATGACAAGCAAATACAGTTGTATTAGTCAGTAATAAGGTTTAATGCATTTCATGTTCAGTGACACCCCAACCCTATGTTGACCGTGGAGAGCTGGAGAGCGATTACGGTGTGAGGAAGGCCTGCCGCTTCGATAGAGAGTGGCTGAAGGATTGCTCAGGAAAGAAAGATGACAAATTCGGCTTTAAAGAAGGCAAACCCTGCATCATCGTTAAACTCAATAGGATTGTGAACTTCAGGCCAAGGGTGAGTTATCCAACATTTTGATTCACGATCATGCCATCAATATTAACCTATTTGTTTGCCATTTACGGCAGTTGCTTGCGAACAATTTTTGTTAGCCCGAGGCAACATTTACCTTAATATTATTGGTATTAGTTTCTGAATGGTTTTAATTTGTTTACTGATTTTCTCCTCGTTATATATTATTGTTTGTTGTGCAGCACTTTGGTTGGCCTTGTTTCGTGCTTAAATGTGCTCTGGAAATAAAACTGAACTTGAACTTGAACTTGAATTGGGATCATAATACACTGCCATTCTCTCTCCGCAGCCTCCAGCTTCAAATGAGAGTATCCCTGAGCCAATCCGCCCTAACGTTCAGGGCAATCTGATTCCAATCCACTGCACAAACAAGGCAAGAAATACTTACAAAGCATTTTGGTAAAATGGCTATATTGGATTAGTTTTTACATTTAGATGACCATCATTTAACATTTAATAACATAGTTTAATGTAATCTTGAGCAAATATCAAAATTAATATCCATTTATTTCATACAGGATATTACAACATTATTTAGACAAAACAGTATAAAATATCAGCTATAGTATAATTATAGATTTGGATTTATGCATTTGGCAGATGCTTCAAGCCAAAGCAACGTATATGTGACCCTGGACCACAAAACCAGTCTTAAGTCGCTGGGGTATATTTGTAGCAATAGCCAAAAATACATTGCATGGGTCAAAATTATTGATTTTTCTTTTATGCCAATAATCAGTAGGATATTAAGTAAAGATCATGTTCCATGAAGATATTTTGTAAATTTCCTACCGTAAATATATCAAAACTTAATTTTTGATTAGTAATATGCATTGCTAAGAACTTCATTTGGACAACTTTAAAGGCATTTTTCAAATAGTTGTATCTCGGCCAAATATTGTCCTATCATAACAAATAATCATACATCAATGGAAAGCTTATTTATTCAGCTTTCAGATAATGTATAAATCTAAATTTCGAAAAATTGACACTTCTGACTGGTTTTGTGGTCCAGGGTCACATATTGCATTCAAGGGAGAGATTTACATTTGATCAGTTCTAGCTTTTCCTTGGAATCGAACACATGATCTTGGCATGCCATGCTCTAGTTTGAGCTATAGGAATGCATTATGAATTATTATTATTAGTAGCATCAGAATTATTAGCTTTATTGATTATACTAGAATTTGAATATCACCGCATCCATCCCTGATCTTTTTTCCAGTGAAGTCTAAACAAAGAAATAAACAGGGTGATGCAAAACTCGATACTCCATGCGCTGTAGTGCTCCAGAGATTGATCTAATACTTATTCTTGTTGTCAACAGAGAGAAGAGGACGCAGAAAAACTCGGACAGGTCGAGTACTTCGGGCTGGGGGCTGGTTTCCCCCTCCAGTATTATCCTTACTACGGAAAGCTGCTACAGCCCCATTACCTCCAGCCTCTGGTGGCCATCAAGTTCCACAATATCACTCTGAATCACGAAATGCGCATAGAGTGTAAAGTATTCGGACAGAACATCGATTACAGCGAGAAGGACCGTTATCAGGGACGTTTTGACATCAAAATCACCATCAACTCATGACCTTAGCTATGAAAATAGCACTTTTATTCTGCCCATTTCAAAACACAGTAATTTCAGATGAATAAACAAAGTACAAATTCAATTGGAAAAACAACTATGACAACTAGTCTTGAACAAAGTTTCATAACATACGGGACCTACACTTAATCTGAACGCTTTACACTAGCTTTCTCTGCATGTCTAGGGTTAGAATGTAAATTACAGGAAGAGTAGCAATAGCAAAGTATTTATTCTACTGTACATGCGAATTTTCCGTGAGCCATGGGACGTTCATTTATTACTGTAAATTATAATTCCACTACTGATGTAGCGAGCAGTGTTTCTGTCCCCTGAGTATTTCTGCCTAGTGTGGTCTCTTTATATTTTATGGAGTGTGCAGTGCTGTAGTCGCATACGATGGTCCTTTCCAAGCCATGTTGTCATTTCTGTTGTCTTATGTGAGAAAGCCTTAGCGGTCCAAGGTGTGTGTGTGTGTGTGTGTGTGTGAGAGAGAGTTTGAGTGTGAATGTGCGTATTCGTCTACTTAAAAACTGAAAATACTGGCATGGTACGCTCTGAACTCCCCAGGTCTGTGTGTGTGTGTTTGTAAGTGACTGCACTCCGTTCAAACCTTTCTTTCCTTTTCTTTCCATCTTTTCCATTGATTGTGGGGAATATGTTTTTACATCACCTTTTGACTTTCTATTTGATCATCTTGCAATTTGGGAAACTGGGGCTAATGACAATTCTGTGTAAGGTTTTTATTTTCCTTTACTATTAAGTGTAGAACTGTGTGTCTAGTCTGGAGGACTGAAGTGGCCAGTGGTCACCATGGCAACTCAGTGCATTTAATATTTTTTTTGTTTAGTTTTGTTCTGGAGACATCACATGACGTGGTGTTACTTTATAATGAATGTTTTAGCCATTTTCATGGTGGAAGAATTTTATATTTATGCAGTTGTACAATTTTTTTCAGCAGGAGAAAGTGTAATGTATGAATCCAAAAACCAAAGTCACTGGTCAAAGGTTAGAAACCTATCAGATGCAAAGCAGTACCCCATGTAATAGGATATTTTGTTTTGTTGTTTAAAGTTCTTAAAAGTCATTGTTGGACACCAGAACACTTGTCAAGAGTTGAATTTGCTCTTGTAATGTTATTTAAATCTGGGTAAGACCTAAGAAGAAATAAATGGACAGACAACTGAGGTATTGTCTTTCAAGTGGTCTTTATTTAAATAACTGCTGGATAGATGTTTCTCATGGTTGCTTCACCCATCTAAAATCTTAAAGAAATACTGGACCTGAAAAACAGAAATTCCCACAATTCATTACAAGATTCCATAATGACACTGACAAAAGGTCAATACAAAGACACAAATACACACTTTAAATGCACTGTCTGATGTATGAATTTGTCATCCAATCATCCAACACGAGAGTCCTGTAAGGAAACCTGTGACAGTCGAAATACACTACACAACATTTGTACAGAATTTTGCCCTGATTTGTAATCTGTATAGACACTAGTTTTCAAAAGTCAGAGCTAGTCTGCTGACTTCAAGCTGTCGGAATTGATAGATTTCAGACAAAATCCTTGTGTATAATGGACGATTTCTTTAAGCTTCACACACTATGATTCCATCATAGTAAAACATCATTTCATATTTTGAACTGATTTTAGAAAACATTGTTTTTTTTTTATCATTTTCATTCCCAGCAACAAGGCAAATGTTTCTGTGTTACCTGAAAGTCTGGTAGACATTTGTGTATGATACCTAGTTTTAATCTGTAAGCAAATCTGTTCCGATTTTAAAAGTCATGTAGTTTATCCCAGCTTTAAAGGGATAGTTCACCCAAAAATGAAAAATCTGTCATTAATTACTCACCCTCATGTCGTTCCAAACCCTTAAGACCTTTGTTCATCTTCGGGACACAAATTAAGATATTCTTTTGATGAAATCCGAGAGCTTTTTGACCCTCCATAGAGAGCAATGCAACTGAAATATTCCCAGGTCCAGAAACGTAGCAAGGACATCATTAAAATAGTCCAAGTGACATCAGTGGTTCAACCGTAATTTTACAAAGTTACAAAAATACTTTTTGTGCGCAAAGAAAACAAAAAAATAACAATTTTATTTAACAATTCTTCTCTTCCAAGTGACCGTCTTCCGCCATTATCGAGAGTACCATAATGCATGCATTCTCAAAAAGTATTCTCATAGCTTCATAAAATTATGGTTGAACCACTGATGTCACATGGACTATTTTAATGATGTCCTTATTACGTTTCTGGACCTGGGAATATTTCAGTTGCATTGTTGTCAATGCAGGGTTAGAAAGCTCTCAGATTTCATCAAAAATATCTTAATTTGTGTTCTGAAGATCAACGAAGGTCTTACAGGTTTGGAACAGCATGAGGGTGAGTAATTAATGACAGAATTTTCATTTTTGAGTGAACTAAACTTTTAAGTGCATTAAGAGTCCTTAGTTTTTTTCTACTCACTACACTATTTATACTAAAAAATTGCATAAAATAGTGCACAAGTATGTGAATTGGGACACACCTTATGAGAGTGTATTATATAAAAAAATAAAATAAACGTGTTAATTTGAGAAGTACTTTTAGCACTTCATCAGGCCTGAGCATCAGCTCACCAGCTTGGTTTACTTTCAAACAATTGACTTTCCCTGAATTGTGCCTGTTACGGCAGCCGTCGTCTGTGCTGGGCCTCTGTGAGGCCTGAGCTCTTGGAATGTCATGGCTGAGTCGGTCAGCAGGCAAATGATTAACAAGGGGCCATTTGTGCTAGGAGGCTGAACAGATCAGGAGTTGTGCACAACAATGACGTCCACTGGCCAAACCCACTCCTTGGCATAACAATGGCTTTTTTTTCCCTTCTACCAAACCGACTCTACCCACCTGCTTCCCTTCCTGTGAGCCGGGCTGTGGGTCTGCCTCAGCCCACTGCGGACAGTCATGAGACCTGGATGCCATTTTGTTCTGGGCTTCATAAGCATTTGTGGGATCCAGAAATATTTTTGAAGGCGAACTTCCTCAAAATGAGACTGAATACAAAACGTGACTGTGTGGCTCTTGCATAACATTTGAATGAGATTTGCTTGAGCTCACCTCCAGAATCCCGTCTTCCGGTAGGTCGGTGCAGTGAATGGCATTCTGCACTTTGTTTTTGCCATAGAGTGCTCGTAAAGTGGCGGGCCGAAGGTGGCGTGCAATTTCCTGTGTGGAAACAGAACACATAACAGGGTTTCTACATATGAACAAGTTAAATGTAAGACTTTTTAAGGACCCGCGGACACCCTGCATAACATGATGAAAGCTCTGTGATGGGTAACAGTAAGAACAATGGAGCATATGCTTTGAACAGGGTTTCCTTGGTAGAGCAATTGGATAAAAGCACAGGAGACGACGCATGTGCTGTGATGGTTACTCATGCTCAACGCTGCTGTGAGATCACATAACGTCACATTCTATCCAGGGGATCAGGTTACTCACACGTGCTTGTTACTGCAAACATCAGCTTCCTAAACAGTCCTCTTTGTGTCACTTGGGAGTCACATAAAAACTCAACAACAACAACAAATAAAATCCTTTCAGCTTAAACTCAAACTTAAAGGGATAGTTCACCCAAAAATGAAAAGTTTGCCACCATTTACTCATTGTCATGCCGTTCCAAACCTGTATGAGTTTCTTTCTTATGTTGAACATAAAAGAAGATATTTGAAAATGAAGAATGCTGGTAATCAAACAGTTGATGATCCCCATTGACTTTCATAGTGTTTCTTTCCCTACTATGGAAGTCAATAGGGACCAACAAATGTTTGGTTCTTCGAAATTCTTCAAAATATATTCTGTGTTCAAGTTGTTCCAAAACTGTATGAGTTTCTTTCTTCGTTGAGTACAAAATATGTTTTTAAGAATGTCAAATACATCAACCTCCACAATATGAAAAAAAAAAAAATACGAAACAGTGGAAATCAGTGGCTACTGTCAACTGTTTGGTTCTTGAAAACATCTTCTGTGTTCAGTGGAAGAAAGAGACTTGTATAGATTTATAAAAACATGGAGCTGAGTAAACGATAACAATTGTCATTTTTGGGTGAACGTTCACCAAAATCGGCACTGACAAGACGGGCTATTAATAAAAGAAAAGGAAAGAAAGAAAGAGGTGCTAAATAGAAGACATAAAAAAGCCCTGTTCTTTTTTTTTGCCAAAAACTTCAACACCCATAATGCACCCAAATTTGCTTTTAGCGCCACCCTCCTGTTGATCCTGTCTGTGGGCGGGAATACCAAAATGTGGAAGCTTGATTTGTAGTTTTTACAAAAGCCCTGGAGTTGTCAAAAATCTGTCATTTTGTGTCATCCAGTGGACTTTTTCTGACAAATAAAAAAGGATATTTGAGTGGAGGTAATGGAGAAAGAGTCTGCATTGTTTATTTACATTTACAGTACTACCAACATTGTAACTATTATTAACCTTTATTTAACCAGGCAAGTCATTCTTATTTACAACAACAGCCTGGCACTACAAAGCTGGTTGAAAATTGATGAAATTCTAGTGTTAAAACGAAAGCAACAATTTTCACTTGAAACATTAAGGGGCAGTCTCATTTACTGTTACTCAAAATGTCAGAAGGGAAATGCAGTCCTTCCAACAGGAATAAATGACTTTGAGTTTCAGATTTTGCTCATGTTCAAGTTGGTCACACGAATTTGTCACATTGACCAACAGAAAGCAACTTCTTTGTGAGATGTGCTTCATACATATCTATGCTATTGACAATGCACCTGTTTTTGCACACAAAATTTCACTAAAATCTTGTGAATCGCACCTTTAAAATGAGTTTATTTTTTTTATTTAGACAAAATACTGTAGAATTTTTCATTATTTAATAGTTACGTAACTACTTTTACGTAATTAGCCCCTAAAAAGTGCATATTAGTTTCTCAGAGTAGTACCTTTGTACCCTTAAGTTACTATTATTAACCTTGTTAAAAGGGCAAACAATGTACAATTTTGCACTTTTTTTCAGAGAGTGAGTCATGATATCAAAATAATTATCAGTTTATTTGTTGGACAGAATTTAAATATCAGTGGATCCCAAATGAAAATAAGTTAATTCAGAACGGTGACATTATTTGTGTGAAACCCAACCTTCTGTGTTATTTTCTCTGGTCAAGCTCATCTCAACCTGACATTAACACCAGGCTGCTCAGCATTCTGGGCATGCTGTCATCCAGCAAAAACAGCGAAACGGTAGCAGAGGAATACAAGACATGAAAGTCTCACAGTCAGGACTTCAGACACGAGCAACAAAATTAACTGATGTAGTTGAGTGTAACGGTATAAGCCATTTTAAAAATACATGATCATCTTTACAAAGGTGCACAAGTGTTAAACAAATACTCCTCCGCTGCCACTACAGCGTGAGCGTGACAGAAGTTCAAGGGGTCTTGGCTGAGTTTACTTTGAGTTTATATTTCACTGCCCTTTCAGCAGAATGTTGGACTAATACCAGGTCTTAACTTTAATTCGCGCTCACATGTGCTTCTCATTCAGAGCTCAGCTGGCCAACTGGCTAAGGCTAAAATGGAACGTGATGAAATGAAATGTTCCCGAGGACACAACCCAGGCGGCTCTACTGTCCTCTGCTAATCTCTACCAGTAGGAAATTTAACTCCCAATCACCGCCCATGAGGGACGGGTTATCTACATGTAAATAAATTGGGTTTTCTTAGCCACACCCATCTTGTCACCTCCATTTTGATCTCTGGATTTCCATTTCAGTGGCCTGGAACTTGCTGAGGACCACACAGTTCAAACAAAGAGGGAGTATTAAGCGACCACACATTGTCATGAGAGAAAGTCTGAGGGAAAATTAGTGTTTTGGTTTCAATAAAGAGCACTGTGTGTAACATATGATTTCCTTTCTTAAGCTTTGGCATATTTAGAGAATCTTGCTGGTTAGTTATTATCCTTATATCTTGTTGACTTAGAAAAGGAACACGAAGACAATGAAATCCTTCCCTTCTTTAGTTTTATCTAAATATAATGTCTGCTTTTGATTACTGTAAAACAAGACAGAATCTGATGTCATGGATACAAGTATAAAGACATTAGCAAGCTTCGTTCGTTTCTTAGTAATGAGTCAGTTCAAAGTGACGATACAGGCACATCCTCATTTGATCATACACATATCTGAAGATTTTTTTTAAATTATGAACAGTTTGCGCAGGCAAAACTGGCAGAGACTAAATGGCAAGAAAAGAAAAGAGAATTTTTTTTAAATTCAAATGCAACAAAGGGTGCTAGCAATAAGAAAAAAGGGTAACACTTTATTTTAAGGTGTCTTTGTTACATGTTACATGTACTTACTATTATAATAATAAATGATGCATAATTACATGCAAGTAACCCTAAGCCCAAGAAACCCTAACCATATAGTAAGTACATGTATTTAATATTACTCAGTACTTAAATGTTTAAATATAAAGTGCAACCAAAAAAGTACTAAAATGTATATATAACATTAGTAGTTTATCATCAAGTACTATAATAAACATCAAAGTACCATGGTATTACTACCTGATTTACCGTATTACCGCCACCATACTTTTTGAAAGAGTTCGAAAGTTTGGTTTCAGTATGATTTTTGATGTTGAAGTCTCTTATGCTAACCAAGACTGCATTTATTTGATCACAAATATAGTACAACAGTAATAATGTGAATAATATTTTAATATTATTTCAATATATTTTAAAATGCAATTTATTCATGTGATGAAAATCACATTAGCCATTAGCCATTTAGTGTCACATGATTCTTCAGAAATCATTCTAATATGCAGATTTGGTGCTCAGAAATGATTTTTAATGCTGAAAAGAGTTGTGCTGCTTAATATTTTTGTGAAAAAATATTAATTGATGAATATAAAGTTTCTAGCAATTATTTGAAATAGAAATCATCTGTAATATTATAAATGTCTTTACTGACTTTGATCAATGTAAAGCGTCTAATTGCTTGCTTAAAAAAACCTTACCGACCAAATCAAACTTTCGAACTGTAGTATGTTTCATTAACATTTATCTTAACAGGGCTTAATCAGTCAACTAAAGCATTTACTTTGTTTTAAATAGCCAAATTATTGTTTTAGCCCGACTGGAACCGAACTTTTAAAATGCGTTGCAAACACACACGCACACACACACACACACACTTGTTTATTGTGAGGTTAATTTTCAGTGCTGAGAGAATTCCTGGCAAAGCTGGCTCACTATAATAGCGTTAGTTACCCGTAAGTGACCTGCAGCCACTGAGCTTAATGTCACTGTAATGAGTCCTGCCAAGCCCAAACACTGATGGTCACACACAAACTACAGGCTACGGTTAGAAACAAACAAACAAGCTAAGGGAGTTTATTTCGCCTCTCACTACCTCTTTGTCTCATGGAACTCCTTTGGGAATAGTGCTTAAATCAACACGTTTGTATGACTGAGATATCCATGCTGGAGATATCCATTTCTGACGGCTGAGGTCAACATTCATAGTGTGTGTGTGTGTGTGTGTTCGCATTCTAAACAGGGCTGTTGCCAGACACACTGCATATACACACTAAACCTCTCTCACTCCACCACACAGAACATAAAGTAAATGTCAATAGAGACACACTGACGTAACACTACTGTCTATTTAGACTGAGGAAAAAAATGGTTACCTCACAAACCCTCCTCTCGCTGTTCACTGATAAAATGGGGCCCGTTTTCAGAGAGACGTCCCCTCGCACTAAAAGGACTCTCAGTGCCATTTAGAAGTATTTGGCAATCATCACAATTTATTGAAAACTAAAATAACTGTAATTTAGAAAGACAAATTTACACTGGATGGGCAAACTAGCCTTAATTGGTCAAATGGGTGAAAGACAATCTGGGTGTCAGATCAAGTTAGCAGAGTGTACTGTTCCAGACTTAAACTCCTCATATTTAACCCTGCATGTGCCTGATCAGAATATCAGCTGATCCTACTGCGTCCAAAAGTTAGAGAACATTAGTACAAAATACAAAAATTTATTTTATGATTTTTTTTTTTTTTTGCATTTTCTAGTTGAATATGTTTTTTCATTATAAATTATTATCAGCATAACAATTGCAAGCAATAGTACTGAATCCTTATTTTGTATATTTTGTATTCATTTTTGTCATTACATTCCATTCTTCCTAAAACCTTTAAAAATATATATATATTATTAAATTAATTTTATTCAGAAAAGATTCATTCTGATTCACAACTGATTAATGGTAACAGTAAAGACTTTTACATATTAAAAAATATTTATATTTTAAATAAATGCTGCTCTTTTGAACTTCCTATTTATCAAAGAATCTTGAAAAAAAAAAAAAAAAAAAAAATCACAGTTTTCAAAAAAAAAATAAAAATATATATCTAAAATAAATGTTTTATTGTAACATATACTGCACATTTGATTTAAAAAAAGATGCAGCCTTGGTAACCATAAGAAGAAAAAAACATTTCCCTCCAAAAACTGAACTGTAGAGTAAATTCGATTGTAAATTTAAGATTTTTAGTGTAGTCATTTAGCTGAATCTGAAGCTGGTCACAGGGTCAGAATCTTTTAGTTTACTGAGTACGTCAATGCCGCCTCTTACCTGTAAAAACAGCCATGTTTATTAAATGAGGCTGCAATATCTCCTTCACAGAAGGCTCTCACTTCACAATTATTAAAATAGTCAATGTGCTAATCTGCTTTGTGTCTATGTTAATTAACGAGCAACAGATTCCTTTCATTTAAGAGGTCCTTTTGTAATCCTAACCATGCCAAGGTGGGCCTTCCTAGACCAATCACCATCAGTTCAAACATTTCAAACCAAGCCCTCTCTATACAGTCATTAAACACACAAACCATAACACCACATGGTTTAAAATACCAAATAGCATAACAATAGATTTGGTTTCGGAATATAATGGGTTTCTAAGATATCAAGTTTCAGTTTAAGTGAAAAACTGATGGTAACTTTTAGTCCCAAATGAGTGATGTAGGACCTTGAGAATTAATGACGTCACAATTGTGCTTTCACCAAAGTGTCCTCGAGCAAAACACTTCACCACAGGTGGTGGCAAGGGAATGGGCATACTTGAAGTCTTTTGAATAAGAAGCTTCAGGTAAATGGCAAGGAACAAAGTCGCCATTTGTTTAAAGGTGCAATCGCATTTACCATTCATCTGCTATTTTTTTTTACGGGTGAAATCCAGGCATTTCAATAGGAAGTCATGTGACTGGGAATCTCGTGTGAGGGCGAAAGATGTCCCCATGCAGATTTTGCATTTGGTCACTCGCTCAAATTTGCTGCAACGACCAATAGAAAGCTGCTTGGTTTGAAAGTGACTTTTGTGTCAATTAACTTTTTTGCCCTTCAAAATTTTGCTAATGTGCGCACGCTTAAAGGCATGATAACAAAGGATACAGTGCTAAGCTAGAGTGAATGTCGGACAAAAAGTTGATACATAACCTATTTTTTGACAATTATGACATTTTCAACAGGCAAAATGATCAACAACAAACCAAAACAGGCTTTCCTAATGTTAGGAAATACAGGGAGTAGCTGTGAGCTAATTAGGTGGCAGATGATGGGCAGACTGTGCGAGGCAGTTCCAGTTCAGTCCCAGTCACATGGCTCACTCACTCCCTGTTCCTGGTGCCGCTCTGATGTAAGAGGGCCTTAATTAAGCAGCAATCGATGCTGTGGGACGACACTGAAGCCTCCTAAGAGAGCATCACCATGGTAACAACAGGTCTCCACGGCCCTGCCTTTATGGCCACATGCATACAGCACTGGCACATGCTAGCCCTCAGCATCAACTGACATCACAATTAAACTCTGACTGATTGAATAACTTAGTTTGCGGATCAACAATCTGGTTTACAACAGGAAATGTACATGGGCTGATGCTGTTAGAGAGCTATTTATTCTCCCATGGGTACAAAGGAGTCACTTGGTCAATATGGTAGCCTATTTATGAAACAAAATATCAAGCATGAAATTGTTAAAATTACAATTTCAATTCCAATTAAAATATACATTAAGACAGGAATACATTTGTAAACATTGGGAAGAACTTATTTTATTATTTGGCCAGGTCAGATATTAATGGATATTTTATGAAAAATCTCATTTCCCTTGATCTTTTGAAATTAAATTCAATGCACCATGTAAAAAGACATTGTAAGGTGATAAAATTGAATAAATCATAATACTCAAAACCTCACAGTTAAAAGAGCCAATTTGATTTTTCATAGAGGTATGACCTATTTATTTTTTTATAGATTTTTTAATGGTTTGAACACAATTTAGGATAAAAGCAAGGCACTTTCACTATGTAAAAACACTACCATTCAAAAGTTTGGTACAATATTTTTTTTTTTAAAGAAATTAATTTTATATTCAGCTAAGACACATTAAATTGATCAAAGTACAAATAAAGACATTTATAATGTCACAAAAGAATAACATGTATCAAGATTTCCACAAAAATATTAAGCAGCACAACTATTTTCAACATTGATAATACAAAATGTCTCTTGAGCACCAAATCTGCATCTTAGAATGATTTCTGAAGGATCATGTGACACTGAAGACTAGTAATAACTGGTGAAAATTCAGTTTCGCCTTCACATTTTAAAATATATACAAATAGTAAACATTTGTTTTAAATTGTAATACTAGTATTTACAATTTAGATCAAATATTTTAAATATTTAAATTGTGATTAAATAAATTCAGCCTGGGTTAGCATGAAAGACCTCTTTCCAAAAAAAAAAAAAATTCTTACAATCCTCAAACTATTGAACGTTAGTAAAAAGCAACTGCTCTTACTAGAAACACTATAAACTTTCTGAACAGCATTTTGTCTGAATATTAGAGAAGCATCTACAGCACATTCGGTTATTTGTACTTGAGTGACTCATACCTTGTCAAATACCCTAATCCAGGAAAAACCTCATTGTTACTAATTGCCTTTGCTCTTTATTTGCAGGCTATAACACGTTGGCCTGTCAAATTTCTCACAGACAGATCTAACAAGACTGTACTGAAGACACGCGAGACAACAGTGCCAATTGTGCTTTGTTTCTCTCTGTAGCAGGCAACACAGGCCTTGACTGACACAGAGCCATACTAGAACAAGCACACTAGATTATTAACATGCTATAAAACTCAGCTCAGGGCACTCTAAAAAAAAGAATTCACAAACTCGACCTTACACTTTAGTGCTGTATTAAAGACATACTTCTGCCTCCATAAACCACTGTGTTTACTTTTGATACGACATGGATACACAAAATGCTCTAGGAGCACATGCTCTCGTCTAAAGTAGGCAAACACTGCGTCCAAACATCTAATCCTTTATCTTATCACCATTCTCTGTGACAAATCGGGCACAGTTACATTCCCACTGTATAGGTTTACCATGTTACAAGTAAGTTACCTCCGTTTCCAAGTGGAGGTTCTGTTACGGTATTTTGGCACCTGGTGCTGAAAGCCAGTCAGTCATTGACAGGCATTCAGTTGAACTTTGTCAGTTGATACGATCTGTCGGCACAATACATTATTCATGAACTCCAACACCATATGAGACTTAAGCACAACTAAGAGAACAGGACCTTGGTGCGTTCTCACACAGAAAACAAGTGGCTAATTTCTTCTGTACAACCTTGGACAAAAGTCAGCCTTGGAGCTTATCAATTTCAAACAGACACATAAAGAATGTAAATGAATGCTCAAAGACAGAAAATAACAGCAGGTATTTACACATGAACCAGTGAATTAATTATTTTGCAAGGTTGGTCTGATCTAATAAAACAGCAGAATACAATTTCACACATTTAGAAACAACCTTGTAACTTGTTCAAGGAAGTTTTGTCTAGATAGACACTGCTTCCTTGTGTACACAGACACTTGAGTCAGAGAATCTGGTTACAATGAACAATAAGCAGGAATAAGGAAGGTAAAAAGTCTCAAAACTTGACTTGAGTGGAGATCTAAAAGCCAACAGGATCCACAATTATGAATTTTTCACTACTGTCACACATATCCCCTTGCTCTTCTTCACTTCTATCAACATGATAAAGTGATCTGTATCATTGGAGAGAAGCACAGTATTCCACAACTGATATCATTCCAGTGAAAACCAGCAACACTATTACAAATAGAAGAGAAGACAGTGTTCAGAAAATACATCCTTGAAGAAATATTGGTAAAATACCTTAACATAGAAGTGAGACTGCCCTCAAAACCAGATGGTGTCAATGAAAATGACTGAAACTAAGGTCTGATTTATGGCTAGTGTAAAATCCCACAGTGTGCATTGTTGAGGGAAAGGATTATGCCTCACTAAAATTGTCTGATTTATCAAAATTATTTGGGTAACACTTTATTTTAGGGTCTCTTAACTAGTTGCTTATTAGCATGCATATTTCTAGAATATTAGCCATTTATTAGTAGTAATTAAGCACATATTAATGCCTTATTCTACATGACCTTATTCTACATTCCTAATCCTACCCAATACCTAAACTTAACAACTACCTTACTAACTATTAATAAGCAGCAAATTAGGAATTTATTGAGGGAAAAGTCGTAGTTAATACTGAATAAGTGTTGCCTATTCTAAAGTGTTACCATTATTTGTAGCATACAGACTACTTATTAGGGCTGCACCAATATAAAAATGATGGCCGATAACTGACAACCATTAACATTAAAATAATAATAGCTTTATGTTGACAATAAATAAATGGCCAATAATAAAATTCTACACTATTTTATCTAAATACATTAAATATTAAACACAATGTGTTTTTTTCAGTCATTTAAAAATGCATTTTAAGTTGATTTAGACATCCCAACAACAAAATGTATAAATTCATTTTGAGATTTGCCAAACATTACATTTAACAGTGTTGTTAAATTATTAGTGTTTAAACCAACTTTAAAGCAAGGAGAAGCAATGTTTCTCATAAACATTTTTGTTATACTGGTTGAAAATCTCTTCACATTCTGATAGCAAAGAGCTAATTAAATGATAGGGTGGCCTACCTGCCTGTCTACCGATATACTTGCATACCTCCACACAACCAAAAGGGTGTTTTTCTGTATTTCAGTGCAGAAGTGCAAGCCAAAGTGTTCTGTGTATTTGGTAAAAAGACTTGCCAAAATACACAGAGACAGACAATTGGGTAAAACAAGGGTAAACATTGGTAGTGTTTTTACAAGATGGAGGAATTTGATGGAATGTTTGGGTTTCAATCGAGCCAATGAACTTGCAGAGTTTCTTCTTGACAGGTAAGCTAAACTTCAAGTTAAAAGTATTCCTAATATGTTGGATCATTTATTGAAAGTAGCTTTTTAGCCTTTATAGACCCTTAAGAGCTGTGTTTGTAATGTTTGAATTGGGAGTGATGCGTGAAAATTTGTTTGAAAATATTCATTATTTTTGTAATTCTGCTAGGTGACACTAAGAATTGGGAAATGAATAATTACATATCCAATATTGATGCCAATAATTTTAAATATCTCTAATAATCGGTCAATAACCGATATGGTGTACCGATATGTTGTACATTCCTACTATTTATTGTAGCTTTTAATGTGTTTTCATGTTGTTGTTGTTGAACAAAGTAATATACATTTATGATATTGCCCATTAATCAGTTATTGGCCATAACATTAAAATAATTATCGGTAGTGGTCAATTTCATTATTAGTGCATCCACATTTTTATTTATTTATTCATTTTTTAAAAAGCACAAAACCGCAATGTCCTCCTTGCAGAGACTGGTGCTACACTAGGACACAAAGAGGCTCAAAATGTGATAAATTCTGCCAAATGAAGCATGTATCTTCAGGTATGAAGTTAATCTTCAGTGTTGGTGGCATAATGACAGACACATGTTCCTACCTCTGTTTCTTGTTTTCCACCACATGATGGACCATGCTGTGCTACTGCTACCCAATACAGTTTTTAAATCAAAAATAGACTTTACAACTATTCTCATGGACCTTCCCATTTAACTATTTGGTAAGACAGATGATACATGGGACAACTTTTTGAGTAATTTTGCTGGGCAACTTTGAGTAATGTTGCTTGGGCACTTTCCCATTGAGAATGGGTAACAAATTTCTATCTGGATAATTTAGATCAGTTGTGGGCCCTGTGTCTCACGGTCTCACCTGGTTGCACGTTGAAAGCAACATTGCCCGAAGTTGCCTAGCAACATTGCTCAAAGAGTTGCTCCCATGTATCATCAGCCTAAGGCTTTACATGACACTAAAGTGTGTCCAGCAGTGGGGAAAACCACTGGAGGTCACTAGGCATAAGCGTGGTTAGTGAAGCATGCTGAATCTAGACTGACTAACCACATCATCAAATACTGACCTCTCCCCCAAAATCTATCATACACATCTCCCACCTTTGCAGAAGATGTCATAAAAAGCTGACCTGCGCTCAGAAAACTTCATGATGCTCTGTCAAGGTCTCACAAAACTTTACACATTCCAACCCGAATTAATGTAATCTTTGTGTTTGTACAGGATTTTAGAACTTTCGGCTGAAATGAAAGAAAAACACGCCTGCCTTCAGACTCAAACAGCGATGAAGAGTATTATCCTCTCTTTATGAACTACAACTAATCCTTCACAAACAATGCTGAAAATATTTCTCCCTTTCTTTTGTTCACACAATCCTGGAGTCTCAAAGTGTTAATGTTTTATCCTAATATCCGGCTTGCAAATCAATTTTGACATTTTGTATTTTGGTTTGGCCTTTAATGCAATCCTGCAATATTATCTTAAAGACTGTTAAACTAACCACATTTTTTTTCCACAAGGCTTATTACAGACCGAAAGCAGAATGCAAACATGTCATTGTAGTCTAGGTGACAACAACAAACAAAACTGCATGCAAAAAAAAAAGTTTAGTTAGGCGTGTCGACACTAGACGCATGCAATCATAACAAGATTTCTTCCATCACAATCAATAGAGCTGTCTACCCTAGGAACTGTGATGACGTACTTTCAGTTGACAAACTCTCTATATCTACTATGGCTACTTTATTTTGCCATCAATCTGAAATTAATTTGGTCATCAACAAAACATATTGCAAGACAATTTATCTAGCAAACATTTATTGCATTCACTGATTTAAAGAATGAAGAACACTGGAATGACTGTTCAGGTTGGAAGCAGTTCAGTATAAAGGCCTTGCAGTTAGTATGCTAGCTCAAAAACAGAGCTGTAACACTCAGGCAAGATATGTTCAAATACGGCTCGAGTCATAGCATGACGACACCTCCCACCATTTCCTGTCCTCTTTCTAATGTACCACTGTTGTTAAAGCTAAAAATAAAATGATTCATGATTCAATTAAATAAATACAAATTCTAGATGATAAACTTTAAAAATGTAAACAAAATTTAAAAAACGCTGCCTTGACAAATAAAATAAGTTGAAGTACTACAAAAAACTCAAATAAAAATAGATTAAAGACATACCCTGTTAAGAGCTGTGCTACAATTTAAGATAAACGACTGAATGCAGTCTAAACACTACTAATATGTTGTTATAAGTTTATAAATGGATGTAAAAGGCGGCTCAGCACACATGTGTTTAGTGTGATTTGGTGAATGGAAAGGAATGGGTTGAAACCCCTCATTTATACACAGCAACAATCAAAAAGTGTTTACGATACAATATATAGACCAGGTTATCTCACCAAAACACACATAATAACTATGTTTTACGCATCATACTGGCAGTGTTTATAAACCACAGACATGCAGCCACAGATCCAGCACAAAAGAAGGGGGGAAAGCAGGAGAACTTGTCAAAATAAAGAGCATGGGTTAAAAGAACTCATGAGATATAAGACAATAAGTGTTGCTGTTGTGACAAGACAATGTTGATATACAGCCTGTCAGAGTGTTTAAAAACCAACCACACACTCTCACGCTCTCTCTCCTTCCCTCTGTGCCATGTGAATGTGTGTGTGTGTGTGTGTGTGTGTGTAAGAGAGTGTGGGGAGGTCCCAGGGCGGGGTTGTCAATTGAGAAGTGTGGAGCTCTTTCCGGAACCCATGATTGAGCAATACAGTTTGACCTTGTAAAGGTCACAACACTGCAGCCATGTTTTGCATATCAAAGCCATTTGTGTCAAAGAACACAAATATCTAGCGGGTGAGAATCAGCTTGTGTAAGGCATTACAATTTAGTCAATAGAACATTTCACGTCATATCACCCATATGTCCAATTTGCAATTTGAATTAAAAAATGGTTTATTTTAATAATAATAATAATACTTTATAAAATTTTATATCTGCTAAAAAATTATTTTGTTAAATTTTAAACTCAATGAGTGCATATACAGAACCTAAAAGCTAACAAACATAGACTGAAAGTCACAATTTGATTTCACTGGGTCCTTGACCAGATGACTAAACTCTAGAGCCCTTAGTCCACGTTTTTACCACCACAGGAAACCAACTGGACCATGAGCAAGCACCACAATGAAAATGACAAAGTCCACATTATTATCAAACCTTTTAGTACCATGCGTAAGGCCGATAAACCCCAACCCAAGGACTCCAAGAAGCAAGGATTGTAATTCTTATCTAATGGTACATCATGACTGGTACCTGTAATTTACAAGCTATCTCTGGCAGTAGTAGAAATCAGTTGGCAGAATGGTGGCCACCTAGAGCGGAAACAGTCGTCATGCAACATGAGTGGGCAGACTAATCTTTCGTACAAGACGAAACCTTCATGGTGGTGTACATTTCGACTGGCTGATGCAGACACAAAGCAGGTTTTTTAACCGGGAGTACAGATGATATGCCTTCAGAGTGCTACAGATTACATGATACATAAGGTAAAAGAGGTCACTGAGTCCAAGAGACTGAAGGACCATTAAGTCTCTGTTATAACTTTCATAAAACCTTGAGGTGATAATGAGGTTATAAGTTCATATATTGCACATACAGTATATAAAAAGAGAACTGAAACGATTAATACAATACTTGTGGGTATAAACACATTATTTAAGTTTTTTGGGGGAAACCCCAAGGAAATAAATACACATTATAACAAGACTGAACCATCTTGTTACTCACAGGGTCTGCGGGTCCACAGAACTCCCGAAAGGTTCTGGGTGCGTCGGTAGCATGGATCTCCAGGGCCATGCAAGGTCCAGAACAAAGTTCATCCACCATATTCTGCAACACAAGCAGTCAAGAGTTAACGATTCCCTTCGGTCTACCTGCCTGTACCAATGAAAGAGCTTATTGTCTGAACAGACCTTGGGAAGACATTGGAGCAGCTGGAGGACTCAAGTTACCAATGTGCCTCTTAATAAATATATAAATTAAAGGATGTCAAAGCAAACAATTGTTGCTATTGTTCTCGGAACAGGTAATTTGCAACAAGACTATAGTTCTCATTCTCTGTTAATCTGGTTTGATGAGTTGGCCTCTGTTTTTGGCATGTATAACTTTGTGGGGTATGGAAATTATGGGGTGAATGTGAAGTGCCCATCATACTCAGACCACTAAACAGCCCATGAGCCACTTTCACATATAGTTACGGTGTTCACAATGGCAACTTTTTAATTTTAGATTTCAAAGACATGATAAACAAACAATGTATGAGTTCCTTCAAAATATAATATTTCAAAATCAAACATTTCTGACATATACAAAACATAAATCGCAAATGCTATATACCCATTAAATTACCATCATAAACTATTTGTAGCCTGCATGAGCAACGGTTAAAAACAGCAATGCCATGGAAGAACAATTCTGGGTTCCCCAAAGAACCTTTCAGTTCTAAAAAGAACCATATAGATAACCACAAGATAAAGAAGAATTAAAGAGCTTCCCCATTTTACTCGAAATCTGCACTTCATTATCAGTGTGCATGTAACCACAACCTCCACAACAGTGAGCAGTGCTGTTACAATGATACGACAATGACATGATGCAATGATAACAGGGAATATATATATTATTGAGTATTTGAAAGCAATTCCTTTTATGTTCTTAAAAGGTTTATGCTTATAGTGGAGATTATATTTTAGTTTATTATACAATTATTACCAAAGGCTTCGCCATTTATTACATAATAAGAGGAGCAGTCATTGAGTGATGACATGGAAACATGTTGCAAAATACATCATACAATATTGGGAAGATCACTGTGTTCACTATATTATAACTCCACAGAAACTTCACAAGTTCTAAAAGCCATCATTGAAGAGAGAAAAAGGACTTGGAGAAAGAAAAAAAGACCTGTGCAATTGTTCTTTGTACTGAACTGTGCTAAAGTATCACGATAAGATCTGCTTGGCACTGGTGCACTTTGTTCCAGCAGCCAGAGTAAGACAATTAAATGACTTTACTAATGTTTTTTTGCAGAACACTATCATTAGTTCCCACTCTCTCAATGTGTAAACTCACACTGTTATAGTAGCGGCAAGCTCAGTGCAAGTGTTTCTGGCACAGTGCACCTGCAGTGTGCAGTGTGTGTGTGTGTTTTGGTGATTGTGAGGCAATCAATATGTTGATGAGACAGTTTTCATGGCAACAGACTCCAAAATAGCCTCTGGCTTCAATGACCCAGAACCGAAATTGGCTTATATTTGGTCTAAAAGACGTTATCAGAATAAATGATTGCTATTCGGCTGAAATTCAAAAGACAAGAGCGATTTATTGAAGCTTAATAGCCAACAGGAATGTGAAGGTTGTTCCTATGAACCAAAATTCCATGTAATGTGACGTAACACTGTGCCCAGAACTGGGAAATTGCCAAGAGAGGAGTATTCATATATTTTAAAGAGGTTTGCAGGAGACAGGTGCACATGTGGTTACGACATGCTTTGGCGACTACTCCTTCTCTAAATGAATAATTAAACATAACTGGAATCACAAGTGAGCTAGAAAAAGGAGAAACTGAACTTCTTTGTATGGACCTTTGAATTGACTATACTATAACAAATAAGGGGGTTATTAATGCTTTTGGCTCACTTTATTTTATGCACTCATATAAAAAAAGATTAATTGTTAGGTAATGTACTTACTGTATTCGTGTGGTATTGCAAAACACAAACACGCTATTGAGTTGGGATATGGTTAAGGTCAGGGACAGATTTAGTTGTACTATCAACAAGTATCTAAGTGCACTGTATCAAATGATTAATTTAAATGTCAGTACATAGTACTAAAATGACAACATAAAGCGGGTCCATGTTTTCATTAGTGGACCAATTGAAATCATAGAAGAAAGTGCAGCAACATATACTTACAGTGTACTCGGCTACAACCCCTTTATAAACCTCCATAAACTCCTCAGCATTTACTCGATCCATGTTGAACTGTAATAAAACCAAATCAATTTGATTACTGAATAAAAACAAACGTAACACTTACAGGGACGTTGTAAAAAGGAGTGAATATAGTAAAAATCAAGATATAACATTATATATGACTATATAATATATAATATGATTTCATCATTCAGGATAAAACAGCAAGAATATTTATTTTCACAAACAAAATCAATGTATTAATCATTTATGACTGGAAAATGACCCATTTGAGTGGGTTATCCAACACACTAGAGATAAAATCTCTAAGCCAACTATTCCAAAACACCATTATCACTGTCTGATTTTCTTTTTATAGACCACCAACTCAGCCCTGGACATACATGCTTTCTAATAGTAACTTCATTGATCCACTCTATCCCAGGGGCATCCTCTGTACACTATTTTCAGCAGGGTCAGGTGGCAAAGCTGCTGCGCTGTGATTGGTCAGCAGAGGACTCATTTGGAGATGTGGGAGGCTACTGATCTGGGCGCAGATTGCATGGTCGATGACGGGGTCAGGTTACACCAAAGGGAAACATAATTGTGTTTGCCCTTGGTTCATAGAGAGACTCTATTTTCACTACTCTTAGCTTGCTATTAGTTTGGTCATTTGTTATATGTTATGTTATTGTCTAATATCCATAAAATATGTATATCTTTCTTTAAAAAAATACAAAATTATGTCAACTTTATTATTTGAACATACTGTTTGTATGTTAATAAAAATATTGCTATTATATGTAAGCTTCATTGGTAAGTTAACACTTTAGTATAGGGACTAATTCTCACTATTAACTAGTTGCTTATTAGCATGCCTATTATTAACAGATGGCTGTTTTTATTAGTACTTATAAAGCACATATTCTGCATGACAATATTCTACATCCCTAATTCTTCCCAATACCTAAACTTAACAACTAACTTACTGTTAATATGCAGCAAATTAGGAGTTTATTGAGGCTAAAGTCGTAGTTAATTGTTTGTTAAAGGTGAGAATTGGACCTGAAAAAGTAAAGTGTGACTATTTCATCTAATTGTAACATTCAATGTGTTTCTTTACTAGGCAACATTATTGGCTAAAAATAGAAATATGATTTAAATTGAACTAAAATACGTACCATTTGTAGGGCAGATATCTCAAATCCATTTTCTATAATTGACTTAAGGATTTTTCCCGTCAACGCTGAAAAAAAAACAATATTTCAAATGAAAGATGCTCACTTAAAACTGGCTTGAATACAACTGAACATTTGACAAATATCTCTCTAAATCATATATAGAACTGTAATTGCAAGAATGAACCACACATCAAGACTTAAGTATTTTAAATCATTCTCCACATATAAAACTGTATTCTCCACATATGAAACTGTAACAAGTCTATTATACAGAAGATATAATAAATAAATAATATATTTATTTAATACATAAATATATGTATTTATTTATTTTATTTATAAATAAATAAGTTAAAGATTCATAATAAAAACTGATTTAAAAAAATGAAGATTAAATCTTACATTTAAAGGTGAAATGTGTACTATTAATAAGTTTATATTTTAAGCCACATTTTTCCTTTAAGGATAGCAAAGTATGGTGGAATACAGTAATTGTACAAATTAAGGGATTTTTTTTAGGTTTAACAGATTAAATAAAAAATACAAATAAATAAAGAAAAAGTAAATTAATATTAAAATTATAAATGAAGTGTGTAATACTAATAAGTATATATTTTAACTACGCAAAATTGGCGTTTTCCCTTTAAGAACAGGGTATATGCGCATGTTTTTGGAAATAACTTGCACTTCTAAGAGCAGACTAATCATTAGATGGAAGTCTAATGATTAAGGACTTGAGATGCTAACACAAAGGTTTCAAGTTCAATACCAAGTAGCAGTGACCTAAGAACTCATGTGATCCTGCTCTATCGACTATGTGCCCTTGCTCTAGGGTGACTGTCCCTGCAGTTAAACAACTATATGTTGCATTGGCTGCATCAGTTAAATGGCAAGTAAGACTTTTGACCTTCTGTTTAACCGATATGATCATGCAGAGTTAAAGGCCAACAAACAGTTCACGAGATCATGAAGGAGTGACTTCAAAGGACAGACTTTGATTTCAATAACACGAGAGTGAATTTCTAAGTGTGCTCCTTTGGACTGAGTGCTGAGAGATTGTATTAATAAAGGGCACAGTGGGATATGTATCTATTAGCACTGAATTAGAGGTTTATGGTTTCAATTTCAGTAAGTCATACTGAAATTATGTTTCTAAAAGCACATATTCAATCAATCAGAGCATGTAACATGTTTCAGGCAATATTATTTTTTTTAAGTGAATTTGTTTTGGCCATAATTCAATTGCAATTCAATCAGATAAGTTCACAGCAGTCTCTGATAGCAGTTCTCTCATATCTATATGAGAAAGGGCAAATACTACATAGCACAAATTAAATGTGATTTCAGTCGTATTTCAATAGTTGATAAGGGCAAGGACAGACAGAGAACCTGTTTAACATTTCCATATTTAAAATGTCATAAGAAATTAGAGGGAAATTATTAAATGCGGTATCACATAGAGCGTAAACACCATATGACAGATAATTTCCCCATGCACCATAGTAACTGCCCTAGAGAATTTTCTTTTGTCACATAAATGACATCTTCACACATCCATAACCCTCCCTCAGCACCACCGGTGACCCTAAAGGTTCCAATTCTGACAGCAGCTTCCAGACACAATCTGCCCTGTTGCTAGGCAATGGTATCAGCACTGCCTGGCTACACATTTGTCTATTCCAGTCATGAGCGCGTTTCTTTTAGCTGAGATGTTTCATTGGAGGACATTTACAAATGCTTAAAACTTCACATTGTTAAAGTGACTTTGACCAATAGTTTCAAAAGGAAGTCAAATCTGCTTTGAATGTCTAATATCAACAAGCTGGACTTTTACAGATGCATCCAGCTACAGCTAACTTTAGTGTTATAGACTTTGAACCATATGGCGTGAATCTCAGAATACATTAATGAACGGTGCCCAAAGTTTAAGCCATTTCACACTGACCTTGATGACAACATTAACCATCTAGAGAAACTCACTTCACACCGCACACTAGGTTAATCATTGTATTCTATTAAAAGAACAGAGAAATTTGGCAGGTAAAAATGTGCTACAAATCTGTGATATGACCTGGACAATAGGTTTGAGTAAATCATTACCCATTTATTACAGCATGCTGCTTGTTGGGAGTATACATCAGGTGCAGACAATTCACAGAAATATGACCTTTAGCTAACCTACAGCTACAGTATGCAGTCACTATGCATGCTATATGATATAACAAAACAAAGACACACGGGACATTATTAGCCAATTTTCCACCGTATACACTAGTTCAAAAGTCTGGGGTCAGTAAACCTTCTTTTTTTTTGGAAAGAAATGAATACTTCTATTCACTATTAGTAAAGACACTTATAATTTTACAAAAAAAAAATCAGAATAAATGCTATTATTTTAAACTTTCTCTTCATCAAAGTATCTTGAGAAAAAGAAATGTAGCAGAGTTTCCAAACAAATATTAAGCAGCTTAACCGATGTCAACATTGATAATAAAACAAAATAGTTCTTAAGCATCAAATCAGCATATTATAATCATTTCTGAAGAATCATGTGACATTGAAGCTGTTAAAATATTTGCAGTGCTGCTGCTAAAATTCTTAAGGGTTCAGGGCAAAATTTACATGGGTGATGACGGCCTTGTGACGAGACATATAATCACACAATCCAATCGTACGCAATGCGACCTTTCACAGAGACTGGTTTTGAGTGAAAATACAGTAGAGGGATGCAAACAACATGCTATTGTAGTCTATAATCCAAAAGTAATGTTACAACACAAGGTGAACCAAGCCACATGACTATCCAAAACAAATGAACAGAGCGGTTGCTGTATAATCTGTCTAATTACAATCATGTAGCCGCTCTCTCAACAGGGACTTTCATTACTGGCTATTTTTATTTACTCCTTTTGCAAAGCTGGTGGGCTCTAGACCTCCAATCAAAAGGTAATCAGGACTGCAATCCTCTTTAAATCACTGGTTGCCAGCACTTTTGATGGAGGTCTAAGAGCAGACGCACTGCAGGAGGTTGGTAGCCGGAATATGAGTGTGGGTGTGCGATTGGATGGAAAATTGTATGACTAATAGAGAGTTGATACAATGCTGCTAACAGGCGAAACGATGTTGGGTAGAAGCAAAAAGAGAGACCATAAGACTTCAGTGTTCTTCTTTCAATACAATTTCTGAATGTTCTTGAACTATTTTGATGGGACTATGAGACATGCAACATGAAAAGGACATTCAAAGTTATCAGTGAAGGATTGAAACCCCTTAAAAATAAACAGATAATGTGTGTCAAAACTGCGAGAGGTCTTGAAGCATGTATTTTTTCTGTTTGTCTGTTTTTGGGGCTCTGTGTGTTTATGTGTAACATTCCTTCCAGGTTAATCAGCCCACAGCAATGTACAAAACCAACTTGGGGCCTGCTTAGTCCATGGCGACTATGTGAAATATCTACCTCAGCCCTATCGAGAGGATTTGAGATTTCACAGGTCAGCGCCCTGGCGGCATGCTCCATGAACAGGGATCAGGAGACGGATTTGGACAAATCCGGAGCAAAGGCTTGGTTAAGAGTACACACTGGCTTTGGGGGTTTTATATTCATCAACATATAACAAGCAAAACAGCACTAGGCCAGGAGGGAATGAAGACAGTTACACAAGGAGAAGACAATCACGAAAGGACCAAATGACTCTGAAGTAGCACCTTCGCTAACTTAAATGCTCCTTTCATTTTGGGTTCACTTTAAAAATGAGACTTTTTTTTGCAGAAGAAATTGTTTTTTGAAAGAGTAGTTTTTAAAATTCTTCAATGGCCTGGTTTAATTTACTTGAGGTCTTCAAAAGACCACTTTTAAAATGAAATGGTAATTAATCTACACTGAACATAACAGAATATAATAAACAGTCAAATATGTCTGGATTCAAACAGATTTATTGAACAGAAAGTGTTGGTTGTATGCCTGTCATTGACAGATGTCTTTTTTCCAACAATGAGTGAGTAATTTGCTCTGTAGCGACAGGCCACAACAAAACAGCCATAACTATGGTTTCTGAGCAAGTTTGGCACTCTACCTACGCAACATTCCCAGATGGAAAATATGGTTACACTTTATTTTAAGGTGTCCTTGTTACAGTGTAATTATACATTTAAGTACTGAGTAATATTAATTAACTACATGTACTTACTATATGGTTAGGGTTTGGCTTAGGGTTACTTGCATGTAATTATGCATAATTTATTATTAGTGGCAAGTACAAGAACATGTAACGTGTAACAAGGACACCTTAGAAATAAAAGTGTTACCGAAAATATATATGCCAGAATATAGTACAAACATATTTTAAAGCCATAACCTGGAAATTGCATAATTATTTTTTAGAAATGTTCATGACTTTTCCAGGTCTGGTTTTAAATTTCTCTGATATTTCCAGAATGTTGGAACCCTGGCCGTTGCACCTACACTTCTGGCATGCGTCACCAAGCTGCTTCTCGCCTAATGTGAAAGCAGTAGCCTGTTAATGTGGAGGCTAAAGCAAATATGTGCTTCTTTTTTATGTACAAAGTGAAAAAGCTTGATATGATCTAATGGCACTGGATTCACACATGTTGTGTGGCAAGGTTTTGAGTCACTATTAGAAGAACTCCTGGACCAGCATTTAAGAGAATATAGCCTGAGTAACTAGGACAGGAATGATGGGATATGACATACCAGGAGTGTCATAGTCCTTCTGATGATAATGTGCACTTATAAGCAGAGATGGGTTAATAATACACTACTAACAGCACATTACAAATAGCAAATAATTAACTGTGCTGTATCTAATCTATAATAGGTTATTTCAATAGGTTTACCTTCTGAGATGGCATGAGGTTTAATGATACAGCAGGTGCAGTCTGAGTACTTGGCTGTGTTGGAGGGGCCGTGACCAGTAGTGGAAGGGAAGAAGAACTCCAACTCCTATATAGTTATAATTAAAAACACATAACCCAATCATTTCCTTTGCCATTATTAGCATATCACTGGAAAAAAGATCAACAGAAGATTGTGGGCTTGATTAATTGCTATTTCAGTTGCTTTTTTGTTACCCGTGCAGCAGATGCCAGTGAGTCTGACCCATGTCCTGCATTCTTTGTGCCATCAGTGCCAAACTGGCCTCTGAGACTATTCGCTGCATCTTTTTGTGCCACACCAGAATCAGTTGGGCCCAGAACTTTTCTCCAGGTCGACACTGCCTCATCCCCCATCAGCTCCATGGCAATCACGGGACCGGAGCTCACAAACTGCACCAAATTACTGTTATTGAAGACGACAACTGGCTTTAGCAACTTTTGATATGGTGTTTATAATTGAATTTGCGGTTAAAAACATGCAGTGTAATGCAAAGTCATGCCAAAGTCACTGTGACAATCTAGTTCAGGTGTCAGAGTCTCCTTCAAAAGCAGCCCTTACATATAAGTCAATCATTGACTCAGGAAAGACTCACTTGAAAAAAGACTTTGACTGATGTTCCGTGTAAAAGTCCGCTGCCCGCTTCCTGTAAGAAAGCAATAAAAGAACACAGGGTTAATAAGTGATCTCCAAACCCCACCGTCTCTTGACTGACTCCTATAGTGAAATAGAATACGAAATTAAGGAACTAAAAGTTTCATCTTCATACCTATTTTGTAGTAATTCTATCATTTATTAATTTGATGACATGTCAGCTAGTCCAAGAAATTAGATAATATGCTTAACACAACTTCCACATCTTCATTCTCTGACAAGGACGGTCTCTGTCAATGAACTGCTGCTTGCTACTTTGAGGAAAGGTTAAAGCAGCAAAACCTGACCAGGCTAAAACAACACAGTCTATCAGAGAAACTCTACATGTCAGCATATTTCAAGAGGAAAAGGAAAGATTAACCCTCAGCATTTTCCATTCTCTAAAAAATGTGGCACTAAACCACATGTATAGTGACATATAGAGAAAAACGTATATTCAAATTCAATGTAGCCATTTTTGGATCATATTTTCTGCCAAATACATAAACGTTAATTTACTGTGAAATGGTTTAGTGCCGATGGGGTGTCTACAAATATACAAAGACATTCAAAAGATCTCCAAATGTTATTCCTTCTCATACAATCATAAGCTATTATGACTGACACCAAAATATCTGACTTCCCTTGAATATTTTTTTTTTTAAATGTTGCATGTTGTTGGGCAAGTGTTGTTATTGTTAACTAAAACTAAAACCAATAAACTATTAACAACTATTAAAAATGTTTTTGGGAATTGTAATTAAACTGAAAATAAAATACATAATATAAATACTGAAACTGAAATAAAAAATAAATTAAATCCATATAAAATACAAAAACTAATAAAAATGACAAAAGCACATACAATTACAAAATTAACAAATATATTAAATTTAAGTAAAAATATATATATAATACTAAAATAACACTGCCTTGGGCTTTCTTTTTCCATATATTTGTTCTGATGTTTACATGGCAAATGCACTAAAATAACTACTGATGTACAGAGTTAATTATTTTATAATTGTACCTTAGTTTTTGATGTGGGAGAAACAAAAATACATTTAGCTTATTTTAGCCTTGGTTGAAGTAAACTTAATATTGTATTTTAAAACTCCCTGCTCTGCTTGGCTCATCCTGAATGGTGCTTTTTATTACCCACATTTGTAGTTATGAACAAGGTTACTAAGCCCTTTAAAGTCATTTTACTCTGAAATCACCTGAAAATGTCCTCAGATTTACTCCTAACAACTCCTCTAAACTCCAGATCAAATCCAGAAGGTCAAATCCACGGGTCTGATTTGCTCAAGGGCACAGTTTAACTTTGTGAAAATTGTGACTTCAGTAACTCCCCAGTTCTTTGTCACTTCTCCCTGTGACTGAACACACAGTCTTTGTGATAGATGATAGATCCAGACTCTAACTTTTAGTCTACCAGCGCACATATTACCAGAATTTTTGCAAACATACATTGACCTTTACAAAACAGGCCAAAGAAATAATGTCTGTAACTGCAACTTTAAACATAGCCTCTTTTCTCTAACGCTCTCCCTTCTCACTACTTCAGTTAATAATTGCTGCATTGTGCTGTGAATGTAATCCATTCCTGGTACTGTGCAAAGGCAGCGACTAATGAGATGCTCAGTAGCTTTACATTGTAAATTGTTTCAGAATACAGAACACAGAGTGTGCAACATTTTTATCTTTCATTCCTGACTTAATCTGTGTGAGCTAAAAATGGTTGGGGGCTCCGAGAAGAACAAATGCATGCCAGTGATATACAGGTTAACGTACAGAGCAAGCAGTGCGTGATTTTTGCTGTGATATACTTTTTTTCCTGAAGAAGTGACTTTGTCAAATCCACCCATCACAAGTTCTGAGAAATCACTCTAGGGTTACTGAAACACCTCATTTACATAATTAGTCATAAACTGACTTAAACAAGAATTCCAGCAGCCTCCTTTTCTTTGTAACTACTGAAATTTTGCTTAAGTAAAGCTGCCAATATCATTATTTCTTAAGTCTGTTTATTAAAGCATAAATTACTTACCATGTAAGTTTGGTCATTTTGGCTTTTGTGACTATAAGGTTGGCATCATAAATCATCTGAATAATGTCGCCAACTTTTGTGACAGCATCCGGCTTAATCATAGCCAAAGTCCTGAAGAAGGCACAAGACATAAGTATAAAAAGCAAATCAGAAAGTAAGAAGGGATGCCAGGGATGAACCAAAGTATCAACAAATTAGATATAAATTGTAAATTATATAATCTATAATGGTATTTGTTTTGAGTAATTTGTTTTAATGAGTGAGTGAGAGTGAGTGAGTGAGTGTGTGTTGTGTGTGTGTGTGTGTGTGTGTGTGTGGATTTTGGAACCCTAGATTTAATATTTTATAGCATTTCATAACATGGTTAGAGATTTATTGGGAAGAAGTTTTTGAAAGATATATAACATGCAAGACAAAGATGCCACTTTTTGCCCAGTGAAATAATTAAACACAGACACACATATAGGTCTATCTAAGACAAAGACACCGCATCCATAGTGTTGCTATTCAGCACCATGAATATTTAGCTCTTGTTATTATTTTCATTTTAGAGCTCAAAGGAAAACACACAGCAAATGCCAATTACTTGAAGCACAAATCGACAACTGCTGCTGTCAGACTTGACAAAGGCTGGTCGATAAACATATTAATAAGTCACTGAAAATCGAACAAGGTTTTCATTGAGTTATCATCATGTTAATCTGAAAGCCTAGTTACATTTTAATAAAGGATTTCTTTAAAAGGAATGCTTTAATCTTTGAAAATATATTTAAAATTTACCCTAAACATTAGATAATATTGCTGTCACAGAAATAGATATGATGCTCTGACTAAACAACAGCAGTCATTTGAGTAGACAGCTCAAATTCACTTTGAAGAGAGCATATCGCCTTGAGTCTGTCCCTCTGTAATCTTTCCCAAATTTATATTCAAGGCACACCACTATGAATCTCAAAGGAGAGAAAGAGCAGTGGGAAACAGTGTGAATGTGATTGATATAAGAGATGAAAAGGAAGTGTTGACTCATTAAATCAGTAATCATTGTTCAGTGATTTTCACTGGTAGGGGACGCAGCAGCTCATAAAAATTATAAAAATTATATTAGCAGGTGTTTAAGGAGGAGGGACCATAGGGGAAAAAAACTGAAAAAGGTTACTAAAGACTTTATCTTATGATATACAATAAGATATTCATCACACTAAATGAAGATGATTAATCATTTCTTCTGATGGTCCGGAAATAGTTCATCCAAAAATGTATGTTGTTCCAAACCTACTTTCATTATTCATAATGAATCGGACTAATCTGGTTCATTTCAACTCACGGAGTGAGAAACTCAATGATATATTAAAGAATGTTGCTAAACAGCTGCTGGTAGCCAGTGACTGCCATAGTATGGAAAAAAAACAATGGCTACCAGCAACTGTTTAGTTAACAGCAAAATATTATTTCAATGTATTATTTCAATAATTTCAAAATATCTACTTTTGTGTTCAACAAAAGAAAGAATCACATACAACTTGAGTTAGTAAGAACAACCTGAGGGTGAGTAAATGATGACATAATTTCCATTTTTGGATCTATGTAACAACTTATTGGAAGGGAGGATTATCAGTAAATGATGACACAAAACTATTGCATGGCTTCAGAAAATTTGGATTTAGTGCATAAGTCATACTGATGAATTTTATTTTAACATAATTTATTTTGTGTGTGTGTGTGTGTGTGAACTTTTCTTTTAAATGGATAAAGGGATTCTGTCATCAGTTACTCCACCTCATGATGATCCAAACCTGTATGGCTTTCTTTCTTTTGTGAGACATAAAAGAGGATATCAGGAGAAAGGTCTCACTTTTTTTGGCCATAAAACAGAAATCAATGTGACTTCCTTCAAAGTATAATTTCCGTGTTCTGCAGAAGACAATTTCTGGAAAGACAAGTTCTGTCTCAGCAGTGGTGTTCAGGAATAAAGTACCTCTCCTTCTTACTGCCCAGTTTGTTGGCTGTGTACTGATCCCCGTAACCTGTGAGGTTCAGCTGACGGGAAAAGATGTTTACTCGGTTGCCAACAAACAGATCCTCTGGATGAAGCTCATCAAACTTGGTCCTGCGCAGGAAGGTGCGCTGGTTCTTCATATCAAACTATATAAGAAAAGCATACGTGTGAATGTATGAAACTCAAACATAGCAAGAAGTCAGGGTCTGAAATCTGAGTATAGGAACGCACCATCTCCACGGAGCCATCTTTAGTGTAGTAGAGCAGCTGGTATCGTCGCAGGAGAGCAGCGCTGGGGTCGTACCACTCAGCCAGAAAGGCAAAGCGCTCATCCTGTGCATAACACAACACACACAACAAAAAACACAGTCAAGCCAGGGGAATGTCACTGATCTGACCCTCATGCTTGGACAGGGAGTCACAACAGCCGCGCTCTGACCCTCAACACAGACGGGCAGCTGGGCCTGCTAACATGCTGAGTCAGAGGTTCAGAGCCCTTTGATCCCCTGGGGAGCTTCACTGCAATGGGGAGACATTATCCAGCTGCTGGAGCTACTGCTCCTGAAACTGTGCACTACACACTTGTGCAAACATTAGGGCTGCACAAATATAGAAACTATCAATAGATCAATAGACTACAGATAATATATTTAAATTCATAGAGTCGTCGTTAGAGGGGCAACCCAGAAATGTTGTGTGGGGCCCTGTGATGAGGAGGGGCCTTTATACTATTGCCTACTTATGGGGCCTGGGGGAGAAGGAATATTTATTTATTTTTAAGTTCAGAAAATTTTTAGAGTGGCCCTTTATATTTATACTACTAAAAAAAGAATGGAGAAAAAAAAAACTAAAATGCTAATACAATGCCCTAACCCCACACAAAGTTAAAAAGTGACAAGCAATAAAAAGCTCTCTTCCATATTAACGAATTAATGTATTTTTGTTCCATGTCCAGCCATGTTTGCCAACAAAACAAAACAATAAAACAAAACTAATAAAAAAAAAATGAAAGTGCACTTCATAATGTTTGAATTTGCACAATACTTGCACCATTTATACTACAAAACAGCATAGAATAGCACATGCAAATTAGGAAGACACCTATGGTGACTAAACCTATATTAATTTAGTCAACACAATATTATAATATATAAAGTAGCATACGGTGTGGACAACTGTTTGTATATAGTGAGAACTGGTAGACAAAAATGCTATATATATACTGCAACCCTAAAAAACATGTTAAAATGTCTCTAAAGCAGGAGCCTCAAGATATTGCCATTTTCATAAAAATGAGTATTAGCCATAGCCAAGATTTCATGAGTATTTAATACAGGACTTGTTGAAAACAACGTATGTAAGACGTTATTAAAATAGACAGCATCTAAATCTCTGTGTATGGCTGTTGTTTCACTATTAAGTGGCTGATTTCACCTTGATACCAACTCAGAGGTGCCCTTGAACAAAACATGGAGAGCAAGCATGTTGGTGTGATCTTTGTTCCCCACAGAGCGCCACCTTGTGGGTGAAATTCATAGCACAGGCTGTGATTCAGGGTGATATAGCTGAGGCCATGAGCAGCATAGTGATGATGAGAAATGATCTGTTAATCTGCTGTTGATCAGTGGACATCAAAACTCAAGCAAATAACAGCAGGCCTACAACAGTGACTCATAAGATACATTAATATTCATAATAACTGACATAATAACTGGCAGATAATCATCATAAGTATATATCAGGATGGCAGTGCTTTAATGTTGCATTTCTAGGCACTATGCCATCCATCCTCCAGGCCACATGCTCGCTAATTCATGTCAACATGTAAACACTGAGCCCAAACATGGCATCACATTATCCTAACTAATTTAACAACAGATCATTAGTGCATCTGCAACATAACGCGAATGCTTTCTCATTCATCAAAGCGTAGAGACTCCCTTTAACGTAATTGAGCTATCTTGAATCTAACAGAGCCTCTTCCCCCAAACAAGAGCTATTTTTACCCCTCAGTCAGCTAGGACAGAGATAATATTGACAATGAACAGCCTTCTTTGTACAAATACACTGAGGCACAGGTCTGAAAAGCCATAAATCACATCTGGAGGCTGTATTAGTGTCACATTAGGATTACCACAGTGAAGTTTTGTGCCAAAGCTAAAAGGTTCAGGTGCTGTACTGAAATTGATAGTTATTATCACCCTCATATGAGGCCTTATACCAGTCAGCAAGAAAGACAGTTGAAATATTTTTCCTCACAGCACATTAAATAATTTACATACTGAAAATATTATGTTATTATGTCTTTATTTTTCTATTACTGTATTTTTTAAAATCAAAGATACATTTACTTTAAGGAAAATTACTTGTGGCTTCTTTCTTTTCTTTTTCTTTTTTCATTTTCTTTGTTTCGTTAAATGTTGTTTGGAAAAGCAATGATGAATTAAAAAATGTCTTATGCACTATACATTATGTGACTTGACTTTTTCCAAAAAAAGTAATAATAAAACATATATTAACTTGTTTTCTGAAAAAGTTTATGCTTAAAACAAGAAAATATATCAATGGGCTAAGAAAAATAATCTTGTCTTCCCTCTGAATTAAGCTTGTTTTTCTTACCCCACTGACAGATATTTGTTCTTGTTTTTCTTTCTTTTTTTTTCAGAAAACAAGACTTAATATCTCAAGTCAATTTGCTTCTCAAGTAAATGTATCTTGATTTAATAGTGTCTATATATTTGTAATGAAAACAAGACAAAAATACTGAATAATAAAATCAATGGTGCAGTGCAGCTTTGTAACTAGAATATGACAGAAACAACTGATATACTCAAACACTAGCCTACAATTTAATAATCAAGACAACTGCAGTATTTGGTGGCATTTTTCCAGTCTGAAAGAGTACGTTTCAGCGTGTAGTCACCCGCTACAGCACATAGGGGCTATATTTCCACATTCTGCCAGGGGCCAAAGTTACCTGAGGACATCTGTACGTAAGAAGAAATATGGAAAGCTTTTTCTCCAATATTAGCACCGTTGTTGTTCTTAAGTGAAAGCATCATGAAAACCCTTTTTTTTATCTGAATGGAACGAAAGCAGGAATCAAGACATTTCGAGGGGTGCGGGGCTCTAAATGAACATTCCAGCACAACAAAATCACAGACTCCTGGTTAATGATCCTGGCCAGAAGGAACTGGAATTAGCTGGGCTTATCTGCCATCTCTTACACTCTGAAAAATAGGGCTTTCCTCTCAGAGCCCTTCTTGGAAGCTGAGACTTTCTCAGACACCTGCTGTTGCCCTATGCTATCACTGCAAACATTTCATGCTGTCTGCATGGAGATGGATCAATGTACACTACTTAATGAGACAGAATGTGAATTGGAAAATAAACATAGTGTAGGAGCACAACAGAGCAAGTAGATGATGGTGAAAGTATCCTGTTACCCAAAGAATAATAAGGTTTAGATTGTTGAGCAAATGACACTAAAAAAGCAAATCATTCCACTTAATGACATTGAAGCTTCTGACTGAACTGGATCTGTAATTTCAGTGGAAAATGGCATCCTCCATCTTCAATATGATGTTGTAGAGCCTCAAGCCAGACATCTAGCTTTCAAATACAATTGGAAAACAGTTAAGCAGCTTACTGAAACCTGCCAAAACTACATTCTTCTAAAAACTTTCTGTTTCTCGAAGAACCTCAAGGAGGTCAATGCTGACATCTAGTGGCAGATCAAATGAGAGCATTTAGTACGTCAAGAGCTTTTAGTTTACAAATTATGCCGTTGCAAAACTGTTTTGCTTTGTAAATTATTATGAATTATCTTCATTTAACTAGGATTTAAATAGCCTAGATGCGTGTTTACTTGCTTCTTCACTTGCTATGATGACTTAACGCATCGCTTTATTACAGTTTACATGAGATGTTTACATGAGAATGTACTTATGGTATTTTATATTTAGTGCACACAACACTGGTTTATGTGACTTGAGTTTCTTTCATAGGAAAAACTTATATTGTTAAAAAGCAAACGACTTCCGCCAAAACCACAACAAACATTCATGATCACGAGTTGAGTCCTTTATTACTCATATCTAAATAATGGAAAATATACTCTCCCACTTACCATGTCTGAATTCTTTAAAGGAATGATATTTGTTGATTGTTGTTTAACAGACGGTTGATTGTCTTCCTTTAGCCTCGCTGTTAAGTCTCATCACCATAGCAACAACATCAAACGGGCTACCGACGAATAAAATAATAAACCATACGTCCTGTGAACTCGTAACTATATTGCGTGGTGTTTTAACATTCAGCTAATTTCGCTTTTAAAGTCTGGTGAGTACATAGACGTTTAGGGCGCCAATAGTTTGCTTATACGAGTCTTACTGTAACCCGGAAGTAGTAGTTTCTGACCTTTACCGCCAACTGCCACTCGCACATGGGTTTGTTATGATGTGGTTTCGCTTCGGTATTATGCAGAGCTTCTTACCAGGGCTATTAAGCTATTGGCTACAATTTAACATCCTTCTAATTTAGGTTTAGCTTAAAAAGTTGCAAATCTGTGACAATGTAAGACAAAGGTCTTTTGCTGTGTTTCAAAAGTGATTTAATATTTAGTTGAGGTTTAAAATTGAAAGGTATTCCCACGAACCAAAGCAGTTAAAATGGATCCCAGTCCATTCATTTTAGACGGAGGTCTAGCAACAGAACTTGAAGCAAGTGGATTTCAGTTACAGGTAGGTACTATTACACAGACTTATTGTCAACAATCACAAGTTTAATCACGCATATATTGTGTTTGCAGGGAGATCCACTGTGGAGTGCAAGAATTTTGCATACAAACCCACAGGCCATTAAGGACGTACATTACAGGTAATTACAGGCTTCATTATGTTCTGTGTGTTGTCAAGCAATGCCTGAAGTGTGACATGGCATACTTGATGTATATATGTATATATATATATATATATATATATATACAGTATATATATATTAGGGCTGTCAGTCAATTAAATATTTAATCTAATTAATTACATGATGTGTCGATTAATTAATCGCAAATTACAAATTGCAAGATTATTTAATGCTATTTTTGTGTTATAATGAGAATTTATTAAGTAGACATTATAAATAGTAGCTTTAGAAAGAAATGTTTGATTTGATTCAACATAAAATTTATTACACATAAACGTTTAGGTTACAACGGCCCAACATAAGCTTTGGAACATAAAAGAAGATCATTTGAGAAACATCTCAGTTTTTTTTTTTATTATTTTTTTCATTCAGTGGAAGGAATAAGAAACTAAACCTGCCAGTAGGTGACGGTAAATGTCTTTATCAGTCTTTCATTCGATTCGTTCAAACAGCTGATTCATTCAGGAATTCAGTATATGGCTCACTTTATGAATGGGCCTTTGAAGTCATTGGAGGGTGTGGTGGTCCCCTCGGTCCTACCAGTTGCACTGCCCAAAGGACAGCCCTGACTGGTATTGTAGATTTTAACAATATTTGACAATATTAGTGTTTTTACTGTATTTTGTTGTATAATAAAATACATTAAATAAATGCAGCCTTGGTAGGCATAAGAGACTAAATTCAAAAAAATCTTTATGACCCCAAACTTTGTTTTGAATGTACATTTATATTTTCCTTCATACATGTATCTAAATTTTATAATGTCTAACCTAAAATCTCTCCATCCTATCAGTCATTTGTGTGCTTCTATTCTGTGACAAGAACTATTTAATATTTGATGAATGATTGATTTAACTTGTTTTAATAGATATCTTCAAAGCGGTTCTGATGTTATAACAACAGCCACATATCAGGCCAGCATTGAGGGATTTGTGAAATATCTTGGTCTCCGGCCTGAGGAGGCTCAGCAGATGATAATGTCAGGGGTTCAACTGGCAAAAGAGACTGTCCGTGAGTTCATGTCTCACTCACCCGTATCAGGTGTGTGCAAGTCTAACTCTACTAAATCATGAATTCTATCTAGTTTCTGAAAAAAATGTAGAGACACCAGCTACAATTTAATCTAAAGAATGAATAATTCCCCCAGAAGACAGAAGAGAGCCCGTGGTTGCAGGATCAGTTGGTCCATATGGGGCGTTTTTACATGATGGGTCAGAGTACACAGGAGCCTATGAGGACAAGATGACAGTGGAGGTAATGCAGGCTGAAGCTCTCTGTCCACCCAAGCCGCCACCACATAAGAATTTCAAATGCATGTTTTCTCTTTTGTCCTAGGAGTTGAAAGACTGGCATCGTCCACAGATCCAGTGCTTAGTAAAAGCAGGAGCTGATCTTGTTGCCATGGAGACCATTCCAGGTCTCAAAGAGGCGGAGGCTTTGGTGGAATTACTCAGAGAATTTCCAGAAGCTAAAGCCTGGCTTTCCTTTTCTTGTAAGGTGACTGATACACTGCATTATATGTTATGATATCTAATGACAAATTTCATTCATAAAACACTTGCAACTGTTTATGCTCACAAGTTAGACATTGCTATTAATGCAATGAATGTGTTTCAGGATATTCATAATATTTCAAGCGGGAGGAAATTTTCTGAGGCGGTTCAGGTGGCTTGTAAGTCCTCACAGCTGGTGGCTGTAGGGGTGAACTGTTGTCCCGCTCCGTTAGTGAAACCGCTTCTAGAGTCAGCCAAGTCATACAAGAAAGCAGATTTGAGCTGGGTGGTCTATCCTAACAGTGGAGAAGAATGGGACTCCAAGACAGGGTAAGGTTAATCAGTAAGTTGCAATAGAAAGTTATAATTATTTGACATTGATTTTTGTTTCTATTGAAAAATGTTGTTTTTTAAAATGATAATTTCCAGACCTGGAAAAAAACATGGACATTTATATTTGATTGTTTCATCACAGAAATATTCCCTATCTTTTATTTATATTTTTGAGATCAGATTGATGTTTTTAAATACTCTTATTTAGCAAAGTACATACAGTTTCAAATCAAAGCTGTTCTTTTGAACAATTTCATTAAAGAAAAAGTAAAACATATTTCATAGGGCCTTAAAACTGAAATTTTTGTTATTTTAATTATTTTATTTTAATAAAAATGCTGTTAAATTGTGTAAGTTTCATGATTTCAATTAATTAGAAATGCTTTTCGATTTTTTTATAAACATTTAGTATAACCATCAAAATTTTAAAAGGAAAAAAACGGAATCCAGAAAAATTTAAATGGAAAAAACTGAATTTGGAAAATAAATAAATAAAACGGAATTTGTGAAAAAATAAAAGGGATTTCATACAACTGTTTTCAACATTGATAAATGTTTCTTGAGCACCAAATCTGCATATTAGAATGATTTCTGAAAGACAATGAACACTGGAGGTATGGCTGTAAAAAAAAATCAGTTTTACCATCACATGAATTGAATGAATACATTTTAAAATATATTAAAATAGACTAACAGCTGTTATAAATTGTACTATTTTACAATTTTATAGTTTTAATTTTTTTTTTCAAATAAATGCAGCCTTGGCGAGCATAAGATCCTTAAAAAAAAGTTAGTATAAATAAAAAAAACATTATAATCCAATAATCACAAATGTAAAACATGAGAGAACCCTGAACTTATTTACTGATTTGTCTCAATAGTTTGATTGTGTAAGTGGCTGTTCTGTGGCTATTTCAGATGGAAAACTAAAAAACAGACGTCATTTGCCAAACTAAGTCTGGACTGGAAAGAACAAGGGGCTTTGTGGATTGGTTGGTATTGTTTTGTAACAGTAAATAAGCTTCACTGTAAACTTATACCATGACTTGTTCTTTCCAGTTGCTCTGACTCATGGAGAGATGATTTCTGTTAACAGGTGGCTGCTGCCGTGTTGGTCCTGCTGATATAACGGAGCTGAAAGAACAACTACATGTATAGCCCTGACTCATCAAACACCATGACATCATTACTTTATTCTGAAATAATGCAGTGATGTGTAAGAAGGTGTATAAATATTTTATTTATAAATAAAAATAATACCAACACACTAGATTCACATGAGTATGAGATTTGTGATGACTTGAACCTTATACATTAGATGTTGCTGTGTTAAAGGAAAAACAAATCACAATTCACATGACATGGAAGCAATCATGCAATCTTAGCTCACAGCGTTTCACAAAGAACGTGATTGTAATCCTTTACAATAAGATGGCACCATCTTATTGGACTGTCACAATCAGATCCATTGAAATATCAAATGATCACATTAGTAAACAGTCTAAAATCTTTATGATGACCTTGACTTAGTTTGTATTTTTTAGACTTACATTAATAAAGTCATTTTAGTAGAACCAGTCTTCATAAAGAACAGTGTCATTTTTTCAGTCCATACTGTCCTCCAATGATCTACCATCAGTAGCATATAAATCCACCAAATAGTATATAAATGAAATGGAATGATGCTATTGATCTGAAAATCAAATATTCATTTCATGTTATTGGTACACTTAAGGTACACAAAAATTGTCCACTGTGTATAGAGTAGCAATCCATGAAGCGCAGTCACTTTCAAACCAAGCAGTTTTCTGTTGGTCAACATGGCGTGACCAACTTTAACCAACTGCAAAAACTGGGGACATCTTTCTCCCTTGTGTGAAATTCCTGATTGTGTGGATTCCTATTGAAATTGCTGGATTGCACCTGTGAAAATGTGCAGAACAATGGTAAATGTGACCACACCTTTAGTGCAGTTAATTGCACATTTATTTAATGATTAGTTTATCCACAATATGTTTAAAGAAAGCAGCATTTTGACCTACAGGACGTGACTCAACGTCTTGAAGAGAGATGTCATTGTTAAGTATTTCTAATCTTAATTTAATGCAACATTACTGAGGGCTGTGGAATTTGCTGTAAATTGTGGCGTCCTCCATAAATGGCTTCTTCCTTATGGGCATCAAACCAGCATCCTTATGGTTACCACAGCATTAACCCCACCATTTGGCTTGCAACTTCATCTATGATATGCAATTCTAACTTTCCATTGTTGCTAACAACCTGGAAAGGTAAATATTCTTGTTTAAAACTGTCGGAAACCCTATTGGCTCTTCAGGAGGAGGGTTGGACACTAGATTTAGTCAGTTATGTCTTCATCTAGGTCACTGTCTGGAGAGCTTCTGTGCCTGTACTCTGCTGTGTTGGACAAACGCTTCCAGGCATTCTCAGTCTTGTTCCCCGTACTGAGGGATCTGCCGAGACGTTTCACCGCTCGCTCCTCAGAACCGTCCTCTGGCGCAGCTTGACCTCTGTGTTCTGGAGCCTGATGGTGGAGATCATGCCTCAGATTTTCCAGATTCAGTGCCCATGGTCCCAACTTTTGCCAGTTGACTCTCTGGAAGGCCATGATGCAATGCAGATTGCCTCCAACCTATGAAGAAATCAGGATGCAGAGCTTCTATACTTCACAGCATACATTCAGACACTTTCCTAAACACATAATTCTTTATAATATTCAGGTTATTGTAGAAGTACCATCTCCATAGTCCTGAAGTTCTTTACCTTTTTGGTTTTGCGATACTGAATGCCTCTCTCTATGTGGCGAATGTCTAAGTATTCTGGGTTTTGGGTGTTCAGATCCGTCACAATATCTGCCCATCTGATTGTAAACAAGGTCAGAAATTCAGAATCATAATTTATTCAGAATTTCACCAAGGACTACGATGCCATAAAATGAACCATACTTTTTACAGTGGATTGCAGGGTGTTTTCTGCTTGGTTCACCAATGAGAATCCAGTGCTCCATCTCATTAAGCGGCAGTGGCCCCCTGTAAAAATAAAGAAAAAAATGATTTCATTCTCAATTAGAGTAGGGTCTTATAAAAGTGGTAGAGGTTAATAGTTTACATTTTCATATTGTTTCATAATATAATACTGATGCTCCACAATAAGTGTGGCCCAGGGTCAGTATGAGAGATTTTTGGGTCATTTTGGTGTCAGTAAGACTTTTTAACAAGGCTGCATTAATCTGATCAAAACATACAGTAAAAAAAAAAACTAATATTGTGAAATAGTCAAAAAAATTGTATTAATACAAAATTTTAAAGAACTTTTTCTTTTTATATATTTGACTATGAAAGCACACATTTTTCTCAGGATTCTTTGATGAAGAGAAAGTTCAAAAGAACATAATTTGTTTGAAATAGAAATCTTTTGCAACATTATAAATAAATTTACTCTCATGTTTGATCAATTTAATGCATCCTTCCTAAATGATTTCTTTAAAAAAATAAAAATAAAAGCTAACTGTGTGTTTGCCCTGAAAAATATTTATCATTCTGTGATGTAAAAACATACACATCATAAAAAATTTACATTTAAAGAAAAACATTAAAAAAATGAAAACACTATATACATATTTTAAGTTCACTTTTAAAAATAAAATGTATGTCTTGGTAGTGCAAATGAACAATGAAAAGTTTAAAATTTCTTACAACCATAACCATTTAACTTGAACTAATTAAGCAGTAAATGAAAGCCAAAGTTTCTATATGTTATACCTGTACGCTTTGGCTGCTTTTAGTGGCGTAGCTTCATAGCCCACAGGACAGAAGTAGTGATTCTGACAGTGGTAAATGTAGGCCATGGATTCATCTTTAAGTCCCTGCGTCAGCTTCAGCAGCGCCCCCTCAGCTAGAATGAAGAAACATGCTCTACAACATGCTGCTAAAATACTTTCACAATATAATATACTCTTATAATATATAAACTATATCTGAAAGAAAGCTAAGCATAAAGATTAAGGAAATATTTATAGACTGGATATTACATTTAAAATACTGTCTGCTTAAACTACAAAAAGTGTATCTGTAGAACAATATGCTGCTGCAACCTCTGCTCTTATGAAAAATGATAGAAAATTCACACACCTGTCTCTCCCGCTGTCTTGTGCTTCCCATGAGGTTTGTACAGAATGTAAGAGCATCCCCGGACACGAAAATTATCGTTGATTTGTCTGAACCATCTGCAGCAATATAAAAATAGATAATGTACAGGACAAATCAAACCTTTGAGGTCAGTAAGTTTTTTTTATATAACAAAATAATTTTATTCAGCAAACATGCATTAAATTATTCAAATGTGACGACATTCTATTTAAAAAAAATGCAGTTCTTTTGAACTTTCTATTACATAGTTTTGAAAAAAAAAATGTATCACAGTTTCCACAAAAATATTAAGCAACACAACTCTTCTTATTATTGATAATAATACGATTGTTTTCTTAAGAACTAAGAACCAAATCAGCATATTACACTGATTTCTGTAGAATCGTGTGACACTGAAGACTGGGTTAATGGCTGATGAAAATTCAGCTTTGCCATCACAGGAATAAAATACACTTTATTATGAATTGTACTAATATTTCACAATATTACTGTTTTGCCTGTATTTTCCACAATAAATGGTGAACATAAGAGGCATCTTTCAAGACCCCAAACCTTTTAACAGTAATGTATGTATTAATGAATTTTACATTTACATTTATTAATTTTGCAGACGCTTTTATCCAAAGCAACTTACAATTGGGTAATACAAGCGATTCATCTTAAAGAGGCAAACAGACACAGGAAGTGCTCATAATACCAAGTTTCAGGCATTGTTCAAACAAGTACAAGCTAGAAATGGAAGGAATAAAAAGAGAAGATAATTAAAAAAAAAAAGTAAGTTAGGATGAAGTCAAATAGTGTCGAAAGAGATGAGTTTTCAGCTGTCGCTTGAATTTTAACACATTTTGAGAAACTGTTGAAAAGCAATAAATACAGTAATCTTACCGTATCAAAGTGGCATTGCCAGTGAATGGTCCAAACTTGATATCTTCAAATGGAGGCTGGAAACCAAGTATGTGCAGGGCTTCTTCTTGAGAAAGAGGTGGGAGACTGAAAAAAAAAATCCTAAAGGTTACTCTTTGCAATTTCTACCAGACCAGATTAGAAATCTTAAAATAGATCAAATGAATGTGCTGTTTTTTCTCTTAAAAATACCCATTCCTTTGTATATTTTTGAACAGTTTTGGCATTAAATCAGAGCCCCTCATACATTTCAGCAAGGAACACAGACCTGCCTGCTCCTAAAGTACTGTAGAGAAAGTTCCAACAGGAGATAAGTGAGGAGATTCCACATGATGTCTTATACTGGGGGCGGCTGATGCAGTACCTAGAACATCAGAGGGAACAGATGTTAAAGCAAAAAGTTTTTAAACTTGCACTCTTTGAGTCTCATTTCTCTTTCCAGTGAGTGTATTACCATCTACGGAGGTCCAAGACTTTTCTCTGTTTGATCTCCTCCTGGGAAGCTTGTGGTGGGAGATCTTGCAGGTTTCTGCTTGGCCTGTCAGATGATTTCATTTTCTTAGAGTTGAATTTCTTTAAATTACCTGAGAAACAACACAGACTTAATACTTTAATAACATTCAAAGTAATATATTAGACTCATGCTGGTTCAAATTTACACTCACATATCTACTAGGATCAAGTAGATGCTTAAAATGCAATGAAGAATGGCTTAGCTGGAGTTTGGATAAAGGTAGGATCAATGTTAAGCTTCATTAAACATATGTAGAGAGCATGATTATCATTCCAAATCTGCCCTGTGCTCTTTGTCTCGGCAACAATTCCTCAGATCAGCAATCTTGTTGTCATTCCTTGACTTCTTTTGATCAAGTAATGAGTGATGGCACACTTTCAATACATTCTGTCTATAAACTCTAAATCTGAGATTAATTACAAATTAAAACATAGTCTGTTCACCATGAGGTGAAAACCATGCGACACAGTCACTTGTGTCAGTGAGGCCATCGCTGGAGTTACATAAACCTCAGCAGATGGTCAGTATGAGCTCATTTTCCTGGCATATTTTAGCTTACCAGCTTGTAGATTTAAAATGACACTGATATTTTCAAACTTTTTTCATATTTCATAATTAGTTTACTGAAAATAACATTATTGCCATAGTGCATAAGCCTCAACATATATTTTTAAAGGTGATATGTGGTCTACAGCAGGGGCTTTCTAAATTTTTGATGGCAAGGACCCCCAAACAAGATGATCCCCATCCTGAAATATATACACTACCAGTCAAAAGTTTTTGAACGGTAAGATTTTTTAATGTTTTTTTAAGAATTCTCTTCTGCTTACCAAACCTGCAGTAAAAAGCAAAAGCAGTAATATTGTGAAATATTTTTACTATTTAAAATAACTGCTTTCTATTTGAATATATTTTATAATGTAAATTATTCCAGTGATAGCAAAGCTGAATTTTTAGCATCATTACTCCAGTCACATGATCTTTCAGAAATCATTCTAATATTCTGATTTGCTGCTCAAAAACATTTTTTTTATTATTATGATGAAAACAGCTGAGTAGAATTTTTTTCAGGTTTCTTTGATGAATAGAAAGTTCAGAAGAACAGCATTTATCTGAAATAGAAATCTTTTGTAATATTATAAATGTCTTTGTGTATCATCATTCACTGTTGGTTATGAAGCTTTTGATCAATTTAATGCATCCTTGTTAAATAAAACGTATACATTTCTATCATATATACCCCCCCAAAAAAATAAAAAATAATAATAAATCATACTGACTCCAAGCTGACTCCAAAATTACAAAGTATATTCAAATAGAAAGCAGATATTTTAAATAGTAAAAATATTTCACAATATTACTGCTTTTGCTGTGTTTTGGATCAAATAAATGCAGGATTGGTGAGAAGAATAGAATTCTTTAAAAATCCATTTATATTGTGTGAGAAAGATAGAAAGTGTGATTATAAAAACAACACAATTAAATGCTTCCAAAATGTTATTTTATATAGTCAAATTCTGGAAAAAAATAAAAAATTATAAATAATAATAAAATAAAATAAACAAATTACATATATAATTAATTAGTGCTGGCAACAGAATCTCAATTAATGATTCTATTGACCTTAGCAGAATGAAATAAATAATTATCAAATCTGCTAAATGTTAATAGAACTATAACTATATATATACTGTATATCTACATATATATACTGTGTGTGTATATATTTACAAAAAATAATCATTTTAAATATTTTTTTGTCTCAAAGCATTTTGATCTGTTTCTGCAGTTTGAAAACCCCAGATGACAGTATGCAGATGTCTTTAATCTTTTTTTAGAAAGACACCTACTTGTTCTGGTTTTCCGTGTTAAAACCGCATCAAAATCAGAGGTGTCAATCTCCCAGGCGAGCACAGGCATGGTGCTGGATGACACAACCTCCATATCACAGTTCCCATCTAAAGACACACTTTCCCCCCCTGAGTGACTCTGGGAAGGGGTTGCAGCGCTGGTCTTGACTAATGATGTGGTGTCTGGATTGGTCGGTGGCGCATCTTCAGATGTAATAATGGGTCGGGCTCGGTTGAGCAGTGCATAGTCCGAGCAGACGGTGTAGAACTTCTCTCGGGAGTGTGTTACAGGGCAGGTCCATGGAAGCTGGAGCTCTGCGCTGGAGGCCCGTCGTACCCGCAGCGCATCACGCGTCATCGGACTCAGAAAGCTGCGCTCACGCTCATCCTCTCTGGACGGGGCCCGTGATGGGGCCTCCTGATCAGTACTAGCAGATACCTTGGCGCCTTCACTTTCCACAGTGTTAGGCATTGAACGGAGAACTGGGATGATGGTTAAGAGAATAACCTACAGATGTGCTCCAGCTGTGACGTACTTGATCCAAGACGAGAGCTCAAAGAAGGAATCTCATCCACTGACTACAATTAAGAACAAGACAGAAAGACAGATACTATGCAACTGATATACGAAGAAGAAATGTATAATATATAAAATTAATAAATAATGAATAAAAGCAAACATAAGGTTTTTCTGTCATACATTTTTTCAGGAGTTTTTGATAAATAAAAAGAGAATTTATTTGAAATAGAAATCATTTATCTGTACTGTTTTTTTTATTTTGTTTTAATGCATCCTTGCTAAATAATAGTAATTTAAAAAATAAACATCAAATTTTTAAACAGTACTTTTCTTGCAAATTTGAATGATGTGATTGTTTTTATTTATTTATTTATTTGAAATCAAACATATTTGAATTAATTTCTGAGACACGTGCATCAGTAATTTTCTTAAGAGTTATGCCAAGTGCAGAAATACACCTGTCACAGTCACGAGGATCTCTGATTCATGGTTTTCTTGTCACAAGATTACAAAACTGATTCCTGCATGTTGGTTATGCCACACAGATCCCTAAATATGAATAATATTTTAAGATGGCTTTGAATTTTAGCCTTTTTCATGGATATAACATCTAACATAACCAGTTCTGGGTAGTAACTGACTACATGTAATCTATATTATGTAATCAGATTAAAAAAAATAAGTATATAACATTTTAAAATGTTCATACAGTTACTTTTTTATGGATTACATATTATTTTTCCTCATTTAAATTTTCCTTTCTAAAAATGCTCCCGTGTGTCATTCCATTCAGCTTTGATTATATTCTCAAAGACAGACAGAAAGAAATATTTCAATCAAATATCATTTTTCTCTCTGTTTGCTTTTTATATATCAATATGGTTTGTTTGATGGTAAGTTTAAAACAAGTTGACTAAAAAGTAATCTAAAAAGTAGTCAAAATACAGTTTTCAACATGTAATCTATAATCAGTAACAGACTACAATTTGTAAGTAATCTACCCAGCTCTGAACATAACTACAACATTCATGTAAACAAAAACACCTGCAATAATAAAAGTATGGTGGATTTTTGTGAAATGGTGTGACACTGTTGACACCATCACCGTGATTATTTATGATTACATAGTCCTAAACTAGGCCAGAGACTGCTATAGATGAAATATTGGATGAAAGTAATGGTCCAGTCACAGCTTTCAGCTATGTTTCGTCGTGTAAATAGATGAAAGCATCGAACCACATGGTTGAATTCCTCCTACATCATCATAATCCTCAACACTACCATTGTTTAGGTCATTGTTAATCGATGACTGTCGCAGCAATTTAAGTTTAAACCACCGAAGACACCGTATAAATAATACAGACATATGAATAGAGTAATAGCTAACTAAGCAGCATCAGTGTAGCCATCAATAGGCTCTTCGAAAAAACATGAAACATCATTTCAGGACGCAAATATTTATCCATATTTACTTAACCCTCATTGAAAAAAATGCAAAAAGAGTAAATCTGCACCTACCTTGTCAATTCTGCAGGAATAAATTAATTATACTGCGCTGCGCGACCTCTCTGTTGGATTGCCTAGCCGTGTTTCAACGGGCTCTACCAATCTCAAACACAGGGGTGTTGTACCACAAACAAAAATGGAAACGTTTCTTACATCGGATTTAAACGGTCTAAATAACAGTCGAACATAATAATTTTAATATTTTAGAATGTCTGTATAAAACATTTAATGTTATGGCAGATAGTTTTGTAAATGTAGATAGACTTTGATAGTTCCACCTCCGTTGGTAAAACCTTTCAGAGGAAGTAGTGCGTGGTCGTCTTAAAAGTGGACTGAACTACCTGTCAATGAACTGAACTGAAGCAGGTGCAAGATCGCGGTAGGTGAGCAACAGTAAAGCGAGTTTATGAAGTATGGTTAAAAACTGAAATGATTCCATGATGAAACGATTTATTGAAAATGTTTTCCCCGTTAAACGTACAAAGGCGTATGCATTTAGAATATGCATTTTTGCAGTTTAAGATGTAACATGCAGAAAGTGACCTGATTAAAAGTTTGTATAGATAGATAGATAGATAAATACTGTAATAATAAAGAAAATACATTAGAAAATATATTTCACGGCCATTTATACTGTGTTGTCTGATTATTATTTTTTTATACACATCATGCAAATCTACTACTTAGGCTATATCACGTCCAGGGCCGCTGCTGGCCAAATGGGTGCTCTAAGCAGGATTGTATTGTTATGCCTCCTCCCTCAAATATTATGGAAGTAAAACAAAAACACCTACTATAGGGGTCAAAATAGAACTTTAATAAAATATAAAAGTAAATAAATAAATAAATTGTAATTAAATTGTATTATTTACAAATTACAGTTGTAGCTAGTTACAGACAGTTACCTATGGCTAGCTATTATTTTATTAATACTGTTGTCTGATTGATTTTTGATCTCAAGCATTCAGAAATCACACAAAAGAAAATTAAGCAGTTTTACTACGATAATACCATGGTTAATTTTTGTAAGGGTTGTGATGTCCACATGTTTTTTTGTTGAAGAAATTATAGAGGCTGTCATTTATAGCAAAAAGGTGGCCAGAAATGAAAGATTAAGTGGATATTTGAATTAAATGTTTGGTCAATAGCCCATTAAACAAGGATATGATCGTCCTGTAAGTGTAACAGCAGCAATTACCAGGCCTTTGGCTCCCTTTACAGGCATTTATAACATGTAATGTTGAAAAACACAATAGACACCATCACAAAATTTGTAATGGTTTCACTGGTTCTAATGGGACTTGTATTGGTTTTAATGGAAACTGCAATGGACCCTGCGGGTCTCTGCTGGTAATTGGTCACCTTCTATTGGTGGCTTGTTAAAACCAATAAATCCTAATGGAATATGTCCCAAAACACACTACAGAAAACCATTTTTAATGGTTTTAATGGTTAAAAATTGATGGTTTGTAATGTTTGTGATTTATTTGTGATGGTATTAGAATTTTCTGTGATGGTTCTATAGTTTTTTTCAGCAGGGTTACCTCATTGTTTTTATATAATGCATTTTAAAGGCTGTTGTTGGCTTAGTTTTTATAACCACAAAAAATATTATCTTAATACTTCTTTGTATAGGCCTATTATTATTTGAAGTAACAACACCATGGTTAATATATATGCGGTTACCATGGCTATAAGAACCATGATTTTTTTATATTTTTTTTATTCGTGTTAAAACCATGGCTAACTTTCGTAAGGGAACATGGAAACTCGGAGAGAATATTAGACGCGTTGGTGGTGGTGAAATTATTTCCGACATTAAAACACGTTATTAACCTCAAAACCCAAAAAAGTTTTACAGGATTATGAATGTAGCCAATCTGAAAGTGACGCACGCAATAGGGTCTTCATCTTTTTTTATTTTCTTGGCTCCGGATTTCTGATGTCTTTTCACAGGCATACATGTGCATCTCAATAAATTAGAATATCGTGGAAAAGTTCTTTTATTTCAGTAATTCAACTCAAATTGTGAAACTCGTGTATTAAACAAATTCAATGCACACAGACTGAAGTAGTTTAAGACTTTGGTTTTATTAATTGTGATGATTTAGGCTCACATTTAACAAAAACCCACCAATTCACTATCTCAACAAATTAGAATACTTCATAAGACCAATAAAAAAACATTTTTAGTGAATTGTTGACCTTCTGGAAAGTATGTCCATTTACTGTATATGTACTCAATACTTGGTAGGGGCTCCTTTTGCTTTAATTACTGCCTCAATTCGGCGTGGCATGGAGGTGATCAGTTTGTGGCACTGCTGAGGTGGTATGGAAGCCCAGGTTTCTTTGACAGTGGCCTTCAGCTCATCTGCATTGTTGGGTCTGGTGTCTCTCATCTTCCTCTTGACAATACCCCATAGATTCTCTATGGAGTTCAGGTCAGGCGAGTTTGCTGGCCAATCAAGCACAGTAACACCATGGTCATTGAACCAGCTTTTGGTACCTTTGGCAGTGTGGGCAGGTGCCAAGTCCTGCTGGAAAATGAAATCAGCATCTCCATAAAGCTTGTCAGCAGAAGGAAGCATGAAGTGCTCTAAAATTTCCTGGTAGATGGCTGCGTTGACTGTGGACTTCAGAAAACACAGTGGACCAACACCAACAGATTACATGGCAGCCCAAATCATCACTGACTGTGGAAACTTCACACTGGACTTCAAGCAACATGGATTCTGTGCCTCTCCACTCTTCCTCCAGACTCTGGAACCTTGATTTCCAAATGAAATGCAAAATTTACTTTCATCTGAAAAGAGGACTTTGGACCACTGAGCAACAGTCCAGTTCTTTTTCTCCACAGCCCAGGTAAGACGCTTCTGACGTTGTCTCTGGTTCAGAAGTGGCTTGGTAGCCCTTTTCCTGAAGACGTCTGAGCGTGGTGACTCTTGATGCACTGACTCCAGCTTCAGTCCACTCCTTGTGAAGCTCTCACAAGTGTTTGAATCAGCTTTGCTTGACTGTATTCTCAAGCTTGCGGTCATCCCTGTTGCTTGTGCACCTTTTCCTACCCAAATTCTTCCTTCCAGTCAACTTTGCATTTAATATGCTTTGATACAGCACTCTGTAAACAGCCACACCTTTCAGTGATGACCCTCTGTGACTTACCCTCTTTGTGGAGGGCGTCAATGTTCGTCTTCTGGATCATTGCCAAGTCAACAGTCTTCTCCATTATTGTGGTTTCAAAGAACAAGAGATACCCATAATTTATACTGTAGGGATGGTCATTTATTGAAACTCAAATGTAAATATTCTAATATTTTGAGATACTGATTTTTGACTTTCATGAGCTGTAAGCTCTAATCATCAAAATTAAAACAAAAAAAACTTTTGAAATGTTTTACTTTACATGTAATGAATCTAAAATATATGAAAGTTTCACTTTTTGAAATAAGTTACAAGAAAAAAATTACTTTTTCATGACATTCTAATTTATTGAGATGCACCTGTAGTTGTCCATCAATTATGATTATTTGCATTCAGCCGTGAGCGGTCGCGGGCGCAGATGCGGGAATGGCGCGTCGTGTTTATTTTTTTTAGCAACTGGGATGGTGCCCCCCCCTGGGAGTTGGTGCCCTACGCAAACTGCGTACTCTGCGTATAGGGAGCGGCGGTACTGATCACGTCAAATTTCATGTTAACTTGATTACACATTGCTTTACAGAAAGATAATGACCTAATTGCTATGTCTCATCTTAAGAACAAATGGTGCAACCAAGTACTAAGTTAGTTACAAATTAACTAGTAGTTACTAATCTCCATAGATACCATCCCAAACCTGTATTCCTTGTTGTATATGATTATGTGTCCTTACCAGACTGATGTTTCCAGAATCTATCCAGCATGGCTCAGAAGCTGCTGATAATCGACACAGACTGTGGCATAGATGATGCTCTGGCTATCATAGTTGCTCTGGCAGCTCCTGGTGTGAAGGTGTTGGGCATCACCTGCTGCTTTGGGAACACTGATGTGGATAATGTGTGTCAGAATGTGATGCGAGTTCTGACAGTCTGTCAACAAACCCAGGCCAGTGCAATTATAACAGTACCAATACTACTGTCAAGACCTAATATAATGCGAATGTTAAGATTACATTGTATTGCATTGTTTGACCTCAGATTCCAGTTTTTAAAGGGTCTGCTGGTCCTCTAATCAGACCTGTGACAGGATTTAAAGATCATTTTGGCACAGATGGACTTGGAGATGTTCTGGAGAACTCTGAGATTTGGAAAGGGCAGATTCAGAAAGAGCATGCTGTTCATGCTTTAATAAGACTGGTAAATGAAAACCAGGGAGAGGTAAGCAATAACTATTTAATAACTCTGTTTATTTCTAGAATATTGATTTAAAATTTGTAATAAAAATAAATATTAAAAAACCCTTTAAGCAAAGGTAACATTTTGTGTCAACATATGCTTCATTTTGCTTGCAATTAATTAATTGCATTAGTTCATATGCTCTCAATTAAAGCTAAATTTTGAGGCACTATGGAAAGGTTTTGTGTTTATTTTATTTTGCCGCATAGTGTTTAGGAGAACATTACATAAAGACATCCTAGTATCCTCATAACAACAAGACGAGCTGAAAACGAAACAAAACAGTTAAAAAAAGAAGCTATCAGCTGAAACCATTAATTTATTATTTTAATTAATTCCCTTAATAACTGGCATTTTTATTTAAGAATTAAGGTTCTAAAATCTGGTAGAAATTAATAAAATAAATGAAAAACACTGTAATCACAAACAACTAGGACATATAGTCCAATGACATTGGTAATATATTATAAACCATGAAGAATGTTTAGTTATTGAAACTTCTGGAATTATGAAACAATATTGTTTAATGAAAATTATTTGTTATAAGAAATATCTTAAAAGGGCATTCAAATATTTGACAATAGGGGGGCCTTTGAGTCAAAAAGGGTGAGAACCATTGGGTTAGTGTCAAAAACTATAAGAGAGTGTTTCCTGCTGAATTGTGTGCTGCCATCTTGTGGTTGACAATGGAATGCACTTCCACACAGCCCTGTTTGTTTACTCATTCACAGGTTTCGCTCATAGCTCTTGGTCCACTGTCTAACTTGGCTTTGGCTGTTAGATTAGATCCCACCCTCCTTCAGAAACTCAAGGATCTGTACATTATGGGCGGTAACATGGAAGGTAAGAAAATGAGCTGCAGTACAAAAACTGGCCACCTTAAATGGATGGCAGCAAATTGTACTTTTCATATCAGTGATTATGTATTACATAAAAACCAAGGCAGTGCCAAGAACAGCACAGGTCAGGACACATACTCCAATCAGGACGCTTTGTACAGAGCTTCATCTGACCACTGTTCATTTTCCAGGCAAGGGAAATCTGACACCATCTGCAGAGTTTAATTTTAGTATGGACGCTGAATCAGCTCATATAGTTTTGGAGGAATATACCTGCTCAACACACATCGCAACCTGGGAGTTCACTTGCAGAAACAAACTATCTTGGGTAAGAGCTGCCCATTGTGAGCAAAATCCATTCTAACATGAATATATTTTAGGCCTGACTAACTTGTGCTTAACTTTTCCAGGAGTGTTTTGATGAGCTGGTCAATCAGGATACATCAGCTGCTCGATTCATGAAGAAGATAACTTCCAAGTGCTGGGCCTACTCTAGAGAACCTCGCATCAGCAACAAAGATTTCCTCTTTGGGTGTGGGTTTGTACCCTACGACGCCTTCGCTGTGGCAGCTTGTGTGGACAGCAGTGTGATCACAGAGAGTTTACAGTGTGCCGTACGTGTGGAGGTACAAGGTCAACTGGGACGAGGCATGATGGTTGTGGACCCAGCCAATACACTGAAGAAAGGCCATCTTGTCTTTGTGATGAGGACATGTGACCTTAAAAAGTTCAGCTTGATACTGAAAGCAGCTTTACAAATAGCATAGAAATGCTTGTTTGCAATAGATTTGTATTACAAGATTTCCATTTTCAAATGTAGCATCCTTTGCACTTTATTGGTGCAACTAACCCTTTACTGTTATAGTTCCAAACCCTTAAGACACTTATTAATTTTCAAAACACAATAGAGAATATTAGTAATAAAACCCAAGAAATTTCTACGGTGGGCCAGTAGTGCATAACACAAAGAAATCTCCACAACACAACGAAATTAGCACAACACAATGGAAACAAGCTGCAATACAACAAAATTAGTCTTTTGCGTTATGTTGTGGCGATTTAGTTATGGCGATTTTGTTGTGGAGAATTCGTTATGTTGTGCACTACTGGGCCACCGTAGATTTCGATCTGCACAACCAACACTTTGATGCTTCAAAAAGTTTATTAAGACGTCATAAAAGTAATCGATATTAACCATTCATTGATTAAATATGGAAGAAAAGCCTAAATTAATTCTATTCATCATATGAAGTGATCAGGTCTCTTTTCAGAAGAATTGAATTAAACTTCTTGATTTATATGGATTAACAATATTTTTTATCACAGTTTGAATCATCAAACTTTTGATTGCATGGACAGAAATATCCTTATTGGTGTTTTGAAAATGTAAATCTAGGTTTAAAATAAGATGAGGTGAGTAAATGAGTTTTCATTTTTGGGTTAACTATCCCTTCAATTTAGGCAGAAATAAAATGAGAAGTCAATATTCCAGCCTGATATGTTTATTTCAACCAATGTGACCAAAACATTCACTTTTGAAGTGACAACTGAATGATGCACAGAACACATTTCAAGTTCTTTAAGCTCCCTCAAATTAAAAGCCAATTTCAGCAAATTAAGCTTTTCACTTTAAGCAGAGGGCAATAAAAATAAAAATAAAATCTGAATCCATTTACGATTTGGCTTTCTCTCAGAGGGGTTCAAATCAATGTGGTAATTGTAGTCTCAGCAACCACTTGTATCTTTCCGAACGTTAAATCAACCAACAAATATGGCCAGAAAATGCTCTAAAATTAATGAAAACATCTTAAACCAAAATGACAGCATTGTAGGAGTGGGGTTTTACACAAAGTGCTTATTTTAAGGTTGAGTAACACTGCATCTTGCATTTTAATACCGTAATACTGGACCATACTTTAATTCCAATGCAGTATTACTCAAAACAGGGAATCTCTAAAATCGTAAAGAAAAACAGCCCTACCAGGGCAATGGCATTAAGCCAATGTCTTCAATCTTTCGTTCGCTTTGACAGCTAAAATTTAACTTAAGGCATTTTTACGATACCCCACTAAAATAAATAGGATTGTATTTTGAGGAGGACTTGTAAATGCAACACTGGGTTTCCAGTGGACATTTGTACCATTACAATTCAAGATTTCTTCCAATCATTAAAATGATCTTGGTGTTCAACATACTGTTCAACCAGGAAAAATAAAATAAGATTAGAAACCACTGCATTTTCTGTTGCTCAGTGGGCTGTTGTGTCTCAGGTGCCGTTGTTGTTGTCGGGGCTGTTAGGCCAGGGCTCCGAGTTCCAGCGATTGAGTGAGGGAGACCACCCCATGCTCCAGGGGTTATAGGTGCGGCCTATGTCGTTGGGGGCAGGTGTGGGTGGCGCAGTGTGGCTGACCAATTCAGGAAGAGCAGAGGAGGTAGGAGGACTGAAGGAGTGCAGGGTGGGGTCATTGCCAGTGGACCAGATGGACCTGCTGAAGGACCAGGGACTGCGCGCACTCCCCAAAATGGACTGAAGACAGGCAGAAAGAGAGAGATGATCATCTCATAACCTGCAGAACTACCTTTATATACAGTCAGGGTTAATCTGAAACATGTTAAGCATCTGGCTTATTGCTATATATACACACAATACTGTTCAAAAGTTTGGGGTCAGAAAGTTTTTTTTGTTTTTGAGAGAAGTCTCTTATTCTCACCAAGGCTGGATTTATTTGATCAAAAATACAAAACAGTAATACTGTAATATTTTTTAGTAACAGTTTGCAAGCAAAACAGAGCAATACTGATGTAATGAGGTCACAGGTGTGTGCTTGTAGAGTATTTTACAATGGAATAGAATGTTCAGAAAAGCAGTATTTATTTAGAATATAAAACTTTTGTAACTTTATAAAATGTCTTTACTGTCACTTTTGATCAATTTGATGCATCCTTGCTGAATAAAAGTATGGTATTTAAAAAAAAACTGCTGATCCAAACATTTACAGTAGTGTGTAATGGTTCAAGATTAATCTGAAAATAACATTAATATCAAAAAAGTGATATATCATCACTGTGATTTCTGTGATACTCTATGATCTTAGTGTTAATGTTCTCTTTGGGATCACAGGTGTCCATCAGGATAAGACATGAGACATGTGACAAGGAAGCGATATCTTACAGTTGTCGGAGTTGCTGGAGATCCAGTGCTGGCAGCCCAGGAATTATTAGGCTCAGTATCCCAGATGGACGGGGACACTGGAGTGTAGTCAGGCCAACTCTGCTGGGGCTCTGAACTCTTGGGAACAGTCATGCCTCTGAAAACTAATACAGAGAATAACCACAATATTGGATACATTGAATTCAATTTTATTTAAAAATGTTGCATTTTATTTAACATTTTGCATACCTCCAGAAAGATTAAGTGGGTTGTTGGGTCCAAAAGCAGAGAAAGCATTAACCGGTCCAAAACTGGGGCTGCTGGTGGTGTCTATTGGGCTCCACAGTCCAGAGCTAAAAGATTATAAATATTTTTATAAATCTTTTTCACAATTATAAATATACTTGTAAAACAGATGAGAAAGAAGGTTAAGTGATGTTTCATTATGAAGCCACTGCACCTGTCAGATCCATCACTCTCCACTGATGTCATGTGAGATAGTGTCACCTTCCCCAGACTGTCAGCTTTACTAGCTGAGCCACTGCCACCTGTAAAAATAACAGAACACCATGTGTAAATCTGTGGAAAGGGGCACTTTAAAAATAAATATCAGTTTAAATATTGATGATCAGTAATGTGACCTCAAATTTCCTGTTCATGCACCACTAGAAATTGATCCATGTCCAACATCATCTTTATATTTAACATGCAAACTCACCAGGGCTTTTGTCATAGCCAGCAGCTACAGCTGCAAAAGTTGGATTTCCATTTTGACCAGGCAGAGAGGCCGACTTGGTGAGCTTATTCCCTGGAGCCTTCTTCAAATTAGCCTCGCTATAAAAACATACAAGAAAAACAATGTCACTGATGGATTTCCTGCACAAACTTGATAAAACCAGGAAATGCCTTGATGCTAATAACCCAAATGCAGGTTCTAAAACTAACAGTTAGCCACACAGTCCAATCACCAGTGACTTAAGAAAATTTACTGCCCAAAAATACTTTTTAATGGCTATGAAACTGTATGTGCATTATTTCATTTAAAAAAAAAATGCATTGGGGAAACACTTAATTGCAATTATCAATAAAAAAAATTATATTTATGATTATTATTATTAATAATAACAATACTATTTTATCTATTATAATTAATAAATTAATAAAGAAATACACAAAAAGATCACTATAATACTACTGAATTGTTAAAGGGGTCCTATTATGCTCTTTTACAAAGTCTTGATTTTGTTTTGGGGGTGTACTAGAACATGCTCTCATGCTTGGTGGTTCGAAAATCACATTATTTTTCACATAATTTACATTATTACAATACCTCTCTCCCCAGCCTGGCACAAACGGCTCGATTAGTTCCGGGTTTGATGAAGGCCCGCCTTCCGAAAAACGAAATGTGTTGTGATTGGTTAGCTGTCCCAGTGCGTTGTGATTGGCGAACAGCTTAGACGGTGTTTCAGTACTGCCAAAACAGCAAGTTCATCAATATTGCCATATCAATTCAGACCTCGAGAATATTGAACAAGAGGATCACGCAGAACCTTTGCACGCACGGATATTGCAAGACATATTAAAGTGGTAATGTTATTGTTTTTTGTTTTTTTGGCTAAATCACGTTTTAGATAGGATGTCAACAACAGCTTAAAATAACTGCATTTACTATGTACAGATTAGTGCAACGGTAATATGTATTATGTTTATTCTTCTTTAATTCTAACATTGTAACATGAATTGCAGTGAAATTGTTATACAGTTGAATTTATTTATACCATAGTCCCACAGACTGTGCGTTCACACCGCAGGCGGCGAGAGCGTCAAAGTGGCCGGAAGTCATTCATTTTCAATGTGAGCCGGCGGCGAGCTCCGGCGAGAGCGGCACGGCGAGTTTTGGACGGTGAGAGCGTCGAGGAGAGTTGAAATCAAGTCAACTTCATGGTAATGAGCTATGACGCGGTTCGGCGGCAACCAATCGGAATGTAGAAGAGAACGCAGTCCTGTAAACTTTGGTTCCGACCACATTAGTTCCCAAGCATTTTAGCGCTAGAACGCTTTGTTTTTTTCAGCGGGAATGCTATTAATTTCCTCAAAACAACATAGTTGACCAATTACATTAAGGCTACACTTCAACCAGGACAGTTTGGAATGTAGGCTGCGCACAAATTAACGTTAATGTTAATTAAAGACCTAGGCTAGTAAACGTCTCCTATAAACTGCATGTTGAAATTAGACTAGTACTTAACAATGAACACAAAAAACACACCACACAAATGGCATTTATTGGTTTATTTCGTTAGCAAACATGTAACTATAATTGTTGTAACTATAAAGCTCTTTCCATTGATCAATTTCTTACTATCACAATTAAAATATTTAATGAGGTTAACTTATACCCTACTTGTGATCAGTCTGCACAAGATCAACATGCTTGTTTCCTTTTCGGCTCCTTTAAATACAAGACCAAGCGTTCGATCGTCAGAGCGTCAACGAATCTTTCTACAGCGTCGTTGGCAGGGCGGCCAGAGCGAATGTTGACGCTCTCGCCGGCGGCGGTGTGAACGCACAGTTACACTATTTGTGGTGGCATATATATGCAAATGAATTCTCTGCCAGCGGGAGGCGCTGTTGGAGCAGTAGAGATAGAGGTTTCCCTGGTAACGCTGTACACAAAGCAGAGATCTGCTCACAAATGCTGCTTTATCAGACATCATATGCAAGATGAAATGAAAATGACATCCAAAATTTTCTGGAAACAGTTGGTTTCCATCAGAAATACAGTGATATAAAAACACCCGCACTGGGTTTCGATTTTGAAACATGCAGTGCTCAACCAAGCCTTCTCCCCTCCCCCCAACCATTCAAATTTCCATTTTGAATGGCAGGATTTAACTTTGTGATGTCACAAATACAGGAAAACAACTTTGTAGTCCAAACGAGCCATTTGTTGTAGTTCTTGAAAAGGGATTTTTTAAAAACGAAATATCTCCCTTTGGAGTGGACTTTGAGATTTGTAACTTTGTAGATCGTTTTATGCCCAAACATACACACTACACACTGACTAAAATTCAAAAAGTGAAAAAGCATAATAGGACCCCTTTAAAAGTACTTTGTGATAATAATAATTATTATTATTACTACTATTATTTTATATTACAACAGTACAATTGCAATTCTAACATTTATTGTTGTTTTCGCTTTCATTTCAAATGTTAAACCTTTGTTTTACTTTGGCAAAAAACAACAGGGAAACATATTTTGAAATGCCTCTCTTTTGACAGATTTATAAACACTTCTCATTACAATTTTGGGAAGATGCTTGGTGCATGTTGTATTTTCAAATGCATGTTATAAGCGACTCAAACTCACACTGCAGACAGTTTGTGTGGAGCAGCATTTACTTCAAAGCAGCATTACTAACATGAAAAGATCACACTTTGAAACATGCAGCGCATCAGATTACATATTTATATAATTACAACAGTCTTTGTGATTAGATTTTTGTGCTAAACAATGTCGTGTTCTAGGGCATTGTAAGAATTAATGAAAAAAATAATAATTACCAGCCAACTGGGGAGTAACATTTTTTTCAAATACTCGCCAATGCAGATTTTTGTGTTATTTTATAATAAAGTGTTATTTTAGGCCCTACCCAAATGTGTTCTATTATTACGTGCACTTTAAAGCACACACCCATTAAAGTTACCTGCTGGTGTGGGGCACAATGCCGTAGCTTCCACGAGGCACCAGGCAAGGGGAGGTCGGGGGTGGTGAACAGGCTCTGGACATGACTGAACTGGGGCCTTTCAGGAAGGGATCTGCATGCATGGTCTGCATAGATATCTGCTGAAGACTGTCCGCTGCTAATAAAACGTATGACATAAATATTTAGATACTTAAATAAGAGTACATAAAGTAACAAACTGACTCATAATGGAGTCCAGGTTATGCTTCCAGATTCATTGCTTACGGCTGACAGTTTTGAGAGGAATATCCCATTCTGGTGGGGGGGACTCTTTCTCTCCTTCTGATCCGCTGCTATGACCCAGTTCCTGCATGGAGCCACTGACTACAAACTTTCCAAGCGGAGATGGCCGATCATCGCCCATCTTCCCACTGACTACTCGGGCAGACAGAATAAAAGTGGTTTCAAAATGGTTTCTAGAGTTAACAGAGATTCAAAAGTTGGGTGGAAAAGCTGAAATCTGACACTTACATTTGCTCAGAGCTCGTGGTTTGGGGACACTGTGAATTCCTGTATTGGCGAGGGTTTTGGTGAAGGTCTTGCGCTGCTTATCCTGTTTTTCCAGGGGAGTGACGTAAGGTAGTTCTAGAGAGCTGTATATATAAAAAAAGATTCAGAGTGAGAGTAATAATGGAGATGGTGAAGATCACCTACACAAGTCTGATGCAAAGTGATGATTAACCATTCAAGAATGGTTCACTGGAAACCTCGAGGCCTTCAAGATGAAGTGCGTCATTTCTGTGTCACTAGCGGCACCTCGGGTCGCTCAAATAAAATTTTAGACCCCTCTTGAAGAACAAACAAGTGTGCTGTATTTTTTAACAAAACCTGTCCAAAGTTCATTTGGAGTCCAATTTGGAATTTCGAAATAGCTCGAGCGTAAATTTCCCCTCTGTTGAACTTTGTCAAACTGCCATTGGTCCATGATGTTTACATAATAGGTGGATGTGCTCTGGGGGTCCACTTTATTTGACATAAAATGTATTCTTTACAGCGAAGTTGTGAATGCACTGGAAAGATACTGTATAGTTGAAAGTGAAGTTGAACTTTGCGATGCTGACTTTTTTTTTTTTATTAATACTGTAAAGCAGTTTTGAAGCCATTTTTATTAAAGCACTATATAAATAAACAAGACTTGACTGGAGTGCTGAATTGCAGAGCTGGTGAAAACATTCACATCCCTATGATCAGATGCTTTCCTAACTGCTCTTTTCTCACTGCTGTCATTATTGTGGTGTGTTTGTTGTATTATTGAGAGGATTGCGTGCAGCACATATTAAAATATTCATCTAAGCACAGCTCCCAGCAGAGTGGCACATGACAATGCAGACATATCCTACCTCTTCACTATCAGTATCGGGGCCTAGTGACACAGAAATCACACATCACCTTCAGTGACAGAGCTCTGAACAAACCTGGATTTTTCCACTTGATTCTCCTTCTTTGTGGTTGGTTGTTTCTTAGTTTTTGGTTTAGTGGGGGAGGGAGCAATTTCTTCTCTTTCTTTTCCATTGTCCACTGACACCAATTTTCCTTTCACCTTCACTGGCTCCTGGTTAATAAGACAAATTGTAGTTAAAGAGTGCATTTAGAATGTACATTTAAGAGCAAGTTTGTTTTGGGATTTGCTCTGGTGGGTCTAGCATGTTTCACGTGTATGTACCTCTTTATTATTGGCCTCCATGTCTGGGTTAGAGGTCTCTGTGGTAGTAGAAGAGCTGTCATCATTGTCTGCCAGTGGCTCTTTTAAATCTTCTCCTTGAGTCTTTCCCTTTGTTTTCCTCTCTTTCTCCTCTTTCTTTTTAAGAGCTTTTGTTTTATTCTTCACTTTCCCTTTTGATTCAAGCACTGAAAAACAAGTAAATAAACAGAAATTATATTGTGCATTTCGCAATTTACACTGACCTCTAGGACAAACACCTGGCATGATAAATTAATCTATATTGTTATGCTGATATATTGTTATACATTACCTTTGTTTTGTGAAGACTGTTGTGAATTGTGTTCTGAAGACACGTTAATGACAGGAGACTCAGGCCTGTCGAGGTCTTTATCCATGGCTGCCAGGAGTCGGTTGTAATCATGTTCCTCTGTACTGTTGGCCCTTGTGCTGTTGGACTGTGAGGGTCCTGAGCTCGGGAGGTCCTCAAGGAGGCCTGAGCCCTGCTGCTGCTGCTGTTTGGAACTCCGGGCCTTTCGATTAGTCAGCTGGCTGAGTCCTTGGCCACTATCCTTATTAAGTGGAAAGCTGGAGGAGGATTGCATAGATCCAGAGCGGCCTGAACCAGATCTGGGCTTGCTGTCTGGCAGAACACCGTTGCTGTTGGAACTGGAGTGCGGACCACTCTGCCGACCCCCAGCCCGCCCGCCAACGCTTGACCCGTACATTCCTCTTGTCGAGTTCTGGTTTGAGTCGGAAAAATCATTCAAGCTGCAACAGATCAAATGCATTTTGTAAAACATTTTACATAAAATGTGAATCAAATAAGAATTATCACTTCTTTATAAATTGAGGACATAAAGAAATATCACTTCTTTATAAATTATGGACATAAAATAAAAAAATAAAAAATCCTCACTCACTTAGCATCACTTTGAATTCTTACAATTTCCCTGAGATCAAATGGTTTTCCAGTCTCCATGGGAGAGTTGGATTCCACTGACAGCCGTCGTTTGAAAGGCTCCCATATTCCCTGGGCCTCCAGATAGGCAGCAGCAATGACCAGCAGGAACATGAAGCTAGAGAAATATCAGACTGTTAATCATCCACAGAAAGAGAGACAAGTATGTTATTAATCTCACGTCTTTAAAACATAGCAATATTATACATTAAAAATAATTAAAAAACACAATTTACATAATATATCTATAGCAAACATTTCTTTAAAGGGGTCATGAACTGCCTTTGTTTTTTTATTTATTTTGTACTGTTCTCTGAGGTCTACTTATAATGTTATCAAGATTTGCACATAAAAAAAAAAACATAATTTAGAAGTAATAGGCTATTTTCATTACTGTTTTGACCCCCCTCATTAGAATGCTCTGTTTGAATTGGTGTGGCGGATTGTAGACTCGAAAGTAAACGCTCACTGCTATGATTGGCTAACAGTTGTGTATGTTTGACAGCCGACATCCTTCATAGATGGACGCTGCTGTGATTTAAGTTAAAAACGCATATCAAATGATCTGTTTAACAGACAAAGCAATAGTGACCACGTAATGAAAACAGTTACTCACACTTGTGTGGTGCGACATCAGATCCAATATAGTCGGCACAGCATCGTCTTTTAGTTTCAATTTTTCTGAAAATCCTGTGTCGAATTATGCCTTGTTTATAAGCGAATCCGTGGTAAAATGAAGTGAACAAAGGACCAAGTTCTTACTGACACGGTCTGGCACTTCATTAAAAATAAAGTTCATCATATAAAGTTTATCGTTTGGTTTCTGCATAGACCTGCATTTGCTGCTCTTGTCATGACCTGCTACATGCGCGAATCGGTGGGCAGGGCTAAACAGGAAGTGATGTAGAGGCAGACGTTGACTTTCTTCTGCAGAGGCAGTGTTTAGCCACACTATTACGTCATAAAATGCCACATTCCACAACTTGTCATTTTGGCAGACTGGCTTCAATATAAGCTGTTTTTAGACTAACAAGAAAGTTTTGAGATCTGAAACTTACAGAATGTTTTTATAGCACAACGACCTCTTATTTATCAAATGATCAAAGGAATTTTGATTTCTCAGTTCATGACCCCTTTAACATGACTTTCTTTAGTCTAGGTTTTTTTGTTTGTTTGTTTTTACAGAAATAAACCCCATAAAACTGCAAAAAAGCAGTGTGGACAGTCAATTCTAAACATCAGATTCAAAAAACAAATCAGAATTGTGTGCCGTGTAATCAAAGGCATCGCTTTGGTTGTGTAATGTTTATAAGACAGGGTTTAGACTTTCTTAGCCATCAGGTGATCAGATATGAGAAATCAGACCTCATAACGAGGGAGACGATGATGTAGAGCTCGAGCTCCCAGTTGGGTCGGGGAAGGGTCTCAGCACACACTGCCAGCATGTGATATGGCAATGATGCATTCAGCACAAACGCAAACACTGAACCCCCTGCAGTCACCAACTTCAGCTCCCGGATCACTCTGGATGATGTGAAATCTGGTGTAAACCTGTATGAATTCACAAAACAGAAGGGTGTTAATCATCATACTCCAATTTTTTATTTAGAAATCATTCTAATTTGCTGATTTGGTGCTCAATTATTGCTACTCTATTAAAAAAGGGTCTTATTTTTGTCAATGTTGAAAACAGTTTTTGATAACTCCTTATCAATGCAGCATAATTCAGAAGGGTGGGAACGAAGCAATTAATTGAGTGACTAACCCAATGCAACCCAAGAAACAAGAATTAATTACAAAAGATGTATTTGTAACATCAACTCTTATAACTGTCTGCACTGTCTGTCTGCTCTTTTGTAGAACACTTCTCATGACAAACAGCTGACTGGTGGTCAGACAGTTTACCTGTGATTACGGAGTGCTTGATTTGATGCAGACTGGACACAGTGGGTCAGTAATGCACCTGATCAAGTCTGAATGATCTTGGAGGGTAAAATAATGATCACAACTATTGCATCATTTTAATTGTGAATCCCGAAGTAGTGCAATGACCATGTCCCAAATATCAAAATATGTCATTTCCATCCCTAAAATACATATTTTACAGTCACTGACCATAAACACAGCTCAACGGCTTCCTACTAGTGGCCCTTCTTCACAAAACATTTAGCACAGTTTTAGTTCAGGTAGAATGCAAAATGTTTGAGTAAAAGCATTTCAGTCAAATGTAATTTATGCAATATTTCAAACCTTTAACCCACGGGGGAAAATCAACCCATGGCAACAGTTTAAAAGCAGCCCAATCCAATCGAGAGTAAGGAGAGATGACTGACAAGATGTTGGAGGATATGCTCCTCAACATATCCTGAGCTCATTGATAAATATCTTATATCGTAAGATGTGCTCCCTTTACACAGTGCACGCGTGACCACGAAATCGAAAGTGAAAGTAAACTGCGACTGAGAGCACTTTTTCAAAAGCGAATTAAAAACCCCACACATTGACAGCGGCTCCTTGCTGCGCGAAAATTATATACAATATTAGAATGCAGGCGGTAATGGTCAGAAATTCAGCGAGAGCGGGATCAAGTAACAAGCCCCGTGAAGGGCTCTAACCTGCGCTATCACGCAGTGGCGCGGTCAGTCAGTGAGCGCCGTAACAGATGACCTCAAATCTTTCGGGATTTCATAAATAAACTACACAGAACCCCACTATTCGGACAAATACACAATGAAAAGATGATACAAAATTTAATACCTTGGAAAATGGCATTTAAGAATTTTTAATACTTTTTAAAGGGCCTTAATTTTCTCTAAATTGATTGACCCCACGGACACCCTGTAAAAATCTTTACTGCTACCTTCAATTAACTTGAGACATCCTTCTGAATTAAAGTGTTAATATGACTTACTCCAAATATTTGAATAGCAGTGCATGATTTTAAAAATGTTAAGCAGCAAAAATGGTTTTAAACATTGATAATATCAAGATAATCAATTACATTTTAAAATGTATTCAAATAAAAAACTTCAAATAATATTACTGGTTTTACTAACTTTTTGATCAAATAAATGCAGACTTGGTGAGCAAAACAGAATTATTAAAATAATAATAACAATAGCTATTCCAATCCAAACATTTGACCAATAGAAATCAGAAAACCTCACAGTGGTAAAGAACTGGTACTCTGTTAAAAAAAAATAACCATGAAATCACTTACAGTATGGCGAGGTCTTTTGAAGTGTTTGGTTTGAGTGCAAATTCTTCACAGTTGAGAACTTTGAAGCCATAACCCTCACAAGCATTGCCACTGATCTCCATAGATCGAATGTGCATTGGAAGAAGCCCCGTGTTCTCCAACCTGAAAGTCCTTCGAAGAGTGAAGTTTGGTTCCTTGGCTTTAGCTTAAAGAAATGAGTAACATACATTTAGTAAGCATAAGTAGGATGTAAACAGAAAGGTACAGAATCTCAAACTAGTTTATAACAATGAAAACATCTGAAATTTGATTTCATTTTGACACTTACCTTCTGAACAGTCTTTGAGAAATGCCTCGGTGAGCTTAAACCTCAGAGAGCTGCCAAGACCTGGGGTTTTACCAGCCAGTCTCAGACTCTCTGTGGTGCCTTGACCATGAACCATGATCAAGTCTACTACTGTCAAGTTGTTCCTGATCAAACATGACAAGGGTAATGTACAACAGTACTCTCACACCATTCTATTTTCCGCATTCATTTTGGCAAACTAAGCTCACCTGACGACTAGCAGAGAAGAGACACTGTGATTGGTGATGGGTCTGAACCTCACGTTGAAGGACTTTACCTCCCCAGGCATAAGGAGCATGTTGTATACATAGGGCCGACTTAAACCTTCAACAAATCCTGTGGAACTCTTCATCACTGAAGACTGACAAACATACAGAAATCATTAGCAGCATAAAGATACACCACAACCACTGTACAGCAATTCTTAATTTTGGTGGATATCATAAAAGGAATTTTGGAAAGTATAAGAATGAAGTAATCTGATTCAATTAAACAAAACAATGTCACTACATTGTTACAATACATGGTTATGTATTTTATGTCCTTGTTACTTACATGATTTCTATAAACCTGGAATTCCAGTGTATTCATGTCAATGTTGATGTTAGACAACTTTCCTAAAGGAAACCTTTAAGAACAACAGCAAAAAGACATCAGATGAAATCAGTATTAGTGCTATACGATATTGCAAAAAAAAACTGACACTTTCTGTGATACATACTGTGATGTGATACATACTGTGATCTCAATTGAATTAGTTTTTATATATTTTGTTTTTATATTATCACACTTGCTATTTCTCACAGACAATATAAATAAGTCTTCATACATGAAAACACATAACATCATATACAGGGGTCTATAACATCTATAACTGGTTTATTGCATAGGAAGTGCCTTACCTGTCAGCAAGTCTGCCTGTGAACACTGAGGGATTCGGGTAAAGAGCCAAAGGAAGAACCTGAATGTAGACTGGGACATCTGCTGAGTTTTCTAGAATCACTTCCTCTTCCTACAAAGACACAAGTTCAGGTCAATGTATTTGACTTGAGGGAAAATACTATAGTTGACTTAAGCATGGTAAAATGTGTTAAAGTGTGCTGAGTTGTTGTGTGTATACACTCACCGATGAGCTGTTGGTGTTTGTGAGAGGAAAATGAATCTGTTGTGATGAGTTGACCAGCGAAGGCCATGTGAGCTGCGCTAAGATCTTGGCCTGCACATTCTTCTGCAGATCTGTGTTCACTTCAAAGAAAGCTTCAACCCTAAATAAACAAGAGAATCACAACAAAGATGCTATACATTTACTGTATGGTAATCTAAATCTGGTTTGAAGCAAGATGTATCACTCACTCAAGGCCTGATTGCTCTTTGAGCTCTCGCCATCTTTTCAGGAGCCGCTGATGTAGATCTACATCAGCGTCCCATATGTCCTCCTGCATAACCAAACCATGGGGCCTGGATTCAGCTGCAGGAGAAAAAAAACAAAAAAAAACAAAACAAACACACACACGAGGAGTATTCAATGAAAACACATGCATAAAAAAAACAAGTAAATTAGGAAAAAACACTGAGATACAGAAAGCATACATTTTAATACAAACGGTAATCCCACATAACAGTGATCACCACACTGCAAGCTGGCATCAAAATATATGTTTGCTATCTGGAAAAGGAGTAAAAAACAAATTAATTTTTAGGATTTAAAACAACCGATTCATCCAAAATTATTCTACATTGTACTATTGTAGTTAAAGCATAAAATAAACTGAGCAAACTGTGGGCAGGTGCATTTAAGTGAGGGTAGATTTAGCATAGCATTATAGTGTTGTAATTGGGCCTGGCACCTTGGACTTTCGTCTGGGTTCCAACTCCACTTTGTTATTGCGAAGTCGTTTGAAGTAAAACCGGACATCCTCTGTGAGAGAGCGAATTTGCTGAAGCCTTACTTTCTGTGAGAATGAACTCTGTATGCTGAATCCTTGATGAACAACTTTTCCCTACATTAAAAAAAAAAAAACAGTAAAAAAATTATTCTAAAATGGTCCTAAACCTAATGAATGGTCTGTTGTTTTAAAAATAACAGTGGTTTGCAAAACAGGCCATGTTAGCACATGGCACTGGACACAGGGAGTGGTGTTCAAACAGTGCCTGGGGGTAAAAGCAGGGATGAATCACACATGCTCACATCTCTTCATTACTTTAAAATCTCAATGAACAGGTCATTTTGAATGATTATTTAAAAAATAGAGACAAAAGGGTACTTTGAGGTACACTGAGGATAAAAAAAAAAAGATAGATAAGTGATTTTACTTACCGGGAATGAAGGAGGAAGAATGATTTGCTTAGGTGAACAGCTTAATGTTCCTACTGCTATGAGGGCCTTTACAGGGATGGTCAGTATCTGAAATAGACAGATAAACTGAAGGCCTGGAAAGCACTGCTCATTTATTTCCATTGTGGTGTTAAAAATATGCCACTTTCATAGGTGTGTAAATGGGTCTGTGTGGCAACACTGTCACTGATTTATAAATTAAAACATTATTGTTTTTTTTACATAATTCTTATATACTCACATACATATATATATATATATATATATATATATATATACACACACACACACTGACCAAAATCATAAATGCAACACTTTTGTTTTTGCCCCCATTTTTCGTGAGCTGAACTCAAAGATCTAAGACTTTTTCTATGTACACAAAAGGCCTAATTCTCTCAAATATTGTTCACAAATCTGTCTAAATCTGTGTTAGTGAGCACTTCTCCTTTGCCGAGATAATCCATCCACCTCACAGGTGTGGCATATCAAGATGCTGATTAGACAGCATGATTATTGCACAGGTGTGCCTTAGGCTGGCCACAATAAAAGACCACTCTAAAATGTGCAGTTTTATCACACAGCACAATGCCACAGATGTTGCAAGTTTTGAGGGAGCATGCAATTGGCATGCTGACTGCAGGAATGTCCACCAGAGCTGTTGCCCATAAATTGAATGTTAATTTCTCTACCAGAAGCAGTCTCCAAAGGCGTTTCAGAGAATTTGGCAGTACATTCAACCGGCCTCACAACCGCAGACCACGTGTAACCACACCAGCCCAGGACCTCCACATCCAGCAGCTTCACCTCCAAGATCGTCTGAGACCAGCCACCCGGACAGCTGCTGCAACAATCAGTTTGCATAACCAAAGGATTTCTGCACAAACTGTCAGAAACCGTCTCAGGGAAGCTCATCTGCATGCTTGTCGTCCTCATCGGGGTCTCGATCTGACTGCAGTTCGTCGTCGTAACTGACTTGAGTGGGCAAATGCTCACATTCGATGGCGTCTGGCACTTTGGAGAGGTGTTCTCTTCACGGATGAATCCCGGTTTTCACTGTACAGGGCAGATGGCAGACAGCGTGTATGGCATTGTGTGGGTGAGCGGTTTGCTGAAGTTAACGTTGTGGATCGAGTGGCCCATGGTGGCGGTGGGGTTATGGTATGGGCAGGCGTATGTTATGGACAACGAACACAGGTGCATTTTATTGATGTCATTTTGAATGCACAGAGATACCGTGACGAGATCCTGAGGCCCATTGTTGTGCCATTCATCCACGACCATCACCTCATGTTGCAGCATGATAATGCACGGCCCCATGTTGCAAGGATCTGTACACAATTCCTGGAAGCTGAAAACATCCCAGTTCTTGCATGGCCAGCATACTCACCGGACATGTCCCCCATTGAGCATGTTTGGGATGCTCTGGATCGGCGTATACGACAGCAGTGTTGGGCTAGTTACTCAAATAATGTAATATATTACTCATTACTAGGTACTCCTTTCAAAAGTAATATTGTTACTTTACTTATTACTTTCTGGCAACAGTAATTAGTTACACTACTAGTTACATTACTTTTTCTTCCCGCCCCAAAGAAGTTGTAACAGTGTATCTTCCGCATAAATGTTACTAACAACATATTTCTGCCTCATCATTTGACCAAAATCCACATCAGATCGCAGTTATTACAAACACTCAATAATTAATAGTGACATTCAAGTAGAAGTGTTGTATTCATCTCATAAATTGTCATGTGTAGCTTGAAGCTAATTGTAATTTCTCTGTTACCCATATACGATTATATTTCATGTATTTTATCAAATCACATAAGTTTGTAAGAAACTGTTTAATTTTCCAAAAAGATTTTTAATTATAGTAATATAATGTACCACATGCTGATCAGAGGGATGTAATGCCAGAGTAAAGTAAAGCCACAACTTACACAACAGTGCTCAGATCATGTGCAAGTTGTGATAATAAATATAGAAATTGATTTGATTATTGGATTTTAAATCAGCGGGGTTGAGGCATCAAAAGTAACTAAGTAACTAAGCTGTTTTATGGATGGTAACTGTAATATTATTACTGAAATATTATTAGTAATTAGTTACACTACTAGTTACTGCAATAAGTAATATTATTATAGTAACCAAGTTACAGTAACTAGTTACTGCCCAACACTGTACGACAGCGTGTTCCAGTTCCTGCCAATATCCAGCAACTTCGCACAGCCATTGAAGAGGTGTGGACCAACATTCCACAGGCCACAATCAACAACCTGATCAACTCTATGCGAAGGAGATGTGTTGCACTGCGTGAGGCAAATGATGGTCACACCAGATCACCCCCCCTAAAATCTTAGATAAAAAGTCTTAGATCTTTGAGTTCAGCTCATGAAAAATGGGGGCAAAAACAAAAGTGTTGCGTTTATAATTTTGGTCAATATATATATATATATATATATATATATATATATATATATATATATATATATATATATATATATATATATATATATATATATATATATATGTATATATATATATATATATATGTATATATATATATATATATGTATATATATTATATATGTATATATATATATATATATATATATATATATATATATATATATAGGTTTCGAGTTTCCAGGTTCACAGATCCCCCTTCTCGAGCACCAGCTTTGGTGGAAAACAGGAAACAGGAGTGTTTTCTGGATGAAAATTACCTCATAGTCTGTTGTAATATGTACGGCTCCATCATATATTCCCTCTAGAGCTTTTGCCACCAAAGTGACTTTAAACGCTGCGTAGTAGCCTGAGGCTAAAATGACCTGTTGAGGAAACAGACATGAAATACAAGTTATGAACACCTAATGTTCTATAGCCATCTCGCTTTTCCTAAACAAATGCGCATACCTACTCCAGTGTGTAAGTTTATTTTAAGTATACAAACGACAGTGGTCTAACTGAAACATATCTATGCAAACTGGCCCACTCGGTTTACATTGCCTTACCTCGTGTCTTTGAAAAATGAAAAACTAAAATAATGTCTTTTTTACCATTATTCATCGCAACACTTCTGCAATTTTACTTCACAAGTTTGCATAAAGATTCCACCAGAAGCTGACTGCCTGCAGATTATAATACAATCTGTACAGATCTGAGATAGCCATGTATGGAGTTATCCAATCTTGAAATCTGCAACATTTTCACTGACATAAATAAAGTCATAAAAAGTTTATAATACATAACAGTTTCATAAAATAAAATTGTATTAATGTTTACGTAGGAGAGTATGCATATAATCATATTTCATTTATACACATGTATTGCGTTAGCTTAATGTCACATTTTTGAGTGATCTCAAACAACGGGCAGCACTATGGCCAAGTAAGATCTCTAAAATGATAAATGTTCAGAACCAACCAGATTTAGAACTGTATTATTTATAGAATGTTGCTGTATGATATCTAAACATATTACTCATTAGTTGAAACACTGCTGAAGCTAGAAAAAATTTACATTGAAATTCTGGGAAAGTGACACTGAAGATGGGCCTGTCCACTGGCACTGGGACGCTGATTGGAAACTGGTGTGCTGAAATTACGCACTGTTAAAAAAGCAAACAATATTTAATTCAACATATAAAGAACAAGAAGTTTTTCTGACAAAAACATGATTACCCGCTCCAGAGGCTAGAAAAAATTGCTTACATTGAACAGTCTTGGCTTCTTCTGGAAGTGACACATTGTGGATGCGTATGGCAAAGTGAAAGTATTGGTATGATGGGTGTCCACTGGATCTACAGGACTGTCTCTGATGTGGAACAGGGTGGCTGTGTGGTCGAAGCCCAGGTACCTGGAAACGGTGGCATAAATACATTGTGAGCTAGTTACAAAACTGTATAGATGCTGGTGAACTGGTGAAGAAATCTTACCCTCTAAAACCTCAGCTTGGTAAGGGATTCAAGTTTTGAGTAGCTTTTCTCTTTTGCCTTCACTGTTATTTTTCCAGAAAACTGGTCTGATCTTCTTGCTTTTGAAGCTGGAATGTAAAAAACAACAACAAACACCATGAACATTTCTGAAACAAATTTGTTCCATTAAAACATAACTACTGATGTCTTAAAATAAATCAAGAATGAAATAGCTTTGGTAACACTGTAAACATGACTTCAATTGCTTTGATTCACCAGACCAAGTTTTACTAGGTCTACATAGAACAGTGGTTCTCAACCTTTTTTGGGCCAGCGCCCCCCTACCCATTCTCCAGGTCTCACCGCCCCCATTAAATAAAAAGTCTAATTGTCTTATGAACATTACAGTTGATTATTATTTTGTGTTTATGAGGACTGTTATTTTTACAGTACCATTCAAATGTATGGGGTCATTATTATTTTTAAGAAATTAAGTTAATTTCAGGATCCATTGAATTGATCAAATAAGACAGTGAAGTACTTTTTTTACAGTGAAATATTTGAAAATAAGTGTAATAAGGTTAATTTAAGCTTAGTTTTTAAGCATGTTGGTGATTTTCATTACTACAGCTTCAATGATGTTGAGATCTGATATACCTTGCCCCAAATGTAAAGAGACTTGATAAAAAATATCCTGTTTAGAATATATCCACAGGGGCATTAAAAAAAAAAAAAAAAAGATTTTAGTTTGTTCTTCTGTTCCTGGAACTCTTGAACACCCTTTTGCTGCTGTCATATGTATGGATGTTTTCAATTAGCTTTCAGTGAAAAATAACAATATGTATCCCTTAGTTTTAGAAAATACCCTTTTTTTTAAGAATATATTGAATTTTCTTTTTTTCTGACATAGTAGACATGGTAATTTTGGTGGGTAAATACCACATTTACACTTGAAAATGGAAGAAATATAAACCCTCTTTTAATATATTTCATAACTTCTGTGACAATATTTCAAAGTTTGCTTACAAATACTTCAAAGTACAACCCAATTCCAGAAAAGTTGGGATGTTTTCTAAAATGCAATAAAATCAAGAACCTGTGATTTGTTAGTTCTCTTTAACTTTTATTTAATTGACAGAAGTATAAAGAAAATATTTCCAATGTTTTTGCTGACCAACATAAATGCATTTTATAAATATAAACAAATTTCGATTTTGATGGCTGCAACACACTCCAATTAAGTTGGGACAGAGGGAAAATAAAAATGAAAAGGCTATAGAATATCCAAATAAAAATATTTTGAAACAGTTCACAGTAAGAATGTTTGGGTATAAAAGGATCATCTCAGTCTCAGTCATGGCTCATCACTTTGTGCCAAACAAATCAAAAATCACATTTCTCAATGCAAAATCACAAAGAATTTAGGCAACTACCATACTGTGAAAAGATTCAGGGAATCCAGAGAAATCTCACGGTGTAGGGCAAGCAGGAAACCTCAGGTGAATTTCATGACCTTTGAGCCCTCAGATGGCATTGCATGAAAAATCATCATGCTGTGGGTTAAATTTGCCACATGGGCTCAGGAGTACTTCAGATTAAGTCACTTAACACAGTCTGCTGCTGCATCAATACATGCAACTTGAATCTCTGTTACTCAAGGAGAAAGCCATCAACTTTATGCAGGATAACATTGGATTCTCAGGACCAGAGCCCATCTCAGATAGTCAAAAACACAGTGGAAATGTGTGCTGTGCTCAAATGAGTCCACATTTCAACTTGTTTCTTGGGAAAAATGGATGTCGAGTTTTCAGTCCTAAAGACCAAAGGGACCATCCAGACTTTTCATCAGTGACAAATGCAAAGCACACATCTGTCATGGTATATGAGTGCAGCAGAGAAAACAGCATGGGTGACTGGAATATGTGTTAAGGTGCCATTGACATGGAGGCATACAGTGCCCTCCACTAATATTGGCACCCTTGATAAATATGAGCAAAGGCGGCTGTGAAAATAAATCTGCATTGTTTATCCTTTTGATCTTTCACTCAATAAATTCACAAAATTCTAACCTATCATTGAAGTAAAACAATTGAGAGTGGGGAGAAAATCTCATGATGAAATAAATGTTTTTCGCCAATGAATGTTGGCCACAATTATTGGCACCCCAATCATTGCAAAGGGTAACAGCTCTGATATAATGCTTTTTGATGATCAGAGACCATTTCTTCATACAGAATCTCTCCAGATCCTTCAGATTCACAGCTCCATGTTGGTGCTTCTCCTCTTCAGCATTTTCTATAGGGTTCATCATAGCAGAACAGTGACCCTGGATGGAAGATCCAAACATGGCCCCTAACAGGGTCAGTCACATATGTTGTTATTTAATAGAATCCATGATGCCATGTGTCTAAACAAGATGTTCAGGACCTCCAGCAGAAAAATAGGAATACAGCAGCATTGTACACATGGGGTATGTGTGAGCTTCTAAAAAGCTCACAGTTTCATCTGATCATAGAAGCCAGTCCCACAGTCATGTCACTGAATATGCAGCTAGGAGATGCCAAACAACATGTGGTGATGTAGGGACTGTTTGACTTTCTAATGTTTTCTGAGCACTGTGATCCTTGGAGAGTCTTTAGCGTGCATTAGGACGATATATCCAGACAGATTCGTAACATTTTATGTTGATTGGAAATTCTTAATTATTCTGAAAATATTTTCACTGCTCTAGTCACTATTTTGTGAAGCTCAATTATCTTTTGCTGCACATCAGAAATATATTCTTTGGTCATTGTGATGGATGATTGAATTTGGTCTTTGTGTTCCTCATATTTATAATGCTGTAAGTCGTGGCTGGACAATCATGCTCCTAGTCATGCTAAACAATTTAAATATGAATGGAATATACTTCAGAGATATTTTACTCACAAGAATTTCTAGGGGTGCCAATAATTGTGGCCAACATATTGGAGAAAAACATTTATTTCATCATGAGATTTTCTCCCCACTTTCAATTGTTTTACTTCAATGATAGGTTAGAATTTTGTGAATTTATTGAGGGAAAGATCAAAAGGATAAACAATGCCGATTTATTTTCACAGCTGCCTTTGCTCATATTTATCAAGGGTGCCAGGGCACTGTATATATATATATATATATATATATATATATATATATATATATTATATATATATATATATATATATATATATATATATATATATATATATATATATATATATATATATATATATATATATATATATATATATATATATATATATACACATACACACACACACACACACACATATATACATTTATCAATGTATTACTGATTTCGAGTTTCCAGGTTCACAGATCCCCCTTCTCGAGCACCAGCTTTGGCACAACAACCAGCACCATTTTTGTGGAAAACAGGAAACAGGAGTGTTTTCTGGATGAAACACATACCTCATAGTCTGTTGTAATATGTACGGCTCCATCATATATTCCCTCTAGAGCTTTTGCCACCAAAGTGACTTTAAACGCTGCGTAGTAGCCTGAGGCTAAAATGACCTGTGAGGAAACAGACATGAAATACGGAGTTATGAACACCTACATGTTCTATAGCCATCCCGCTTTTCCTAAACAAATGCGCATACCTACTCCAGTGTGTAAGTTTATTGTTAAGTATACAAACGACAGTGGTCTAACTGAAACATATCTATGCAAACTGGCCCACTCGGTTTACATTGCCTTACCTCGTGTCTTTGAAAAATGAAAAATGTCTAAAATAATGTCTTTGCTTGCAGTAACCCAAAACCACAAATCTTGCAACACTTCTGCAATTTTACCACAAGTACGGACATGCAAAGATTCCACCAGAAGTCATATGACTGCCTGCAGATATAATACAATCTGTACAATCTGAGATAGCCATGTATGGAGTTATGTTTCCAATCTTTAAAATCTGCAACATTTTCACTGACATAAATAAAGATCATAAAAAGTTTATAATACATAACAGTTTCATAAAATAAAATTGTATTAATGTTTATCGTAGGAGAGTATGTCATTTCAGTTCTTTTTTACATACATTATTTTACATACATTATTCAGCGTCCCCTATTTTGTATGTGGATTATAAATACTTATCATATTTATTATGAGTTATTATTTTTAGTTAATGAATATTCCAGCATAAAGACAAGCTGTGCCCTATGTAATGCTGTCCAAATGTCTCTGTTATGCTATAAATATGTTTTGGTAACAGACAGTAAAGGAGTGGTAAAGATGCTCTTACGGTTTTGTATTGGGCGGCTGATGTTTTCTGGAGCTCTTGTGTTCTGCTCAGTGCTATACTTCTGTTCCCTCTTTCTGTGTTAAGCAACTCCATTGACAGACTGTCTCCTGTCACCAACCATGACTTTATCTCCAACTGTAAGGACAGAGAAATCTCTATAATGCATATAATCTGTATGATTCTCTATAATTAATTTATAGAGAAAAAGCCATATCTACATCATTGCTCACTCCAGTAATGTCTCAAAAGCTTAAAGAGAACTGCTATTTTTATCCAAATGACAAAATGTCACACTGTACTGAACATAATGACCTTGTACCTCTATTGGGTTGCTGTTGACCACCACAAACACTAAACTGCTGGTGTCTGTAGCACTAAGAACACCAAAGTCTAGAATGTGCTCTCGAAGACAGGGAGGAAAAACAACGGGCTGTTGAGCAAGAAAGCAAAGACAAATCATGGCCAATTAATCTCTAAAATGATACAAATAAATTCCACAATGTCTAAAATTCATAATTGGGTTACATTAGTGACATTTTGTCACATGTAGGCTGTTTCTAACATGCCTCCAAGAAGCCTGTGTAGGCCCTGACTGGCAGGTGGAATTTAGAAGCATTAGTGATGAGGAGAATGTTGCTGTCGATGTGGATGGAGGGTCGCACTGGCCGAAACAGAAGGGAGAAAATATAGCGGGACTCATGGGGAGGGATAAGAACTGGTGTGCTGAAATTACGCACCTGTTAAAAAACAAACAATATTATAATTCAACACTATAAAGAACAAGAAGTTTTCTGCTGACAAAAACATGATTACCCGCATCCAGAGGCTAGAAAAAATTGCTTACATTGAACATAGTCTTGGCTTCTTCTGGAAGTGACACATTGTGGATGCGTATGGCAAAGTTGAAAGTATTGGTGAGGTAGATGGGCCTGTCCACTGGATCTACAGGACTGTCTCTGATGTGGAACAGGGTGGCTGTGTGGTCGAAGCCCAGGTACCTGGAAACGGTGAGCATAAATACATTGTGAGCTAGTTACAAAACTGTATAGATGCTGGTGAACTGGTGAAGAAATCTTACCCTTCTAAAACCTCAGCTTGGTAAGGGATTTCAAGTTTTGAGTAGCTTTTCTCTTTTGCCTTCACTGTTATTTTTCCAGAAAACTGGTCTGATCTTCTTGCTTTTGAAGCTGGAATGTAAAAAACAACAACAAACACCATGAACATTTCTGTAGTTATATCTGTAAACAAACAGTTTGTTCCATGTAAAACAATAACTACTGATGTCTTAAAATAAATCAAGAATGAAATAGCTTTGGTAACACTGTAAACAGACTTCAATTGCTTTGATGTCACCAGACCAAGTTATTACTAGGTCTACATAGAACAGTGGTTCTCAACCTTTTTTGGGCCAGCGCCCCCCTACCCATTCTCCAGGTCCCTCACCGCCCCCATTAAATAAAACAGTCTAATTGTCTTCACTGAACATTACAGTTGATTATTATTTTGTGTTTATGAGGACTGTTATTTTTACAGTACCATTCAAATGTATGGGGTCATTATTATTTTTAAGAAATTAAGTTAATTTCAGGATCCATTGAATTGATCAAATAAGACAGTGAAGTACTTTTTTTACAGTGAAATATTTGAAAATAAGTGTAATAAGGTTAATTTAAGCTTAGTTTTTAAGCATGTTGGTGATTTTCATTACTACAGCTTCAATGATGTTGAGATCTGATATACCTTGCCCCAAATGTAAAGAGACTTGATAAAAAATATCCTGTTTAGAATATATCCACAGGGGCATTAAAAAAAAAAAAAAAAAGATTTTAGTTTGTTCTTCTGTTCCTGGAACTCTTGAACACCCTTTTGCTGCTGTCATATGTATGGATGTTTTCAATTAGCTTTCAGTGAAAAATAACAATATGTATCCCTTAGTTTTAGAAAATACCCTTTTTTTTTAAGAATATATTGAATTTTCTTTTTTTCTGACATAGTAGACATGGTAATTTTGGTGGGTAAATACCACATTTACACTTGAAAATGGAAGAAATATAAACCCTCTTTTAATATATTTCATAACTTCTGTGACAATATTTCAAAGTTTGCTTACAAATACTTCAAAGTACAACCCAATTCCAGAAAAGTTGGGATGTTTTCTAAAATGCAATAAAATCAAGAACCTGTGATTTGTTAGTTCTCTTTAACTTTTATTTAATTGACAGAAGTATAAAGAAAATATTTCCAATGTTTTTGCTGACCAACATAAATGCATTTTATAAATATAAACAAATTTCGATTTTGATGGCTGCAACACACTCCAATTAAGTTGGGACAGAGGGAAAATAAAAATGAAAAGGCTATAGAATATCCAAATAAAAATATTTTGAAACAGTTCACAGTAAGAATGTTTGGGTATAAAAGGATCATCTCAGTCTCAGTCATGGCTCATCACTTTGTGCCAAACAAATCAAAAATCACATTTCTCAATGCAAAATCACAAAGAATTTAGGTCTTTCACCAACTACCATACTGTGAAAAGATTCAGGGAATCCAGAGAAATCTCAGTCTGTGTAGGGCAAAGCAGGAAACCTCAGGTGAATTTGCATGACCTTTGAGCCCTCAGATGGCATTGCATGAAAAATCATCATGCTGTGGTGTTAAATTGCCACATGGGCTCAGGAGTACTTCAGAAAACCACTCTCACTTAACACAGTCTGCTGCTGCATCAATACATGCAACTTGAATCTCTGTTACTCAAGGAGAAAGCCATCAACTTTATGCAGTGATAACATTGGATTCTCAGGACCAGAGCCCATCTCAGATAGTCAAAAACACAGTGGAAATGTGTGCTGTGCTCAAATGAGTCCACATTTCAACTTGTTTCTTGGGAAAAATGGATGTCGAGTTTTCAGTCCTAAAGACCAAAGGGACCATCCAGACTTTTCATCAGTGACAAATGCAAAGCACACATCTGTCATGGTATATGAGTGCAGCAGAGAAAACAGCATGGGTGACTGGAATATGTGTTAAGGTGCCATTGACATGGAGGCATACAGTGCCCTCCACTAATATTGGCACCCTTGATAAATATGAGCAAAGGCGGCTGTGAAAATAAATCTGCATTGTTTATCCTTTTGATCTTTCACTCAATAAATTCACAAAATTCTAACCTATCATTGAAGTAAAACAATTGAGAGTGGGGAGAAAATCTCATGATGAAATAAATGTTTTTCGCCAATGAATGTTGGCCACAATTATTGGCACCCCTAGAAATTCTTATGAGTAAAATATCTCTGAAGTATATTCCCATTCATATTTACATTTTTTAGCACACCAGGGTGACTAGGAGCATGAAATTGTCCAGCCATGACTTTCTGTTCCACAGGATTATAAATATGAGGAACACAAAGGCCAAATTCCCTTAATCATCCATCACAATGAGAAAAAACTAAAAATATATTTCTGATGTGAAGAACAAGATTGTTGAGCATCACAAAATAGAAAGTGGCTGTAAGAAAAGAGTTAAAACATTGAAAATCCCCATTTCCACCATCAGGGTAATAATTAAGAGGTTCCAATCAACTAAAGATGTTAAAAATCTGCCTGAAAGAGGACGTGTGTCTATATCGTCCTAATGCACGGTGAGGAGGAGAGTTTGAGTAGCCAAAGACTCTCCAAGGATCACAGCTGGAGAATTGTAGAGATTAGTTGAGTCTTGGGGTCAGAAACCTAAAAAAAAAAAAATCAAACACCCCTATATCACCACATGTTGTTCGGGAGGGTTTCAAGAAAAATTGTCCTCACTCATCCAAAAACAAACTCCAGCAAATTCAGTTGTCAGACACGACTGGAACTTCAAATGGCACTGGCTTCTATTGTCAGATGAAACTGAAAAAAGAGCTTTTTGGCAGCAAACCCACCAGATGAGTTTAGTACAAACAGGGATGAAAAAGTACCCCATGTCCACGGTTAAATATACTGCTGGATCTTTAATGTTGTGGGCCTGTTTTTCTGCCAGAGGTCCTGAACATCTTGTTCAGATGCATGGCATCATGGATTCTATCAAATACCAACAGATAAAAAATCAAAATCTGACTGCCTCTGTTAGAAATCTTATATTGGGCCGTGTGTGGATCTTCCACCAGGACAACAATCCAAAACAAACATCAAAATAAACACAAAAATGGGTCACTGAGCACAAAATGAATCTTTTACCATTGCTGTCTCGTCTCTGTCCTCTGACCTGAACCCTACAGAAAATGAGTGAGGTGAACTGAAGAGAAGAAGTACTAACATGGAGCTGTGAATCTGAAGGATCTGGAGAGATTCTGTATGAAAAAAATGGTCTCTGATCTCTTATCAGGTGTTCTCCAAAGTCTTCAGGCATTATATGAGAAAACTCAGAGCTGTTGTGCTGGGAAAAGGACGTAGCAATAATTGGGTGCCAACATGAAATAGTGAAAGCATTTATTTCACAATGAGATTTTCCCCCCACTTTCAATTGTTTTACTTCAATGATAGGTTGGAAATTTGTGAATTTTTTGAATGAAAGATAAAAAGGATAAACAATGCAGATTTATTTTCACAGCTGCCTTTGCTCATATTTACCAAGGGTGCCAATATTAGTGGAGGACACTGTATATTGGTATTGTACAGAGTAGGGATGCACCAAATGTTCGGCAACCGAAATTGTTCGGCCGAAAATAGCAAAAAATACTCTTTCGGTGTTCGGCCGAATAAGTGAAAAGACCGAATAATTTGTACCGAACAATGACGTGACGCGATCAAATAGATTCGTGCACTAATGCAGCAAATGTGTCTGCAGTGTGAAAGTATTTAAAAGCACAAAGCGCCGACAACGAGAGACTGCTTAGCGCTGCATCTCATGTCTCCAATGAGAAGTGGAAGAGGTGGTTGATGCTGGTTACTGTGATGATTGAAATCGCGAAATGGCCTCAAACGATTAGTAAATAAACTGCAGAATGTTATGTTTTCTAATACACGCACGGACTGCATGTATTCAAACAGTGCTGCATGAGCTCGTGGCGCCAGTGTTCAAAGTCCAAAGCGCGAGAAAAATCTGCGCTAAAACATTGTTACTCGTCATTTTCTCAGTAACATTTTAATATTTTTTTTAAAGACGTGACAATGTGATACGTGCGTCAAACATCTTCCCAAATTCGTAATGAGAATCATTTAAATATCTGCATGCTGTTGTCAACAAAAAGAAGCACAGATCTTCCTGTGGGTTTCTGCCAAAATAAAATCTAAGAAAAAGCAAGAACTCCATCAAAACTCATAAATGTTAGTATTGAAATTTTACTGTTGTTCTGTAAAATAAAAGAAAAAATAAGACAATAATAATGCTATACAATGCTATACAACAGCTATACATTTATTATAACATTCACACATAGTGTTCAAATTGGGATCTGTAATATATTCTAATGTTTTAAAAGAAGTCTCTTCTGCTCAGAAAGGCTGCATTCATTTGTACAGAAAAAAATACATGCCTGATTCAAGAAGGGGGTCACAAAAATGGCCAAAAAATATTTTTAGTAACTTATTAATTTTAAGTTAAATTGTGCTTTGTTGGTATAATGTCTGCTAGAATGTTACAAAATGTTCAGTGTTAAGTAAATATTTTTATATTGTTGTTTTGTAATTGATTTTTTTATTTGAAAAGCAGGACAAAACAGTAAAAAGCACATTTTGGCTATTTAATTTATGCAATGGTGAAAAAAAAAAAAAAGGCAAAATAGGCCTTCATGGGGAAAAAATGCGAAAAACCGTGTTCGGTATTTGGCCTTCGGCCTTTGCCCAGTGTTTCATTTTGTTCGGCTTCGGCCAAGAATTTTCATTTCAGTGCATCCCTAGTGCAGAGATATATAGTGCCATCAAGATGACGTCTTTCATGGGAAGTCCATGGTTATTAGATCAAGACAATGCGAGCTCTCATTCTGCATGTGCTACAACAACATGATTTCATAGACACATGTGGATGTGACTGACTGGCCAGCAGATCTGTCTCCTATTGAACATGTATGGCCCATCATGAAAAGAAGAATCAGACAATGATGGCCACAGACTGATGGGCATCTGAAGTCTTGTATCTAGTGAGATTGGGCAAAATTTTGCTCACAACACTTTTAAGAATTAGTATCCTCAATCCCCAAACAATTAAACATTGTAATTAAAGGGCAAGTTGATGTGACACCGTGTTAAACATGCCTCAACTATTGTCCCAACTATTTTGGAGTGTGTTGCAGCCATCAAAATCAAAATTAGTTTATATTTACAAAATAAAATTTGTCCAGTAAAAACATTGGATATTTTTCTTTGTACTTCAGTCAATTAAATATAGGTTAAAAAGGATGAGCACATAACATTTTCTTGATTGTATGGCATTTCACAAAACTTCCAAACTTTTCTGGAATTGGGGTTGTAGAAATGTGGGAAACATATGCTTCTCTAGTGTTGTCAAAAGACCCGGTACTTCGGTACCAAGTCGGTACTAAAAAAAATGAAAACGTCACTGTACCAGGTTTCTTTAAGTACCGGTGGTACAGAGTACCCGGTCAACCCGGTTCTTGCTGCGCTATCTGAAAGCTGCACAGATGCGCTCTCTTCATAAAAGCACTGAGACGTGGTGACATCAAAAGGAGGAAATGCATCAAACTAATAAAACGCTTTAAAAGACCGACACCCGGAACAAATGAAAGAGTTCAAGCAGGTAAGTTTCAATTTAATTTTTAATATTTATATATTCTGTTATAAATATTATTCCATATTTTAATTTGAATGTCGGATTAAAATAAACATTGCCGTTATAGCGGAGTTAATCGTTAGCATAAGCGCGGCTAACGCTAATATAATGAGCATTAAAATTAAGTTTCTTTATTAACTACTTAATGCGCCTATAACTTTTATTAGGGTAAAAACAACAGGAGAAAATGATGGTATTTACTATTTTTACACACCAGAGGCTTTTAAATGAATTGTGAATCTAAAATATGCGTGTTAGAGAATGTACAAATGGTTAACAGTGTTTATGTCATATCAGTCTGTCAGAAAAAAACAGTTCTGGGCTTCTTTTTTTTTATTAATTGTTTTTGCTAGTTGTTGTTATTCTTGGCTGGATAACTAGCAGGTTTAAAAGCCCTTTAAAATTAAATATGTACAGTTTGGATAAAATGAAAGTACAGTCAAATCTTTTCTCCTGTACTTTACAATGACTTCATGTTATTATCTAACATCAACTTACAGTGAGTGAACAATATATTTTACAACATTAATTAATGTTTGTGAATGTTATTTAATACAAACACGATCATTCATGTTTGTTCATTGTGCATTAAATGATTTTAAATATACTAAACAGGTGTGCACATCCCAAACACCCAGATCGGGCTCAGGTGCTGGACAACTAAGTAACTTCAATGAAAAAGGAGGAGTGAAGTCCGCACACTGTAAATAGCTGCTCCAAATGAATTTATTAATAGCAATGTTTTGACCCTCAGGTCTTCATCAGGCACAATACCAATGTGGAAATTTAAATAACATTAAATAATTTTAACAGATTGAACTTTGATTGATTTTATGTATTAGTAAATTATGAAATTAACACTAAGAACAATAATTGCAATATATAGCTATTGTTTATTTGATAGGTCATGTTATCTAACAAATGGAATCTTATTGTAAAGTGTTTTTAATACTACAGTTTACTTCTATTTGATATACACTTGTCTTAAAATATATAATCTTATCTAAATTTATTATAAAAGCTGAGGTTTGTTATTTACTGAAATGTTATATTTTAGCTGGAGTCAATGATCTAATGTTGCATGTGGTCAGACTCAGCCCACTGCTTTACTAATATTATATTTTCCTTTTACAGCTGCAGGAAGATCATGAAACACCAGCAAACCCTAAAACAGACAACAGTTTACAGTTGTTTTTCAGCGGCAGCAGAAATATGACAAAACCTTTTGGGTGGAACTTGTTTACTTTTATTACTTGTGGAAAAACTTGGAATAATTTTAAATAAGCATAAAGAATGGCATTGATTTATGTGCAATGTATTTTTGTTTAACTTCATTAATAAAAATGTGTTTTTTAATTAGCATATTTTTGTGTTTTGCTTTGGTACCGAAATTGGTAGCTAGAACCGTGGATTTTCACTGGTATTGGTACCGAATACTGAAATTTTGGTACCGTGACAACACTATGCTTCTCATTTTCCAAATAGTTATTTTAGTGCAGTCCTGATTTATATCTTTCTTATATCAATTAAATAATTCAATTTATATTTTTGTTATTATCAATAAAATTTCAAAGTTAGCTTTTTTTGTCGTTGTGGTGTGCCAGCTATAATAATAAAAATAATTTAAAAAAAATTGAGCAACAATCAGCATGATTTCTGAAGGATCATGTGACACTGAGAGCTGGAGTAATAGAGCTTTAGCATGAGAGGAAAACACATTTTAAAATATATTCAAATAGAAAGCAGTTCTTTCAAATTGTAGATTTACTGTTTTTACTGTATGTTCTATCAAATAAATGCAAACTTACTGCAGTAAGGATTTGTTTCAAAACCATTAAATCTTACTGACTTTTTTTGAATGGTGGTATAGGCTATATTTTATTCAGAATATATATCTTAAAAGCATGTATTTTAACCCATATATAACATTGAATGGCAAATGACATTCGTGACACATTTGATTTGACTGGACTTGAAATATTATCATAAGTTTCCCAAGGAGAAAAAAAGGCTTGTGAATATAAATTAGGCTATATTTATGTGCGCTGAATAAACTCTAAACTAGAGAATAAACTAGAAATTTGTCTATCAGCAAACAAAAAGCATTTATATAATTTTTTTCTAAACAAGAAAAAGCATTTCATGCTTTGTGTCTAAATGCATATTGGTTTCACGGGAAGTTCATCAGCTGCGCTACAGCAAGCCGAGCGAACACTAAAGTAAAGAGTCGCTATGGAAATGATACACCGTCTAGTCTAGAAGCAGTAGTATTACACTACTACACCGGGTGCGAATGGCGTGACACGTTTCATCAAAGCACATGGATCCCATTATAATCAGTCGTTCAGTAACTGAGCGCAAGCGCTACAGTACACGGATGCCGCGTTCTATTTCTGACGCACTCAATGCACTTGCGCTACAGACAAGTTGACAAATAGATACAGAAAGTGCGTTTTGATGCATCCAGTGTAGAGACGGCGCTAGGATGTGGCAGACCATTTTCTTTTGCAAGTTTCAGCTCATACATCTTTGGTGTAAACTCGCCTTAACCAAATGCCCCACTTTCAAAAATATTGCTTCCAGCGCCCCCCGATGCTCTCCGAACGCCCCCTGGGGGAGTGTGGGTGAGAAACACTAACATAGAATATGGGCTTTTTTGCACTAATCAACATGCACATGATCATTACAGAAACTTTATGAACTTTTGACTATTGATAAAAACCTAACCCTAACTACAGAGAGATGTGTGATGGGATAATCTATATAAGAGGTCAAAGGTGACAGTACTTACCATCAAAACTAATACTTGCAACTCTGGTATATCGGCTCTCTCCAGCTTTTAGTGTAATTTGCTTGAACTCAACTGTGACCGCTTCATTCGACGGAGTTGGCCTAACACTCTATACAACACAAAACACATAAAAAGCATTACGAGTGATATTTTATTCACTGGTTAAATCAAAAACCTTGCCAGATTTACACTTCCATTCAAAAGTTTGTGACTAGTAAGATGTTTTTGGGAAATATTAAATAATTTCCCAATATTACTATTTATACTGTATTTTTCAAATTTTATCAAACACAGCCTCCGTGAGCATAAGAGTTATTTCAAAAACATAAAAAAAAAAAAATAATAATAATAAAAATAAAAACTTACCAACCCCAAAATTTTGAACGACAGTGTATAAACAAGCCATGTAAATAAACCACAAATTACCATGATCGATACATCTTTTGCTCCTGAATTTAACAGATGCAAATTCAGTTGTTTTGGTCGATCTGTAAAGTTGAAAGGACACAGTGATTCGTTACTTTTTTACACAGTATCAGTATCCAGCTAACAATTTTGTTGTTTCTACCAAACTACCATCAAATGAAGTGGGTGAAAAAGCACACCTTGCGATCGAAGCGTACCAAAGTCCAGCATCTCTGTGGAGGAGTATATACCAGGTGCTGGGAAAATGCACAAACCATGAGTCAGTGCTAAAGAATATTGAACAAATGTTATCAAGAACGGTTATTTTAACTGACCTAGGGCTGTCGCGATTCGTCAATTTTATTCGACTATTTGATTTTTAAAAATCCTCGACTTCATTTTGCTCACGTCGACTAACCGGCAGAATACCGGAAGTGGCGCATTTCACGGACGAGAATCCATAAAACACATTATCAGACTGTTTTCCAAGGCTGCATGATATATTAAACCCATTTAAAAATCATAATTAAGCATAATTGTGAATTCACAAACGCTACGATTTAATTCAATAATTATATGCGATGCAGTTCTAATACAGTATATGTGCTTTAATTATTTACATGCGTGTAGGTTACGTGCGTCTCACAGCGGCTCCGTTCACAGTAGTTCCACAGAAACTTATCATTTACATGTGAACTCCATCTCTGCATGTTGTTGTGAGTTTGGGTTTATTATAATGTTCATCTGGGAACGCAACATGCGCCATTTCATCAGATTTGTAAGGTAAATCATTTATAAATCTACAAAATCACAGGAGAATACATTGCGATTTCAAAATAAAAGCTCAAACCCTCACTCTGAGTTTACACGTTTTGATGTCCACATATTCATTTAATTACAGTGACTATAGCATTTCTGTCCTAAAGAAATGGCCAAATATTAAAGATTAAGTGGACATTTGAATGAAATGGTGCTTGTTCAATATTAAACAAGGATTAGATCGGCAGTAATGTGTAAAAACAATCGTCAGGCCGTTGGCGCCCCCTGCAGACCTTTGTTGTAATGTGTAATGTACATTAGCTCTATTGTTTATAATACATTATGCATTTTTGTTTTGTTCAAGTTTTGTTCAATAAAACCATATGATTACTTGCTTTTGATACTTTATTTGAACTAATTATTATTGCCTCATTGCTATTATATATGTATTTTAAGTAATTTTAAAGGCTATTGTTCACTTGCATCTATTTTTATTACCACAAAAAAATCATTTCCAAATTCATTTTTTTCCATTTTCATTTTTCTATACTCTGTTTTAATGGTTAAATTAAATTGTATTAATCAAAAAGCCTGTCTAATTAATTGATTTTTACAGTTTTATCTTTACCAAATTCTGTTTTCCATTATTTTCTGGATTCCATTTTAATGGTTCCATTAAATTTTAATAATCAAAAGCATCTCCAATTAATAGATTTAATAAAAAAATAATAAAAAAAATCAGAAATTCAGAAAAAAAATTCAGAATACTGCATTTACATTTTTCTCCTAAATAAATTCTTGTAAATAATATTTCTGGTAAATACTCCCTTAAAAAGTGTTTTTTGATTATCATTTTATTACTAGTAGACTAGAACACATGGATATGTTGTCATTCTTACACTATAATACTGAACTTTGATTTCAGTGGTTTGGACTGAGATGAGATGGACACTTGCTTGCACTCTATGTTGCACTTTACTTTTGCTTAAAAAAAGGATTTCATATAAATTTGGATTTAATTTGGTTTAATAAAATATACAGTGCCTATAAAATAGTCTTCATACCCCTTAATTTTTTCACATTTTGTAATGTTGATGCCTTATGTTAAACTGCTTTAAATTACACTCTATACACCATAATGGCAAAGCAAAAAACAGGTTTTTAACATCTTTGCAAATTTATTCAAAATAAAAAACTTAAATGATTCCATTGCATAAGTAATCATACCCTTATCTGGGATAGTTGAAATTTAGCTCTGGAGCATTCATATTGCTTGTAGATGTTACTACACTTCGAGTGAAGTTAACCTGTAGCAAATTCAATTGAATGGGTATGATTTGGAAAGGCACACACGTCTTAATAAAAGGTCTAACAGCTGAAAATGCATATCAGAGCAAAAACCAAGCCCTGGGGTCAAACAAACTGCCTTTATAGCTCAGAGACATGATTGCATCAAACCACACATCTGGGGAAGAGTTCAGAAAAAAATGATACTGCATTGAAGTTTCACAGAAGCATGTTGTCTATGTTACCCTTAATGGAAGACGTTTGGAACAACCAGGACTCTTCCTAGAGCTGGCATCCTGGCCAAACTGAGCGACTGATGGAGAAGGGCTTTGGTTAGAGTGGTGACGAAGGTGGAGATAGGAGAAATCTACAGAAGGACAAACATCACTGCAACACTCCACCAATCTGTGCTTTATGCTGGTGTGGCCAGATGCAATCCTCTCCTAAGTGAAGACCCATGAAAACACACTTGGGATTTGCAAAAAAGCACCTAAAGGACCCTCAGACTGTGAGAAACGAGATTCCCTGGTTTGATGAACCTCAATTCCAAACATCATATTTGAAGGAAAGCAGGCACTGCTCATCACCTGCAGAGTACCATCCCAAAAGTAAAGTGTGCTGGTAGCAGCCTCATGCTGTGGGGCTGTTTTTCAGCGGCAGGGACTGAGGGACTCGTCAGAGTAGAAGAAAAGCTCAATGCACAAAAATATTGAGATAGCCTTAATGAAAACCCAGTCCAGAGCATTCAGAACCTCAGACGGGGCAGAAGGTTCACCTTCCAACAGGACAATGACCCTAAGCACACAGCAAGAGTGGCTTATAGACAACTCTGTGAATGTCCTTGAGTGGCCCAGACACAGCCTGGGCTTGAATACAATCAAATATTTCTGGAGAAACCTAAAGAAATGTGCATCTGCCCCCATCCTACCTGACAGAGCTTGAGACGTGAAGAGATGAGGAGAAGAATGGCAGATAATTGCCAAATTCTGATATGCAAAGGTTGTCGTATCATACCCCAAAAGACTTGATGCTGTAAAGGTACTTCAGCTAAGTACTGAGTTAAGGGTATGAAGACTTATGTAATGTACTTATTTCAGTTTTTTTATTTTTAATTAATTTATGAAGTTGTGACAATTCTGTTTTTGCTTTGTCATTATAGTGTATGGAGTGTAGATTATTGTGGGAAAAAAAGCAATTCAAAGCAGTTTAACATAAGGCTGCAACATAAAACGTGAAAAAAATGAAGGGGTATGAAGACTTTTTATAGGCACTGTAGTTTAATAAAATATTGTTAAGTAAAATTGTAGATTTTTTGTAGGAAATTAATCGTTTAGATTAATCGCTTAATTGATAAATTAGTCGATGGATTAATCGACATAAAAATAGTCGTTAGTGGCAGCCCTAAACTGACCTGTGGTGACTTCAACCTCTACAGGGAGGATGATAAACTCGTCCTCATTGGACGCGTTTGTTTTAATTCTGATGAAGGCGGTGTGGTTGTCAGCGTCTCGAGAAGAGAAGCTGGCTCTCATCACACCCTTCGTCTCGAATGGAGCGATCTCCTATGGAACACACAAAAAAATTTAGCATATGAGAATAATAAATTCTACCACAACAGTGATTTACAATAACAACCACACTGAAAAATGAATAAAGTTACGCTAACCCATAATTTTTTGGTGCCACCCTGCTGTCCAGTAGGCAGCTCTAAATGTAGATCTCCTCCACTGGTGTACATTTCTACAACCTAAAACCATAAAAACATGTGAAGATGATGCAGACATGTTTATTATTTAGATGAACAGCCAAAATGGCCCACTGGTAAAAGAAAATATGATATAATAGGAGCACTATTCTGAGCTGAGGAGTTTTGCATACCTGCAGTGGTTCACTGTGAGGGTTGAAGATGCTTATGAGTGGAGAGAAGCTGCTATTTACTGGAACTCTGGCCCCTACAAAGGGCCTGAGTCTGTAGGGATTGGGGATGCCCACACCAAACACCTAAAATCAAACAAGCGTTCAAAAGCCTTTTAGGATCATTGCATTAATAGTTGTACACCAAACACAGAACAGCATTTATAAGTGCATGAAATGTACCTGGTATGTAAACACTCCGTGATGAGATGTGTTAATAAATAAGGTATTTTCTACATTCCCTACTACTCGAGCTAGAAACACCACATCAAATGAGGTGTTGCCTCCAGGTGGAATTATCTGTAAATAAAATTATGGAATGTGTTACATTTATGCAAGATTACATACATCACTCCATACATATCATTCACTTTGTCAGTCTGTTACAAGTGCATAAACAAATAATTTAAATAATTTAAAAAAGAAAATAGGCACATTATTTTTATGTTTATATTCCTTATATGAATCTACACATAAATGTGATGTTTTTAGCTCTGAACGTGGCTGAAGTGGATGATGCTAAAAAATGCTTTGGACCCAGTTTACGCTTGTTTTTAGCATCATCCCATTTCAAATGTATCACCCAAAATGGATGTTAAAACGGGTTGTAACCTTGGGTACCCAAGAGTACACTGAGTTTACGACGGCTGATGTCGAGTCTGGTTAGCCACAAGCCATTAGCCAGGGCAGAGAGGGGCTGATTTAAGCAGGTGCCAGGAACAGGTGGGATGTGTTTGATTTATAACCGCCTAGAGTTTGAGCACACACACACACTAAAAGCTTTAATTAGAAGTTTCAGTGAGGCCAATGTCCTGCTGTTTTACTGACGTGAATGTGTGTAAGGGTGATGGTCAGTGACTCCACTCACACATTAAAAATATACAAAACAAGGAGGTGTCTTCACTGAGGTCTTCATCAGATGAGCTTTGGTGTGAGCTCAGACATTTATTTATGTCGTCTCCCATGCCAAACAAGAAGATGAGGTTTTACCACACACATCCATCAGCTGGCACACAAGCTAAAAGAACATTTATTTTGTTCTTTTGTGCTAGGTTTGAACAGGAAGTCACAACTGTCTCAGTACTTTGTAGATCAAAAGTTGAGTCTTTCTGTGATAAATACACTACCATTCAAAAGTTTGGGGTCAGGATTTTTTTTTATGTTTATGAAACTTGTTCACCAGGGCTGCATTTATTTGATCAAAAACACTGTAAAAATAATTCTGTGAAATATGAAATAAATGCTGAAAAAAATACAGCAGCCATTCCTCCAGTATTCAGTGTTTCGTGATGCTTCATAAATCATTCTAATATGCTAATTTCATGTTTAAAAATATTTATTATCAATGTGGAATACAATTGTGCTGCTTAATATGTTTTTGGAAACTGTTATATTTTTTTCAGAATTGTTGAATAGTTCATACGAACAGTATTCATTTGAAATATTTTTTTTTTACATTAAATGTTTTGAACAATTTAATGTACCTCTGCACAATAAAAATATATATATTTTTTTACATGACTGCTAATTTACAAATGGTAATGTACGTAATAAATAAATGTCAATTATTTAAAAAAAAAAAAAAAATGTAATCATACTTACCCTATTCTGAAAAAAGGATGCATGAAAATGTGATGTTGTTGCTGATATTGATATTAAACTTATTTCTTCTGAACTTGGATTATGCAAGTAAACTTTTTCCATTTTTGGCATTCCAACTGGCCTATGGATAGAGACAAAAAAATATTTATCAACCAGGAAAAGGACAGAATGGTATGTGACATCAAGTTTTGGAGTCAAACAAAGCTTTACCCTTGAAATTGTCTGTATGTGTTAAATTAAAACACAATCAGGTTAACTAAAAATAAATATCTCTATTCAGCATCTGAGGTGGCTCATTCCCATTTATCACTCTATATGCAAGTATAAATAAGAAAGTACATACAAGTATAATAAGTACTAAAAACAATCCAAATTTGTTAAAAACCTAATTCTCTCTCAATCAAAAATATAGAAAAGACTTGTGTTAAACAGTCAGATAAACTGTTTACTGAACATGCTATCAGTATTAAAGTACAAGATATGAATGAGCTCATTTATCTAAGGTTCTACTGCTTGCTGCTAGTGAGAGAGAGATTGGCCTGATCAAGACTGTGCAATGACTCCATAGAAAGTTAAAGAGGAGTGAAGTAAGAGTTATCTGGTAGAACACCGGCAGAAAATCTCATACACCCATTATTTGTGAGGGCAATATAGAAAGCTTGTTTTACAACTCCACACATTGACAGTCTATTCCAAAAGGCATAAATGACAACTATGTAGGGCACATAGAAGGGAAAACAAAGCTCTCAAGAATAACTTCTTCAAAACTTTGAAACAAACATTTCACAGTGGGTTCACCCTTGTTTATGGGTGCCTTTCTTCATTTATATTTTAGACCAAAACAGCAAAGTTTTTTAAGTAATATAAACCACAGACTTCATTTTACTTATAAATCGAACACAGCTATTAAACAAACCTATTAGAAATCCCCAAGTGAACCCTTGTGTAAAAAAAGCTCATTCTCTTCCGGACTACAAATTTAAAGGCTTTACAGAGCATAGGAATGATAACTTGTGAAAGCAATGCTTATTGAGTCAGAAGCTGTTGAGATCACCTGACCTGCTGGCTGCACAGGGAGTGAGCTAATAAAACTAATGCATCTAATGAGGCAGGGATGGGTGTTGGCACTCAGCTTCTTTAAATGACACATACTAAAGAACATACAAAACTACATAAAATAACAGTGCAATAACACAACTACATTCAAGTGCACACAAAATATTTTAAAACTTCTGTAGAAAACCATCCAGCGATTCTTAGAATAGGTCATCTTATGGAAATGTTGTAATCGGTGTACAGTATTATATATAGCTTGTTATATATAGCTCCAATACAAAGCTATTGAGGAACTTAGTAAAAAAAAAAAAAATGTATTCAGTTTAAACTAGAAAAGTGATACTAAGCCAACAGGAAAACTGCAGATTAAATATAATATATTATAACGCTGTATTATATTATTTGTATTTACATTTGTATGCTGTAAGTGTTGTGACTAGTCTTTTTAATTTCCAAATCACAGTTTATATACATAATAATTAGAAAAATTACATCATAAAAAAAAAAAAAAAGTGTTTTAGATGTTTCAATTTCATGTGATACTGTAGGACAGAGCGGTCACTGCTTTAAATGTCAAATCTACCCGGTGAGAGTTGACTTACTGTTCATGAAAGTCCAACATTGGAGGCTCAAAGCGTATGGGTCTGCTGTTCCCCCGCTGAGAGGACGCACTGCAAGACAAAGAGGATACACTGTAAATGAGGGGGAGACGGTGAGAGACACTATTTCTTGGAAGCCAATGTGCTTTTTTTCTCTTCCCCCAAAAACATGGCCTCTCGAGGATCAAATGATGCCTCTCTATTTTTCTTCAGGCAAAAAGAAAGATACACCCACACTTACACATACACAGTAACAAATAGGCTTTTGTCTGGCATGAAAGCATCAGGTTTACACCAAACATTAAAGGTTCAGGTGAAACATGCTTCCACTGGGCAAGCCTTTGACTCAAAGAGTTGGATCAAACACCAAACCACATTCACACATACATTTTCTGAGAGTCTGAAGTCTATAATACCACTCCCCTCCCCATTGTACCATATTTCACTTAATGCTACCCTCCTCGTATATTGGCAAGATTTTGCAGTTGGCAGACTAAATAATGAAATTAACCTATGATAAATGATATGGTCCCTCAGGTCAGATATCAGGGTGATTTTAGGGTGTAACCAACAAATGTGGCCTAAGGTATTGTCATTGTTTTGAACAGATAACAGGCATAAATTGGTGTTCTAGGAAAAGTTTTTTTAGCATGCAGTTGCAAACTCATTTCAAAAATAGCTTAAGCATGAATTGTTGATTTGGTCATTTCAAATATCATGGAATAAGTGACACAGGGAGGCTGAAGTGTTTTAGGGTGTATTCACACCTGTCTTGTTTGGTCCGACTGAATCAAACTCAAGTGTGTTTTATCCCTTGATGCAGATCTTTTTGGCAGGTGTGAACACCAATCGCACTCTGGTGTGGACCAAACGAACTCTGGTAAGCTTGAATGGATGAACCAATTAATGGATGACCTTAGCACATGTGTGGTTTCATTTACAATTTCTGGTTCACTTGCAAAAAGGGCAGTGTGAAATCGAACCACACCCAAAAAAAACAAAAAAAAAACAACAACATTGTATTTGGTCCGGACCAAAGCAAGTGAACTAGTGGACTTTCCTGGTGTGAATACACCCTTAGCTAGCCACAACTAACGAAGAAAATGCTTTGAAACTCCTTTGAAATTAGGCGTTTAGGGTCCTATCTATGATTTCTGTGATGTGGACAATGCAAACGGAATCCAGTCATAAAAACAGAATTTTGTGCATAACGCACTGTCACAATTTGACAAATTTTGGATGGATACATCAAAATCATATCACATACACAGGGCTCGCAAAATTTCAAAATCCCTGGTAGCCCTTCGGGCAGGTACTCTTCAGATTTTGGTAGCCCGAAAATTAATTTAACTAGCCCAAATAAAAAAAGACTATACTCAATCAAAAACATTTTCAATACACAAATATCAACGAATATCAAGGAAAGAGTTTTTTATTTTACTATTTACAGAGTATCTGCAGAATTTGTAAAAATCAATTTAAGGCAATTTATGACTTTTTAAGAGCTGCACAAGTAAAATGAACACCGTATGAGTGGGGTTGGACAATATCTATGGTAACATATTAAGCCATAAAATGACATGATTTACAATTCAGATACAGGTTTTCACAAAAACAAAAATCTTATAAAATGGCATTTCAGCCTTTAAATAATTTTTATGAAAAGGGATAAGTCAAACATGAATTATTATATAAATTTAAAACATAAATATTACGGTCTAAATTGTTTCGATTTTTAGAAGGCAGATTAACTTCTTTCACATTTACAACTCTGTGTTTCCTGCGTAAAAACATGGGTCGATATGCACAATTGGGCATTGATCTAAACATAAAATAGGCTTTTTGGAAATGCAAATTCAGTCTCTGCCACGAGGTGGCGCTTTACTTTTTCAGCGGTCGCTGAAATAAAGCGGTTCCCCTGGTAACGGCAGTACACAAAGCAGCACCGTGCTCATAAACGCCGTTTTATCAGGCAAGATGAAATGAAAATGCCAACGATACGTTTCTGAGGACAGTCGGTTCACTTCAGAGATGCATTCACATAAAAGACATCCGTGCCATGTTTTGACTTTAAAACGTGCAGCATTCAATTACATCATTGCCTTTTGAAGTTTAATCCAGCCATATCTCGATTCTTGCCTTTCCACCCCCAACTGTAAGACCTCTTGAAATTATAATTAAGACTTTACTTATACCATTTAACAGATTTAAAACTTTTTAAGGCCTTAAAAACTCTTCAATTTAGTTGTATCAAATTTAAGGACCCGTGGGAGCCCTGTATTTAAGGTAGCCCGTCGGGCAGGGCGGTGATACATTTTAGTAGCCCGACTGGAAAACACAATAGCCCCGGGACATCGGACTAGCGATTTTGCAAGCCCTGATACAAACAGAAACTTCACAGGGCTCGACAAGAAGGAGTGCCCGATGGCCCGGGGACAGTAGACGGATTTGTCACTTGCCCGTTCGGGCCACTGCAGCGTCGTCACAAACGTTTATCATTTGCATGTGTTTTTAAGCCTTGTTAATTTGAAAGTTCAAGCAATTAAAAAGCATTCGGGCGTGAAAGGCAACTCCATTCACTACTCGCGCACTGTGTTCTGAGTGAACAGCGCGTGCACGCACGAGCCGCCTGAATGGGTAAATACATACAAAAGTAGCCTTTGTCAAAATACCCGTCTTGCCAAGTAACTTTGTAGATTTAACAATGATTAATCTATATTTAATTTATACAGTGGAGTACATATGCACCGATCGACCGGACATTTTTTGTTTTATTTCAGATTATCTTCTGTTCTGTGCTTGCACACAAACTGCACTGCAATCATTTTCCAAAATGCCATTTGTGTGGAAATATTACGCTATTATTATAATTAGTCTGCAAACGTCCGTTAACAGAGGCCAGAGAAGTTGGAGACGGGCGCAAAGAGGAGAAAATACTGTAGCATAAAGAACAAGATCACTGTTCACGATGCACTAAAAAAATATAGGAAGAAAATCCAAATATTAAATTTTACATAAAAAGTTTCTGAGGGGAACTGGCTGTTTTCCATCTTGCCTCCATATAACACATTTAAATTAGTGTTAATATATGCAGTGCTGCTGTGTTTTACAGTGGTAACCAAGGAAACGCTGTATTATTATTAAACGCTGTTAAGCGCCACCTGCTATCAGAGAGTGAAATTGCATCTCACTCAGCCCATCTGCTGTTTCGTGCAATGTTTTATGCAGCATAATTTCACAAAGCTAAAGTCAGACCATTCTGTTTTTGCTTCAGATTTTGAAATTATACAGTCCAGTGGGGATTTCTTTAAGACTGCAAGGGAAGCTCGGCTTCCCCTATAATGTCAAAAAAGTAATGGTCAAATATGTACTATTGTGTTAACATTTTATTGACTAAAAATGCGTTAGAACATGTTCATCTCGAAGACGAGTTCGTTCAGAATCAGCTACATATAGCAGGTCGGCTGACTCGATTTCCTTCTCATACATTCCCGTAGTGTCACAGTGTATTTCCCTGTTGAAGCCTAGCGTCCATTGACTTCAATGGGGCTGCTTTGAACAGTTTTTTTCAGTGCTTTGAAACTAGACGGTCATTGGATAAATGCTGCGATTATGTCCCGCCCACGGACGCTCAGCGTCTCTGGGGGTGAATGGAGGAGTGGGCTGGCCTGGACTCCGGCTTCTGCGTGATGACTGGAGGGTCTGTCGAAAGACTGCATCTCCTTTTGATTGACAGCGATTTTGTACTATAAAAAGTCGCTGACGCTGAAGCACAGTTGCCAAGTCCGTGTATTATAAGCGATTTTGGGCTTCTTTTTTTGTAAAGTTGCGGGAAAAAATCCCTGGTCGTGGGTTGCGGGTTTTTTGGGCTTATTTAAAAAAATATGGTGTGTTAGCAGGGCTCGAAATAGCGACCATTTTGGTCGCATATGCTCCCGAAATGTAATCTGTGCGACTCCAAAATATATTTGGGAGCATTTGTGCGAGTGCAAATAATTGTTGTGGTGCGACCTCTAACGTTACAGTTCTCTGCAAACGTTCGCGAATTACTGCACAGCATGTGCCACGTGACAGGGAGCTAACTTGGAACTAGGGGTGTGCGATATAATGATTTTTGATCGTAGACGATAAAAATGTCTCCACGATCTGCTTTTGAAGAAATATTGTAGTATAGTGCAACAGCGCACATTCTTTCAGTTGCAGTTCTGGTGCCTCCGTCTGTATGTACTGTACAACGCCACATCCATTCAGTGTTAACTCAGCGGTAGAGTTACACTCACGAAACACTGCATTTATTCACAATCACAAAAGTACATTATTTGCGTGTGATTTAAAGCCTTGCCGGTTAAGCTTTTCATTCACGCGCTGGTCTGACGTGCGCTTTTTCTGAGCCTGTGCACCTGAAGCGCGCGAACTGAAAAGCCTGTCTAACAGCGCCTGATTACTGAACTAAGTTATCTTTTGAGCTAATACTGTCAAAACACACAAGGTTTACATATAGACTCAGTTAGTTATGTCTAAAATAAAAGTAAACAGCTGAGAGGAACGGATGCGTGCCTGTATATTAGATGCGTGCAGCTCTTAAAGGAACAGAACTAAACATGCAGCCGACTGTCATTAAAGGGATAGTTCACCCTAAAATTTAATTTGTCATTATTTACTCACTCACATGATGTCCCAAACCTGTATTAATTTCTTTCATGTGCTGAACACAAAAGAAGATATTTTGAAGAATGTGGGTAACCAAACAGTTGCTGGTACACTTGATTGTAGGATAAAAAAAAATACTATGGAAGTCACTGTGGACCAGCAACTGTTTAAATAGCATTTATGTTCAGCAGAAGAAAGAAACTCTGGTTTAAAACTAATTTTGAGTGAGTAAATGATGGTATTACTATAAAACACTGACAGAATCGACAGACAGATGACATAATTTTTATTCTTTAATGTTAAAACAACAAAACACAAAGAGAAAGAAATAACTAACTACTCTTGACTGAAAAAATAATAGTTACTTTAATAGGAATCAATCTATATAGTGATTTATTTTTATATTTGTTCACTCAATTTCTTGAATGCTCCTGCTAAATATGCCTGTTGTACCTAAAAATAAAACACTGTTTATTTTATTTGTATATTATGTGTATTTGTAATGTGTATCTTTGTTCTTATTTTTTAATAACAAAGATAAAATAATGACAAAGATTTTTATCTTCACCCACTTTGGCCTAAATATCCACCATTCTTTTTTATATTCTGTTACCTTGAAAGGTTTTGTCTTTATAATAGGGAAATTAGTCTGGCCATACTGCTCAGACAAAATAGTAAAACTAACATGACAAAGAATCGTGATAAAATCATGAAATGTTGATATATTTTTGCCATATCGCCCACCCCTACTTGGAACTGACCGGTTTTGTGACCGCACTTGCACAAACTGCATTGAAATAATTTTCCAAAATTTCATTTGTTTGGAAATATGGCCAAGTGTGTAAACAGTCATTAACGCTAAAGACTGACACAAAGAAAAGAAAATACTGTAGCAGCCTGAGCAAGCTCAACGATCACTATGCGAAATATGGAAGGGAAATCCTAAATATTGAATTGGGAGTGGGGGTTTATATGAATGTATTTCTGAGGGGAACTGACTGTTTTGAGAAAAGTTTAAATTACATTTTCTTCTCATCTTGCCTCTGTATATTGCATGTATAAAAAACAAAGCACTGCAGCTTAAGGATCAGGTTCAATTGATGAAGATTTTTAATCATCAGGAAGGATGTTGCCAGCCCTTCCGCTCATTTGGCAGTTGTGTTGCTCCTTAATATTCAGTGGGTGCTCCTAAAAAATTTTTGGTGCTCCTAACTTCTTGAAGTTGGGAGCACCAGTGCTACCAAGTAAAAAAGTTAATTTCGAGCCCTGGTTAGGGAAATCTGACAAGCAACTTTGTTTCTTTATTTATGTTCGCCGTATTCTCCAATGCATTGATTGACACTCTGTCTGCTCGCAGTTAATAGCCAACCAGTGCAATAATATAAGAGCCGTAGAGTAATTTGCCATATGTTCTGCTGCCTCATTGGAGAAAAATCACATTCAAAAAGAAGACGCGTGACGCTGTTATCCAAGCGATGATAGAAGTAGACGTAGAGGAGTGGGATGAGTTTCTTTTAGCCTAATTTTTACAATGTTTTTGTAATGTATTAATTATCACGGGCTATAATAAAAAACAAGTAGTAATGCTGAGTAAATACATTTGGTTCGAATAGCCTGGTATGGCAAGATGTCTTAAAATGTATTTCTTTTTTTAACATTTAAACTTAGACCACATTATTAGATTACCTTTTGACTTCATGAATACACATAAATGACAGCTTAATGATTTTTTTAAAAACTTTTTTTAAATCTTTTTAATAATATTATATAATATTTTCATTTTTAATATAATATATATTATAATTTAATATAATATTTTATATATTTTTTCTATAATATTTATGTGGCATTTTGTTTTTTAATGTCATTTATTTGATAGTTATGTATACATTATTTTATTTTAAATGGAAGAAAAACCTGTTTTTGACCTCAAAATAAAGCACGTTCCCTCTGTACATGGCTGTGGGGACGAGCAGTTTTGTGTTGCTTGGAATTCTTTATAATTAATTAAAAACAAATATTGCCACATTGATGGCTCAAGAAGGTATAATTGTTCAAATAACACATCGTTTCATTTTAAAATATATAAAAAAATTGTAACCAAGTGTTTTTCAAGTGTAATATTTCTGTAAAGGCTAGGGACAGAAAAATTGACATTTCCATAGAATGACCCCTATATATTTTAGGCTATAAATATGTGGCTCATTTATTGGTAATAAATAATTGATAATAAATAATATTGAAGATAATAAATCATCAAAAAAAATATTGGGCTTGTTTTGGGCTTGTTTTTGAAGCTGCGGTTGCTTATTTGGGGACTGAGGTCTGAACTTCAAGTCCTATATTCAGATCAGGACTTGCAGGGTAACAGGGGAAAGCTGTGTGATTACTTGGTGTTCCTTAAAGACATGGAGTTGGACAGTGCAATGCCTCAGCTTAACAAACTGTTCTCATTAGTGGCAACAATTGGAGCTACATCTGCAGGTGTAGAAAGGAGCGTCTCCTGTTTAAAGCAGCTCAAGTCCTACATCCGTAACACAATGTGCCAAGGCCGTTTAAGCAGCCTCGCTCTGCTGGCCATTGAGAGGACACCGGTCAAGTCACTGGAAAATACGCCTATAGTTGGTACAACAGGGTCACAGAGCATTTTCTTGAAAAGGAATGTAGGGCAGAATTTACGTATAAATAAATGGACAATTTTTATGATGTAGGCCGAAAATGAGCTTCCCCTCTTTGAAAGACCAGCAGCCGCCACTGATACAGTCTAATATAAATCAAAGATTGCATATTATTGTGGTTGCCTCTAATCTCAAATGGCTATGAAAAATAAAGGTGCAGAGTGAAGAATATGCAAATGTTATTTTGTGTGATTTTTCCATTTCTGTACCTGAACATCTAAAAACCTAAAGCGTCATTTAATTTCTATCTTTGTGCTATAAGCCTATATTTAATTGTGCTAGTACTTGTAATTTGTTCATGTGTTCTTATTTACTGGCGGTTCACTTGTCTTTAATAATGTTTGAACTATGTTTGAATATATTTATTTATAGCTAGTGGTTTTTGCTGTAATCTAGAACTGTAAAATTGAATTGGTATCTAAAATATTGGTGTCATATAAGCTAATTTAGTGGAACACAAGATAACAGATCAAAAACAATGATAACAGCAACCATTTTATTTTTTTGTGGCAGGGCCTGTGAAAATGTTGGCAGGGCAAGTAAAAATATGAACCACTGACCCTACCTGGCCAGTAGAAAAAAAACCTTAACATTGAGCCCTGCTTCACATACATATACAAACAGAAACTTAAAGGGCTTCACAGCAACTTGTCAAATTAAAAGGTCGGTATAACTTGAAGAAACCATGGCAGAAATATTACTTAATATAATAATAGTACTATAATACTACTACTAATGATACAATTATTATTAAACCATTATTTTCAAAGGAATATTTACCAGAAAAGTCAATTAATTAGAGATGTTTTTGATTATTAATATTTAATGAAACCATTAAAATGGAAACAAGGAAATTCATGGAAAACAGAATTTGGTAAAAATAAAACTTTTAATAAAATGCTGTTTAATAATGTAAGTTTCATGATTTCAATTAATTAGACATGCTTTTTGATTAATACAATTTAAATTTAACCATTAAAGCAGTGTCTAGAAGAATTAAAACAGAAAAAAACTGTATCCAGAAAAAATGAAATTAATTTGATTTTATAGGACCCCAGGTGTTGGCTGATTTTATGGGAGTATTATATTTATTTTATTTATTTTTTAATGATTTGATGAATATTACCACTTATTATTTAATTATTGATTGAAACAATAACGGATAATTAAATGCATGGGCGTCGGAAGCAAAATAAATGTGGGTGGGTCCTCCCCCAGAAAAAAAAATACTGGAGTATATGCCATTTTCTGTAGTCTGGTGCCTTTTAATTAACGGAATAGGCCGCCTTATTGGCAGGTGTTATTTACATTACCTCTGCCCACTAACATCACAACATTACAAAAGACGGCCATTTAAACACAATTCCAGTGGCACAGCTGGTAAAGGCGTAGTGTTTTTGAAGCGAGCGACCCGAGTTCGCGTCCGCCTTTTACCGAAATCGTTCTTCTCCCTTTTCACATCTCATATTACATCGGAAAGGCATTTGCTTTCAATAAAAAATAAAAGTGAAAAAACCCCCCGGTAGGATTAGGTGTATATCTGAGCAGCAGATACGCTAAGATGCTGTGTTTACTTTGCTGTGTTGCGGAAGTGCAGCAGGCGCGAGTAACTAGTGAAAACACAGAATAGAGTTATATGGACTCTGAATGAGCCAAGTGGAATAGATTTGAGGAAGCACCAGCGTGGAATTCAAGGCTGTAGCTAAATGGAGTTTAATCTGTTAGGGCATTCGTCATGTGGAATGGATTTGACTGACGGTGCTCTGAAAAGTGCACAGACATATTCACTGAATTGGAGATGGTAAAAGTGGGTGGGTCCAATATCATTGTTCTTCAAAAGTGGGTGGGTCCTGTCCCACCCACATACAATGGTTCCGACGCCCATGATTAAATGGATAATGGATTAATGGATAGTATAATTTAACATACAACAATATTATAACAAATTACTGTTACTATATTATCATTATTTTTTTTTAATGTCTAGACAGACAACAGACTCAACACTTTGATCTGAGTGCAACTCTACAATAGATCCATTCATCACACTCTCTCCACTGGCAGTATAACTAATGTTTTTCATAGAGGGGTAACATTCTAAAACAGTTTGACTCATATTCAAGGACCCAAACATCTGCACGAGGCAAAGCTTATGTTAAACCACTAAAATAAACTCATAACGGCTCTCAAACCCTGAGAGTGTCAGAGTGACAGACAGATTAGTCATGCCACTTGACTAAAGACATTGTCTCTTAGGGGCTGTTTACACCTGGTCACGTCATGCGTTTTTTCTGATTGGATAGCCATCTGATCCTGAAAAGACCAGGTGTAAATGCCCTCCGAAACACATTCGAGACGGATATAAATCCGATCGCTCAAACCACTTCAGGAGGTGGTCTGGGCCGCATTCCAGACGAAACTGGACAAGTGTAAATGCATCTGGTTGTTGAAACCACATATGCTAATTTTACTCCTCCCAAAATATAAAAATAATAAACGTGTGAGAGCGTGTTATAGGCTATATGGTATGTTATAGTCAGATATGACAGCACTAATGCAACAAGCGTCACCGCGGATGAGTAGCTGAATATCTCTTCAGCAAGCAGACGTGCAAACTGGCGCGAATGAAACTGAAAGTAAGTCGCAGACGCTCAACACACAATCATCTTCATTAAAAGTAGTGAGACTAACCCATCTTTCCAGTTCTGATGCTGTGCTCTCTCCTGTTGCGGTCTCTGATATTGAAATCAGCTGATAATTAATAAAATGCAGCGCATATCTATTGCTTTCATTGACGTGAACTCCATTAAATTTGCATATGGCACGGGAATTGAAGAACGGATTTATATCCGTTTTGCGAAGACACATTTATGTGACCAAGTATAAATGGAAACGTTTTAACAAATCAGATATATATCTGATCAGAAAAAACGCATGAAGTGACCAGGTGTAAATAGCCCCATAGGTGCAAGACTCGCTGCATGATTAACACTCGCTGCTGATTAACAACAGAAAGTGGCACAGCAATGTGCTCGAGAGAAATAAAGCCTGTATCTTGTGAATCTCTCTACTGCAGCTTAAGGATAACACAAACACTGTTATGAACTAATATGGATGATTTTAAAGCCTGACTCAAACAGTGTCAGCATGGCCCAGTGTCTGGCTACACAGTTTAGCAAAAATTAACTAGAAGAGAGCTAAAGTGTGAGTTAACCACACCCACCAGAAGATTAATTTGCCATTTTAAGGAGTCATAAAACATGTCAGTGTGTCATGCAATGTTTTAGTGGGGTGTGATCAGATATAGTTAATGCCTTGTGATCAAATATAAAAAAGTCCCAAGGCATTAACTAGGCTAACTGGTCTGGTGGCACAAACCACATAAAAAAAGCTGCAACAAAGTCCCTAACACAGCTAAAACGGTGTCAACCACTTCCCAACTGTAGTATATGTGTGTGTTGATGTGCTTTAAAAAAACTGTTGCAGTAAAAACACCACTATCAGTAGACACAAAGTTCAATACGAGGTCTGAAAACACAACAGAAATATCTGTCTATCCATCAGAAAAAGAGGAAACACTCGAAGTCTATTAGCACTAGATCACAAAGCTATACATTTTTTGTAATAAAATACACTAAACAGCGTTTGCTTGCTTCCTCATTTTCTCACTTGCGCTACACTTGGGCATGCACTCTAAACTGTATGCAATATGCTGATGGTGTTGACTAAGGGTGTGTCCCCCTGCAGCTGAGATGACGAGTCAATGCAGACAATCGGCCAATTAAATCCAGCCACCGCTAGCATATGCAGATAAGTAGGCTGGCCAATCCCTCAAGCTGGAAAGCTTTGATTGGTTGAGCAAATGAATAGGCCACCTAGTACACAAAAAGTTGATCTACTGGAATTAGTTCAAAACAAGTCTAAAATAACTTCTAACTTCAAAATTCCTCTGGTCTTTTAAGAGAATACTAACTTTTCCGTCTCTGACTCATTGCTCTTTCATACCAGTTCCTCTGCTTACAAACTTAAAAGACATTGTTGCGTAACTTCATAAACTCGCTATGAGAGGTGTTAGGATGGAAGACAATTACCTAATTTACCTCTTATCCAAAGAGAAAAATCACTGCTGAAGTACAAATGCCACAGCAAAGACACACTGCTCATGCATTCATCCATTGATTGATTCATTCTCTTCGCTCCACTTTGTGACAATTTAGTGAATGCAAATGACTGCCAAGAGTATCTGAATCTGATTATATCATTTGAAATGTGAAAGGACAACTTGTGACGCTTGTATTTTTTGCTCATTTTTTGTTCCTTGAGCACAGGAATGCCTCATAGTTTAGAGGGAATATTTAGTTCACATGTCTCGTTAAGTACTGAACAAATGTTTCTTGGACAATCTAATATAAACCACATGCTGACTCCGGCCAAGCACGTACAAAACGATGCATGCAGAAAATCTCTGGGTGTATGAAAGTTTAAACCTTACCTTTTTTGATGATATGAGCTAAGATCAATATCAGACTCTGTCTGTAAGAAGAAAATAAATTAAATTAGCCTTTAAAAGTTAGTACTAACATGCAGAACATCTAAAGCAAAAAAAGCAGGTTATAATGACAGACGGTTTAGGTCAAACACATCTAACCAAACTGTTAAAGTCTATCCTTTGGACAAGGATCTTGCTATATCTATGGGCTACTGTTTGAATACACTGAGTTTGTGTTAGGCTCTCAGAAGACGGTCTTAGAGATGTTCTCACTGAGGTTCACTTCTGTAGGGCTAAAATAAAATGGAAACAGCCGGATAGGGAGTACGGTCTAGTCTATTTATAAACCTCAACATTTCCACAAAAGTCCCAAACTGACATGTTCACAAAACCACTAAGATCATAGAGTCCATAGTCCCATTCAAGGGACTAATACAGCTATGCTTTAAAAACGGTTAAGATATTTTCTATTATTTGAAAATAGTTTATTGGGCAATTAAATGCATTTGATAACATCCTTTAGGCTGTCACACCTTTTTAAAGCCTTATAAACCATGAATAGTACTGTAAAGAATGACACATACAGTACTAGCAAAGATAAAGAAGCCTTTAGAGACTTATTAAAATATATAAATTGATAAAGCCTTTAAAGCTGTTGCAAAATCTCTCATTAACCTTAAAGGGATAGTTCACTTTGAAATTAAAATTTGTTATCTATCAGCTTACCCCAAGGGCATCCAAGATGTAGGTGTCTTTTTTTCTTCAGTAGATCCAATTTTGATGTTTTTAGGTCAAACCGTTCTAGTCTGTCAGTCATATAATGGCAGGTATAGGTCACTGTCTCTATAAGAGGGAAAAAGAACATGCACAGAGAAATCCAAATTAAACAATTCCCCATTGTAACTACACATTGATGGCCTAAGACACGAAACGAGCGGTTTGTGTGAGAAAACGAACAGTATTTATATCGTTTTTTACCTCTTGTACACAACCATGTCCAAGTGATCTGAGTGCGCATACACATCCGGTGTGTGACGTGTGTGTGCGCGCGCTCTTGCTCACGCTGCATTCACACGGGGCGTCGGCGTCAACGCTTGACGGAGGGCGTGTCTGAAGCGTGGTGCTGACGCACCGTCATAGTTACAACAACCAATCACATACTTCTCTGGTGTTGCATGAATGGGATTGGGTATTTGCATGAGGCGATCTGATTGGCTGATGCCTCCGTTGGCGCTTGAAAAGTTGCGTCAGTACCACGCTTCAGACAAGCCCTCCGTCAAGCGTTGACACTGAGCCAGAGCGCGCGCACACACACACGTCACACACCGGATGTGTGTGCGCACTCAGATCACTTGGACATGGTTGTGTACAAGAGGTAAAAAAAAAGATATAAATACTGTTCGTTTTCTCACACAAACCGCTCGTTTCGTGTCTTAGGACATCAATGTATAGTTAAGATGGGGAATTGTTTAATTTGGATTTCTCTGTGCATGTTCTTTTTCCCTCTTATAGAGACAGTCACCTATACCTGCCATTATATGACTGACAGACTAGAACGGTTTGACCTAAAAACATCAAAATTGGATCTACTGAAGAAAAAAAGACACCTACATCTTGGATGCCCCTGGGGTAAGCTGATAGATACCAAATTTTAATTTCAAAGTGAACTATCCCTTTAAGTAACAACTAAATGATAGACAACTGGAGTATCATAATTTATTTGTAATTTAAATAATTGTTACCTACAGAATTCTGTTTTTGCAGGAAGGGAAGAACAAAGTTCCACCCTCAACATACCTGCCTATACACAAAATGATACTATTATAATAATTAGTTTATTTTCAAAAAAATTAATTATACTGATTATACTAATAATATTGATATAAGACTCATAACCCTTACAGACACAGAAAGTGAGACAAGACCAAGTTCAGTAGGTTTTGAACGTTCAGTTCAGTAAGTTACCAGATGCTAAATGAATAACTGCTCACACAGCTTTAACAAGATCATTTAGGCCTAAGATCTCATAAGATAATTTGAAGATTTGTTCATCAGACAGAATCAAATGCTTTGCTTTGTATGTTTACGTATCCAGACGAAGCAAACAGATGATGTGCTACTTTGTTTTTTTCATCTCATCACACTACAATTTCGGTAGCAATGCATGTACTATATAAGTTACATAAAGTTAAGGTAATTAATAGTAATATTACTATTAAAATATGAAATTGAACAACTGTGGTAACAACTTTTTTTTTTTTAATTTAACTCTTTTCTGTGGATTGTCTCACTACCTTTCAAATAAAGGAATCCAGTATCATCAACTAATAGTGACAACCGTAATTATTTCATCATTTATTGACAACAAGCTTTGTGGTATTCAGTGTAGATACAGCTCATCCAAAAATGGTGTTTGAGGAATTTCCTATGGCCTTGACACTGCAATGGAAGCTTCATGCTATCAGAGTCACAAAAATGTACCTGCAAGAGGCCTCCTTCCCCAAAGTGTAGTACCTCCAGGATGTTGTCTGACTGTATGAAAGCTGTAGACAGAAACAGAAAATTCCCATGAGGTTTGGATATCAGCAAACAATGCCATGCAGGTTGATGATTTGAGTTCCCAGTGTGTGCAAGAGGCTCTCTGGGAGTGTATCAGATTTGGACACAATTACTCATCAGACAACACAAAGGACGGAAGAGACAGGGAATCATTACAGTCATTTTGCGATCATTCGCTGTCTGGATTTGTCTCGAGTGAGCTCTTAATTGAGGACTTTGAAGAACCGTATAGTTTTACTGTCTCATGCATTACGGTGTAAGAGAAGCTATAGCTGCCACGGCTTCCTGGAAGCAGTTTTTGAGGCCAGGAAACAGCAAAAAAGCAAGCAAATCAGAAATGGAAATGTCAGAAATGGATGTGGTCAACATGAAGTTTACCTCAATCTGATTTCAGATGTTTTTATGTTAGAAGCTTCATCGCTTTATGTAATATCAATATCCTTCAAACAGGAAACCACTGATGACAGTCAATGCACAAGTATGGGCACAAAATATAGATAAGTCAACCATAAAACGTGAAGGGACATCCATACTGTCACGTAATGAAATTTATTGTGCGCCTATACTAAAACATAACATCAGAAGCCCTTTGAGTAGAAGCAGTTTTTTTACAGATTAACAGATGGCTAATGGCAAGTCCTCCCAGAGCTGCTGAGTTCTCAAATTCGGCTTCATGTCAGTATACTTGCAGTGCTATTATTAGTCTGCAGTTCTGTAACTCTAGTGAAGTTTATAGTGATAGAGGCCAGTCACGCTCCCTCGTATACACTTTCAGAGGTACACAAAACACGCATCACTTTCCACACCACATCATATAATTAACTTAGAGAGGTGCAGAGTCCACTTCATCAACAAACATTAATTAAATCTTGAGTTGAGTGTCAACTGGACCAATTCCCATCATTTTTACATTTGGGCAAGAAGGAATCAACCAATAACTGTGGGCTGCATAAAATGCAATACCCCTGTTTTTGAGACTGAAAAAGTGTGGCAATATATATCAGCATCGCCGATAACTATATATCGGGATATATATTTCTGGAACAATGGGTTATCTGCAAATTTTTTTAAGGATAGTGTGGTCACGTTCGTTGCCAAGTATAGGTCTCTGCGAAACAAAAAGAGGGAATTTCCCAATTATTATCTCAAACCGGTATAGGCGTTTTTTTATCTATCCAGTCAAAAAAGTACAGAAGCCGTCAGAGGCCATTTTTTTTCTTTCTTGCTTTTCTCATGATTGCAATTGTTTTGTTGTGTCTAGATCACGATAAAACAATTGGTTGCGTCAAGATCACGAAAAATCAAGAAATAAAAAATTAATGCTGCAAGATTTTTGGATTTCCATAAAACTGTGAAAAACTGTGATCCGCAATCCCCCCCCCACATGCATACACAAATGCATGAACATTTTACTTTATTGTAAATTATTTTTGCACACTTTTGCAAAGTTATGGTTAGAAACTCTCTCTCTGCCTCCCTATACTTGAATTTTGAGCATGGACAAAAAAGAAAAACATTAAAGTTAAAGATCACATTATTTATAAAAAATTATATAGAAACCGCAATAATATTGTTTTTAATATTATAGCCTATATTTTTGTCTTATGCATTGAATAAACTTGTCTTATGAATACTTAAATACTGACTATGTATTGCTGTGCAGTTGTCAGTCAAATTTGTGGCACAACATTGCGATAGCAAGGGGATTTTAAATAGACATCAGATTCACAACAAGATTCCACAGTGTGTGATTGATGCTTACAGAAAGAGTCTGGCACTTCAATGTTTAAAAGCATCTTTACACATCAGAGATCCCTTACCACATTTACATGTAACTGCTCTTAAAAAAGCCACAGATACAAGATGATTAATTTAAAGTAACGCACAAAACCACCTGCAAAGAGGTTTAAAACTTTCTAAACGTCCAAGATCTGACCTACAGGGCATCTATATTACAAATCCCTACACTTGAAGAGCTTGTATAGTGGAATTTCATGGAAATTTGAGTTCTTAAACTTACGCCTGGTCAAACAATACCACAACATTTAATAGGATACTAAACAAATGTAGTGAAAGCTTGTGTTCCTTTCAACAAAGGTGGCTTCCACACAAACGTTTTAAATGCCAAAAGACAATCATGGATGTTGGATTGTGAGGAATGCATTTCAGACCCTTCACTGGCTTTGTAGAGAACCAGTGGGAGGGAGCCATATGCTGCTGAATGAGTAAAAACAACATGTTACTCCGGAAACTAACTCTTGCTCATGTACACACACCTTGATGGAGCCAAACACAGACATACCTTCAGTCAACTGTAGTTGAGGCCATCACCTGAGACACTGACTACTCAATCACAGTAGCACTGGAACGAAACCATTTGCATGTTTAAATGTCTGATGCTCAACTATAGACCTTAAAGGGATAGTTCACCCAAAAATGAAAATTCTGTCATCATTTACTCATCCTCAAGTAGTTCCAAACCTGTATGAATGTGTTTGTTCTGCTGAACACAAAGGAAGATATTCTGAAGAATGTGGGAAACAGAGCAGTTCTGGGGCACCATTGACTTCCATAGTATTTTTTTTCCCTACTATGGAAGTCAATGGTGTCCCAAAACAGCCTGATTACAAACTTTCTTCAAAATATCTTCTTTTATGTTCAGCAGAACAAAGAAATTCATACAGGTTTGGAACTAATTGAGGATGAGTAAATGATGACAGAATTTTCATTTTTGGGTGAACTATCCCTTTAATGCTGAGTGAGTTCTAGGCCTTGAAAAACTAGAACACTATGTGCTCTTGCACACATGAACAGAATTATGCAACAGCAATTGAGCATCTCTTGATCAAGCATCAACCATTTCCCTTCTCATCTCTCAGGCATCTGTTGAGCAGACAGATCTTGGAAAAGAGAAATATATTTCTCACATTTTGATTTTCAGCTTTCAACACGTGCTGACCTCTGTATACAAAATCTGCTACTACAACTGCTGTAACTGCAGAACCCTATGTGTCAAGATATGAAGTCAACCAGAAAGTAAAAATGAGCAACTGTTAAGTAGCAATACACTGAAATAATTAAAACACTTTTTACATAGTAAATGTTTTTAAAGAAACTGATGCTTTTAATCAGCAAGGATGCATTTAATTGATCAAACTGGTGGGGGAAAAAAACTCTTCCACTTTCCACACACACAAAGCAACAAAACCATTTTCAACAAAAAATAATAATAAAGGTTTCTTGAGCACCAAATAAGCATATTAGAATGATTTCTTATATAACACTAAAAACTAAAGTATTGGACTTTGAAAATTAAGCTTTGCCATTAGAGAGAAAAAAAAAACAATAAATTAAAATAGAAAAAATATTTTAAATTTTAATACACACAATATTACTGTAGCGTAAATGTATCAATATATTTTAATATCTATAATGTAATGTGTATAAGTGTATATTGTATATATTATTAGATGTCATATATAAAAGATATTACACTGTATAATGCATTTTAGGGTATTCATTGTTGTTGCAATCACAGCAACTTAATAACCTCCTAAACACACACATGCTTGTCATTGCAAACTTTCCAGACAGTGCTTTACTGACACATGCCAAGTGTGATGTCATTGATAACTGAATTCTTGTCTTATTGGAAGAAGGAACCAAGAGGTTAAAAACATTCCTGCTTGACTTAAAAGAAGAAAAAAAAACACTATGTGCTCAGTGAGTCCCTCCAGTCTATAACTGGGTTGACACAGTAAATGAAATAGTGGTGCATTCATTTCGAGGGAAGAGTGAGAACACTTAACATCTCACACGTGCTTCCCAAGGAGCACTAACCCATCTGCTCAAGCTTCTGTGTGGTCTCTTTGTAGCTATTAGGTCCATTTAGTACTTTCTAAGAGAAAGAAGTGAGAAATAGGTTTATTACTCCGAGAAATACTTATAATGGTCTTTGCCAAATTACATTTACAACAAAACACTGAACTTAAAATTGCAAGATCTGATAACTGACTTTGTAAGAAATGGATCTCATTCAACTCAAAAGCTTTAGATTTTTGATTTCATCAAAATGCATCATTTCTGACAACAAACAACATAAGAAACTCTCACTAATATGGGGCAAGCACACATCAAAGCCCTAAAATCACCATTGGATTGCCCCACTGTCCAAGCGAAGGAGGCAGAGTAATCCAGGGATTATGGAAAAGAGAAACATGCCGTCTCTGAAGGGCAAAGATCACACACCTTCACTGATCTACAGGCCTCAAGCATTTAGAGCTTGGTGTGCCCAAACTAATGTGACTACCTACACATGACACAAGTAGTGATAAAAAGTCATCGGCAATGTTTCTCTTTCTGTTTCCTCCCAGTGTTACAAAATCTCCCAAAAATCTTGTTCAATGGATAAATCTTCCTTATAAAGCCAAAACGCAGTATCTATGCCAACACTAGAACGGAGGAAAAGGGCTTAAATGTTTTTTAACTGTTTTGATACAAAGTTTCCCACTGTGCATAGTTGAGGAAAAACTTCCCACAGAACAGAGGACAGCCCAAGAGACTGATTTCAACAAAATGTGTAACAGTGTTTTGACATTTATTACATACTGTGCTTCAGTCAAAATGTTCTACAGACATTGACGTTGGTCACAGAAAAGCCCACATTGTTCAACCAACGACAACTGATATGTAAAGGGTTACTTCACCCAAAAATAAAAATTGTTACCCTGTATAACTTATTTTTTTCTAGAAATGTCTCAGTGTTTTTGTCCATACAATGGAATTTAATGGTCACCAAAACTGTTTGACTACCAAGATTCTTCAAAATATCTTATTTTGTGTTCCACAGAAGACAGACAGAGGTTCACACACAACATGAGGGAGAGTAAATTACAGATTTTCATTTTTGGGTGAAGTAACACTTTAATTGTCTGTTGGCATTGAGAGTAATTTTAATACAGGTAATAAACTAGTCAAGAAATAGTCAAAAATAAACAAGCACTGGATTTATTAGGTCATCTGCCCTGTCAAGTGGTTGATATCTGGATTATGCCAGAGTGCCCTGACTATTTCATTTGCAAACACAACCAAGTGTTCTGCACTTTGATAAGACTTTTTACAGTGTCACGTCTGAGAACCTCAATAAACTAAACCCCTCAAATGCAATCAGACAACGCAATTTCTATATAACACACTGCTTAGTGCTTAACAACTAATTACTCCCAGTGACATACAACACTACTGTATTTAACTGTGCTTGAGCAACATGAAATATAGTAAAAACTTGCATGAACTTGCAGTATGTAGTCACCACCTCCTTCTCCTCCCTCTCCAACTTGACATGTCACTGACAGACTGGGCCTCAGAAACAAAACTCTCACATTAACACTTTACTTTCAACCTTCCGCTCTTTTACCACTTGACATTGCTTTCATATGTTTTGACGTCTGAAACATTATGAACGCTATTTTCATAGAGCAAAACTTCGTGCTAAACCGGCATTTATTAGCCAAAACAATCCCAAGACATGAACTAGTCACCAGTGGAAAGTGAACATAATCATTAAACATGCTATTACAAAGGTGATAACCTATCCTGTCCTGACTGGGTTTGAGTTTTTAACACATTATTCATTGTTTTGTTTTTGAGAGTAAAAGTAACTTCAGCCCGGTTTAAGGTGTTCGCTAATGTAATATGACTAAGCCTGTTAGCTTCAATACTCAAGCTAAACTAATATATCTGAGCATTATTATCCAGCAGCTTTACGTCAAAAAAATAAAACAGCAAGAGTAGTCACATGTCATCTAACCTAGCTAGACATGTGACTTCAATATTATGGATAAGGCTTGACTAAATATTTATTTTGATCGCTGACGCGCTAAGGCTCGAAGCTAACCGTCATTAGCTTGCAGTGAAGCCGCGGTATGTAAGTTATACAGCCATACCGACTCACGAAAACCAGCTACAACACACAACACGCTTCAGGAGGTTACCTTGTTTGTTCGCCTGTGCCACGTGAATAAATGCAATAAATAAAAGGCGCAGAAGTCCAACACATGATGATTTTGTTCGTGTTGGATGTGGGGAACTCTGTGTTGTGTCCTTGCTCGCCATCCTGCTGCTGCTGTTTCTCTAAACGTTAGCCGAGCGCGCTCATATAAACAGCGCTCACGAGACACTCAGGAGAGACACGCAGCGGATTTGACAGACGCTACAATTCTGGGCTCTCGGTGCAATATTGCAGTTATGCTAAAGAAAATTACGTTTTGAAAATAATCCTTAAAATGATGTACACTCACATGAAATATAAGACTAACTATGTTAACAATTGTTTTACATTAACGTAAATAATAAACGTTTTAATTAATTTAATTTAACCTAAATTATTATTAGCCTATTATTATTATTACATTACACAGTTTATTTTAATATTTTTTATTATGGTTGTTGTTATAGGCCTACTCCCATAAAAACAGTATTTTACCAACAATAATAATATACAGTTGAATAAATAAAATGTATACGTTACACATACGTTGCGAATATAAATATACAACATAGTTCATTTTAATTTTGTTGTGGTTTGTGCTACTTGCGCGTTTCTGTAGACCTATTTTGTTGGGCTTTTGCAGCGCGTTTCTTTATTTGTTGGTGTTGTGAAGATTTGCAGCTTGTTTAATGAAGATGTTTTCTTAATTTGCTGGTGCTTTTTCTATTTGCATGTGTTTTCTGAAGATGCAGCGCATTGAGCTCTCTCGGCCACCGTAATTATTATTATTATTATTAAGAATAAACATAAAAGTACCAAAGCAACAATATATATACACACTAATATTACAGTGTAACAACTAGGCCAGGTTAACAGCATCTAGTGTAATGGTAAATACAGTATGACTCTTACTATAAATATTTAATGGTGAGGATAAAGATTGATAAGCACCGTTTGTTCATGTAGTATTGTTTATGTACATTTCAGGGTCCTCCATTTAGGTATTATTTAAACTTTCACTTTTTGAAAGTTTTATTTGGACTTTAGTACACCAATAGATTTGAAATGATCACAGTCATGAATTGTCTTTCTACTTTTATACTATGACTGTATACACAGCCTCCCAGCTCGTCATGCAAATAAGCCCCCAATGAAAGTACAACACATGCAAACAAGCATACACAACCCAGGTGCACCTATTCAGCTTCTTTTCCAAACATAATTAAATGTCAAGCATTCTTCTATTTCTACAGAAAGGTTCTTCAGATGTTAAATGTTCTATATGGAACCATTTAGACAAAAAGGTTCTTCTATGGCATCGTGAAGCACCTTTATTTTTAAGAGTGTAAGGACAGAAGACTGCAAGTTAGCTTGTGTGTACTTGTGAAATAGTCTTATATGTGCTGCCTACTTGTGGCTAGTCATTTAGCCTGTGTGAAATCAGAACATCAGCTTGAAAACATGATAGCAATTGGTTGATTCAAACGCCTTCCACATTTGATTATGTACAGCGTTTGTTTCCTGTCTAAAATGTAAAACTGCTACATGAAAATGTTTTCATCCCTGCTGACCACTACTTCCTCCTCTTAGCACGCATATAGAGAACGTTTTCATGTAGCCACTGTGTTTGCATTGACAGAAGAACTATGTGAGCCACTGACTTTTCTATGCAGATCATTATATTTTTCCCTGTTTAAATATTTATTGTTGGCTTAAGACGTTTTCTCCACAGACTGATAACAGCTGCCCATGTGATTGAGGACACAGACATCTCAGTTCATAATGGGCTCTTACAGGGCTGTAAAAAAAACAAAGGATGAATGTAACACATCTATTTAGACACTGTGACTTCATTCAGAGAACTGCTTTTGTGTTCTGCTCTGTTTATCAACTTAATAAATATAAATACCATTTACATTTGAGTCATTCAGCCTTTAGAGTGGCGTATAACATACTGTGACATGTGGAAGTTCAATGAAAGTTCATGTGTACAATTAAGTTTGTATGTGTTTGTGCAAATGAGAAATATATGATTGCTAAATGTTTTCATAGTTCTATAACATTCTGTTTTATACTCAAGTCAACAGTTAAACTTCATTGAATCTCTCATGAACTGAAGACACACAAAAACTGAAATTTCTTTGCAGAATTGAGCTCTTGCAAGTGATGCAAATTAACACTTCCCTAAACTATTTCCTTAAACTAGTCAGTCTAACAGATTCATCTTGTTGAGTTTCTGTATACATGAAATTTCTTAAAGATAATGAACAATAATGAACAATGGAACTGTAAATAATAACAGCCCCCCAAAACCAGGAATGGAGGGGAAAAAGGTGAGTCTTGAGAACTGCCTCCCTGAGATCTGAATCTGCGGACAGAAAGCAGCTTGGAAAACATGATTAATAACCACAGACTTTATTTTACTCATAAATCAAAAACGGCTGTTCTACAAATCCATTTTAAATGTTCTACTTTCACAATGTGGAAATTAGTAACTCTGTATTCATTTTATTCCCCTAAAAATTCTATGAATCATTGTCTGGAGTACAAATATGAAATAACTAAACTAGTGGATTGTTACAATAAGACAAAAGTACGAAGGTTGAGAAATGTTTATTATTTATTCATTACCCATCAACCAGGAGGATTCTAGACATACTAGTCAGTCAACATATATGTCTACATTTTTTGGACACAAATAGGTGATGAACAATAATAGCATGATGAATGGGAGTGGTTCTAAGAATTTCAACAATGAAGAAACATTAAAGTTTTCCCCCCATATGTTTTTATAATCTTGTTTTATCTATTTTTGAAGAAAAAAAAATCAGCAATCTAACAAATTGTGAATTACTGTGTTGAGTTAACACGTCCTATACATTAAATGAAATAAAAGGTGTAAGGTATTTGTAACGGAGCCAATGAGACATGAAGCGTACGGATCCATTTGCAAGTTTTTATTCCAAAACATGGTCAAACACAGGCAGGGTCAAACATCAGTAGACAGATATGTTGAGGGCAAGACACAAGAGTATTCCGAGAACAAGCGTGGGTTGACGATCAGCGAACAAAATCCAAAGGGCTTGACAATAGGGGTAATCCGGTAACACGAGCAGTAATCCAAACAGGGTCCAAAAGGCAAGGCAAAGGGTTAATCCAGGAAACACGGGTTAGAATAAAAAAAAAAAAACCCACACAAGGCAAGACTATGACAACTACGTGGGCTCCGTAGCATAGCTATCACTAGGAGAGTGATAAACGCTATACAATACTCAGCAATGACAAAGAGGAAGTCCAATGCTTATAAAGCGTGTGTGATTGTGTGATCAGCTGTGTAATCAGAGCAATGTGAGATTGGTGACAGCTGTGTGTCGACTCGTCAGTGCAATGGATGATGGGAATTGTAGTTTGAGGTGATGTGCAACAGTTTGTGTAGTGCAAGAGTCAATGTGGTGAGCGAGTGACCTCTGGTGGTGAGTGAACAGAAGTTCATGGACCGGATTCGTGACAGTATTGGTTAAAACATTTGCTCTTCCTAATATTTAGTAGAAATATACTTCATTTTTTACTTTTTATAAGTATATTTCTACTAATTATTAGGAAGAGCAAATGTTTTTATCCAATAGGCCTACCTTACACCTTTAAAAAAACGCAGTGTCAATTTAACACTTAAAGTGTCAATTTTAACACTACTAAGGATTATATATGGCCCCAATCTAGTGTTAAAACTACACCGTTCGTAGTGTTGAATTTTTTGTGTTAAAATAGCACCTTACAGTGTAGAAAAATGATCCGAGTGTAAAGTGTTACACTTGCTATTGTTGTTCAAATTTTACACTGTGGTGTATTTAACACCCCTGGTGTTGTTTTAAACCTTTAAGTGTTATTAATAAAGTATTATTTTCAGTGCAAAAAAATAATAATAATAAAAAGAAGCTATTGTATGGTTTTAATGTACAAGATTAGACATAAAATCAAGAGTCTTCAGACAGATGTATAAATTGAAAGCAAAGTTGTTTGTTTTTATATTTATATTTATTTTGAACTACAGAATGTTTATATTCCAAGGAATTAGATTATATAAACAACTTCAAAAAACTAAACAATTACAAAAAAATAAAACAAACAAGCAAGCAAACAAACAAACAAATACATTTTAAATTTCAAATAACAAATTTTGGATTGTTTTGTACTTTACATTACTAAAAGAGAATAATTTTACCCTGATAAAAAAACAACAACAACAACAAAAAAAAAACGTATTACTCCATATAGTTTCAAGTATACTTCAAAGTTCAAAATACTTTCTTCATCATATCATCATAACTGTTCATCATCATAACAAATCTGTTCTCTTTTGTCAACTTAACTGAGCTGATCAAATAATGTTCCAGGCTGAATTTTTCCTGCCAATGACATCAATTTCAGTTTAATCTGCATTCGGTCAGTCTTCTTCTTCTAAAGAGAATTTTCATGTCACCACAACTCAGCAATACATTTTAATTTGTTCTTTGCTGAAGTTGGATGAACTTGACTCAAGACAAAACATGGTATAATAAACTATAATCAAAAATTTTAACAATTTCAGGTAGCCAAATAGTTTTCAGCATATACATAACATAATACATATAGATGTCTATGATTTTAAGGACAAAGGTTACAGTTCATAAGATGTCTTAGTGCCTTTGAAAAATGTGAATAAACGTCACGTTATTGTTACTTTATTGTTCTTTATTGGCGACCTCATTGGTTACTTCATTACTTTTTGGCCTGACGCTATTTTGCACTTTTTCCTTACTTTCAAATATAATTCCACACTCAGTACGTTTGACGCCTACAGTTTCATTTCATCCTCCATGTCGACTGGTGGCGCTACTAAAAGCACATCAACCACAGGCCACCATAATCCTCTCAAGACAAAGATGTCTGCTTCGTTTCCTTTGTTGTGATAGTGAAAATACAAATCGTACGGTTCTTATTTTATATCCCCACTTTTAAAATAAGAAATCAAACAGTTGTCTTCTGTCAATATTGACCAGCCGCAAAAATGAGTGGCGGAGTGTATGGCGGAGGTAAGTGCGATTTTGGAGGGAGAATCAAATGAATGAGTGCGCCGCGTTTATGAGCTCGCTAGCCATCAAACTAGCATGCCATGATTATTTCTACTTTTATTTAGTGAAAATGAGCTCAAAGTCAACGTTTAAGATGCTTTGTAGAATGAAGCATACATCAGAATATTGAGCGCGCAGTTAATGAAAATAAAATATGTGCGTAGTTATTAAATATAAAAACGATTTACGTATTGTAACGGACTCTCATTTTTTTATTACAAGAGTTTATAGATAGTGTGTATGTGTGTTTTAGTTGTATCCTCATCTGTTTCTTTTTGGACATTTATTTTTTCTTCACAGATGAAGTTGGAGCTCTCGTCTTTGACATGGGCTCATATTCAGTGAGAGCTGGATATGCAGGAGAGGATTGTCCCAAGGTGTGAGCAGTTATATGAATCCATATTTTGGTGATAAAGCTGAAAAAAATATTTTTTAAGCATAAAGTTGTTTTGTGGATTCTAGGCTGACTTTCCTACTGTGATCGGTCTAACTCTGGACCGGGAGGATGGCAGTACACCGATGGAGACAGATGGAGAGAAGGGAAAGCAGAGTGGCACCACCTACTACATCGACACTAACCAGCTCAGGGTCCCTAGAGAAAGCATGGAGGTCATGTCACCTCTCAAAAATGGAATGAGTAAGTTATTTTAAATGGGTCAAAAGTGATTTACAAGCATCAAAACAAAAGTTTAATACAGCTTTAAATGTTTTGTTCATACATTAGAACTAATCTGTTATAACCTAAACTAACAGGAGTTCATATTGTAAAACCAGAATTATTAGATGTCCAGTAGAACCAGAATTATTTGTGCAGCCCATATGAAAACCAAGTTTCAGACACATTTTCCTTTTTTCTCTGAAGTTGAGGACTGGGACAGTTTCCAAGCCATTTTAGATCACACCTACAAAATGAACTTCAAATCAGAGCCCAGTTTGCATCCAGTCCTGATGTCAGAGGCCTCGGTATGTTGATTTTCGGACATAAATCCAATCTGCAGATTGGATCATACACTTGCCATCTACTGGGATGCTTCAGCCAACTCCATGTGATCTTGTTTTCTTCATCTTGCAGTGGAACACACGAGCAAAGAGAGAGAAGCTGACTGAGCTAATGTTTGAGAACACACGAGCAAAGAGAGAGAAGCTGACTGAGCTAATGTTTGAGCATTACAACATTCCTGCTTTCTTCTTGTGTAAATCAGCCGTCCTGTCTGCGTATCCTTTATTTTAATTTGCTGGCTAAAGATTTGACAATCCAAATCTCTGTGAAAGGCAATGTCTTGCAGATCAATGGTTTTGTAACCATGGTGCCTTAATATGACTTAAAATTATTTAAAATAAGCCAAAACAACTTAAAATCAAGATATTTCTTATATTAAATTACCCCCACAACCCCCCTTTTTTCTTTAAAGGACTGTCTGGATATATGAGGTATCCTAATTTTAAAAGTGTTTAAAAGCATCGTAAGCCTAAGTTGATCGTAGTGGTTTTGGGTCCCAAGGTCGGTCTCGGTCCTGGAGGGCTGGTGTCCCTGCAGAGTTTAGCTCCAACCCTAATTAATCACACCTGAAGCAGCTAATCAAGATCTTACTAGGTATACTTGAAACTTCCAGGCAGGTGTGTTGAGGCAAGTTGGAGCTAAACTCTGCAGGACACCAGCCCTCCAGGATCAAGTTTGATGACCCCTGGTCTAAGGTGTACTTAAGCTTACAATGCTTTTGGGAAACTCAACCCTGGAAAAAACATGGAAATTAAAAAAATCAATGGGCTTTTTTATAATGAATATAAATGTTTCTAGTTGTTCTAAGCTCTAAAATATTTACCAGGAAGACATTTAAAAGAGGGAAAAATATTATACATTTTATAAATATAAAAAAAATTATAAATATTATAAAAAAGTTTTTAATAATTTTTATCCAGTAAATCACAAACATCTGGAAAGATCATGGGGCCTAAATATCATTATTGGCAAGGGGGTGGCAAAAAGGTTGAGACAAATTTCAACTTATTTAGAATTACTTTATAGAGTATAGAAAATAAATGAAATGTTAAATCCTTAACTCAGCGTTTCAGGTTTGCCAATGGACGGTCCACAAGTTTAGTGTTAGATAGTGGATCAACACACACAACTGCTATTCCTGTGCACGATGGTTATGTCCTACAACAAGGTAATTACATTTTTTTTATTCATCAAATAAAAAACTGAATGATTTTATATAATATAGTAGATATGGTAATGCTGAAGTCGAATTGTGCACAATTAATACAACATATTATTTAAATTAATGTACATTATGTATATGTACATGTTTGTTTTTTATTTTATCTATGATTTCAAATATATTATGTATGTTGTTGATATTTCTATAATGTATGTTTTATGATCTTCCAGGCATCGTAAAGTCTCCTCTTGCTGGTGACTTCATGAGTATGCAATGTAGAGAGCTGTTTCAAGATTTAGGTGTTGAAATAGTGCCTCCGTATATGATTGCATCAAAGGTGAGGACTACTCCAGTTCTTTCTTTTCTGTCGTCATATCATCTGTGTTTGGAGGTTGGGATGCTCACTATGTTTTTGAGGTGGTGGGGAGTAGATAAAATGGTCAATGGAAAATTAATGTCAATGTTTTGTCTTGAAAGGATTCAGTTCGTGAAGGAGCTCAAGCCATTTGGAAGAAGAAAGAGAAACTACCTCAAGTTACCCGTTCATGGCATAACTATATGTGTAATGTAAGTGATTAAAACTAGAAATCATAGAGGAGAGTTACCGAACATACTGAAGTGCATTTATAGCATGTGTTATGTAATGACTGTTGCTCCCTGTCTTTTCAGACGGTCATCCAAGATTTCCAGGCCTCTGTGCTGCAGGTTTCAGATTCATCCTATGATGAACAGTACGTTCAATTACTTTTCATACAGTACCGTTCAAAAGTTTTGGGTCAGTGAGTTAAAAAAAAAAAAAATGAAGTCAACACTTTTATTCCACAAGCGCACAGTAAATTAATCAAAAGTGACAGTAAAGACATTTTTTGTAATTATTTTTTTTTATTGAGATTCAACATTGGGTAAACATTTAGATTTCAAATGTTGTGTGTGTCATACATTCATGTTTACCATATACCTGAGAGTAGTATTCATCAGATTATGCACAAAGTAAAAAAAACAATGTACATAGGGAGTGTACATATATATATATATATATATATACACAGTGGGTACGGAAAGTATTCAGACCCCCTTAAATTTTTCACTCTTTGTTATATTGCAGCCATTTGCTAAAATCATTTAAGTTCATTTTTTTTCCTCATTAATGTACACACAGCACCCCATATTGACAGAAAAAACACAGAATTGTTGACATTTTTGCAGATTTATTAAAAAAGAAAAACTGAAATATCACATGGTCCTAAGTATTCAGACCCTTTGCTCAGTATTTAGTAGAAGCACCCTTTTGATTTAATACAGCCATGAGTCTTTTTTGCAACAAGTTTATTTGGGGATCCTCTGCCATTCCTCCTTGCAGATCCTCTCCAGTTCTGTCAGGTTGGATGGTAAACGTTGGTGGACAGCCATTTTTAGGTCTCTCCAGAGATGCTCAATTGGGTTTAAGTCAGGGCTCTGGCTGGGCCATTCAAGAACAGTCACGGAGTTGTTGTGAAGCCACTCCTTCGTTATTTTAGCTGTGTGCTTAGGGTCATTGTCTTGTTGGAAGGTAAACCTTTCTGACTGAGGGAGAAGGTTTTCGTCCAATATGTACTTGGCCGCATTCATCTTTCCCTTGATTGCAGTCGTCCTGCCCCTGCAGCTGAAAAACACCCCCACAGCATGATGCTGCCACCCCATGCTTCACTGTTGGGACTGTATTTGATGAGCATCTCCAACACCGAGAATTAAGGCCAAAAAGTTCTACATCTATCTCACCAGAGTCCTTCTGTTTTTTAGCAAACTCCATGCGGGCTTTCATGTGTCTTTTCCGTACATACTTTGCAGTGATGGTTGATCTCCTCAGCCACAGTGATCTTTGGGTTCTTCTTTACCTCTCTGCTCATTTCCCCCGATAGCTCACAGCTCTAGGAAGGGTTCTGGTCGTCCCAAACTCTTCCATTTAAGGATTATGCCACTGTTCTTTGCTGACATTTTTTTGTAACCTTGGCCAGATCTGTGCCTTACAATTCTGTCTCTGAGCTCTTAGTTCCTTTGTGATTCTCATTTGCTCTGACATGCACTGTGAGCTGTAAGGTCTTATATAGACAGGTGTGTGGCTTTCCTAATCAAGTCCAATCAGTATAATCAAACACAGCTGGACTCAAATGAAGGTGTAGAACCATCTCAAGGATGATCAGAAGAAATGGACAGCACCTGAGTTAAATATATGAGTGTCACAGCAAAGGGTCTGAATACTTAGGACCATGTGATATTTCATAATAAATCTGCAAAAATGTCAACAATTCTGTGTTTTTCTGTCAATATGGGGTGCTGTGTGTACATTGAGGAAAAAAAATGAACTTGAATGATTTTAGCAAATGGCTGCAATATAACAAAGAGTGAAAAATTTAAGGGGGTCTGAATACTTTCCGTACCCACTGTATATATATACACACACACACACACATTTTACTTTCATATTATTTTACTTTCTAGGCGTAATTAAAAATATTTTGGAAAGCATTGTGTATCTCTCTCCAAAAATCTAAGGTAGCTGGACAGTCCCCAAAATTATTTTGCTTCCCACAATTTTTCCAGCAAACTGCAGTGGTACTAACATAGTGAGATTTCTGAGAGCGTGTAACAAAATATCTTAGCAGATTTTTCCAGCCTTCAATTTCCATTTTTGTGAACTGGTGCACTTCCATTGATTCCTCCACATTATTTTCCATTCTTCCTCAGATATAGTAATCCCTCCTTCCTTCTCCCATTGTGTTTTAAGATAACAGGTTGAATGTGTTTTCAGAGTTAACAAAAATGTTATACATACATGAGAATTCTACCATTAATATTTGAGTTATAGGCTTTTCTAAACAAATCTATTACACGTTTTGTATTTTTCATCTTTAGGTTTAGGTTACCAATAGAAGTCCCATGTTTCCCATGTTTCAAACCTGGGTAGCACATCTCCTTTTAATGTTTTATATACTGTTATTCCTTTAGCTGTCCAGTCCCTAAATCTAGTATCTAATTTATTTGTTATAAAATCTGACATGCACACCATTTGAGAAGCACCAGATTTCACTCTAATTTATATTATTTTATAATAGTTTGCGGAATTTCCATATTTTGCCTATGGTTTATCAGTAGTATTTATATAATATTGTAAGTTTCTATCAGCTAGGATTGCCTGTATGGGAGTTGAGGATATTTTCTCCTCCGTGTGTTTTTCCACTGGGCCTCATAAATCAGATTGCACAAACATATCATGACTCTCATCTGTTCTACAAAGTAATAATCTCTTAGAGAAGGGAAGCATCATTCCCCCTTTTCTTTGGCTAACTACAAGGTTTTGAGACGAACCCTAGGTCTTTTACCTGGCCATATATACCTTGATAACATCTTTCCCCATTCATTAAATTGATTTTGGTCAATCGCTATCTGTAGGGTCTGAAATAGATATAACAGTCTGGGCAATATGTTCATTTTAGAGGATTCAATCCTTGAACTGAAAATAAGGAAAGGAATTAAGTTCCATCTTGCTGTATCTTTAAGTTTTTTTTCTTTTTTGTAGGAAAATAGTTGCATTTTGGCATAATGATGCATCCCTTGCCATGCCAATGGGTATAATCTTCCATTTTCTTCTGGTGGACTATAGTTATGTGAAAGCAACTGGGTTTTACCTATTTTCATTTTATATCCTGAAAGTTTTCCGAATTGTTCTAATGATTGCATTAATTTAGGTAAAGAATCTGCAGGTTGCCATTGGTACATCAAAATATTGTCTGCATAAGTTAATTTATATTAATTTTCTCTATTTTCATCCCCTTAATATCCTCATTTTATGTAATGTGTTGGCGAGTTGTTCCAAGTACAATGCAAAGAGTAATGTGACCATGCACAGCCCAGTCTTGAGCCTCTTTCCAGAGTAAAACAATTTTCTTCAGCATCCATGCTCAACACTATTGATTTTTGTTTGTTTGTTTGTATATGCTTTATTTAGGCTCCAATGTTATGCAAGTAGTCTTGTACCACTCTTCCATGTATGTTGGTTTACTCAAAAATATAAAGCAGCATAACTGTTCTTGAGCGCAATATCCATGCATTAGAATGATTTCTGAGGATCATGTGTGACTGGAGTACTGGCTGCTGAAAATTTAGCTGCCATCACATGAATGAATTGCCTTTTAACATATATTAGGATAGAAAAATATTCTGAATTTTAACAGTATTTCACAATATTACAGATTTTACTGTATTTTTGATCAAATAAATAAAGGCTTAGTGAGGAGAAGAGACTTCTCTCAAAACAGTTTAAGTTGTACTGACCCTAAACTTTTGAACGGTAGTTATATAACATTTTAAGTTTATATATCATAATTAACTTTATCAGTTGAGCGTTTAGGTATGTGCAATGCTTATGATCTAAATGGAAAAAGAAAAATGCCACATTGTCACAATTTGTCTTATACAGAGTGGCTGCCCAGATGCCCACTGTTCATTATGAGCTGCCTAATGGGTACAACAATGATTTCGGAGCTGAAAGACTTAAGATCCCAGAGGGTCTTTTTGACCCTTCAAACGCTAAGGCAAGAAATATCCTTCTTACATTGGCCAAGTCATGTTTTCATATTGTTATTTTTTCTTACGGCAACTTAACATTTTCACAGGGTCTGTCAGGGAACACCATGCTGGGAGTCAGCCATGTTGTGACCACCAGCGTTGGCATGTGTGACATAGACATTCGACCAGTAAGATTTTAAAACTCTGCTGTACATCTACATGTCCTATGTCTTTGATGCCAATACAGGTGACATTATGCTTCCCATATTTGTTTTTTTTAAACAGGGTCTGTATGGCAGTGTGGTAGTTACAGGAGGAAACACTCTCATCCAAGGCTTTACAGACAGACTTAACAGAGAGCTCTCGCAGAAGACGCCACCAGTAAGTGGCACATTTTGGTTTGCTTTATATTGATTTGTTGCTTTTTTATGATAACATAGATTGTTTTGTGTCCTTTGTGCAGAGTATGCGTTTAAAATTGATAGCCAACAACACAACTGTGGAGCGCAGATTTAGCGCCTGGATTGGGGGCTCTATCCTTGCATCACTGGTACGTAGTGTTCAGTAGGACTCTCACGGGATCAGATTTTAACTGCACAATTGTTTATTATTAGATGTAGCCTTTAATATTAGCACAGTATCAATAATTAGTTTTTTAAGATCACTGTCAATATGTTCACCTCTTGATTTAAGTCCAACAACACCACAATATATTAATTATGACTCTGTGTTACTTTTAGGGAACTTTCCAGCAAATGTGGATTTCAAAGCAGGAGTATGAGGAAGGTGGGAAACAGTGTGTTGACAGGAAGTGCCCTTAACCAGTTCCATCAACACCTGGTTGCCTTCAAAGAAAATAAATATATAAAACACCACCACCTAGTAGAAAAAGCCTTCTTAGTGGACTCAGGAACTAACAAGGACACTTACTGTTATTTTTAGTGCAAACAAACCATATTTTAAACAGTTTGACATGGTTACTCTTTTCTACTCTTCAACACAATATTTTCATATCCACTGACAAAAATATTTCTGACCGCCTGAATAATTTTAAATACCAATGACAAGGTTGTCTTTTGGAACATGGGAATTATATCCCTCAAATGTATCAGTGCTTAGAACAGTTGAGAGTTTTTTAATTTACACCACTTCATAGAAAATGCACCGCAGGAAACCAAAAGTTTATGCTTTTAACAATTGATCGGCTGTTTTGGGAATAATTTTTTTTTTTTTTGTTAAACTGGTCTAAATTTCTCTCATATTACTTAGAGATAATTGTCAGTGTAGTGATTGTGCACATTTGTATTTAAACTTTTGTTCTAATAATTAGTACATTTCAACTTGTCTGTTCAGACAGTTATTAAAGTTATTCAAAAGAGAAAGATTTGCAATCATAATAATTTACACATTTAGACATGATGTAAAAATGACTAGGTAAATATATACAAAACAGTCTCAGTTACAGGTTTGAATTTATTATCTGACTGTACAACATTTTGAATCTCAAACTTCTGGAGAAATGGAAAAAAAAAATTACGTGATCAAAAGACAATATTAAATGCGAAATGTCTTGTCAGTGGTTTTATGCATGTGCAGTCTTCTTTGAAAACATTCCTGCAAGCCTTTTTTGGTTTCTCTTTTCTCTTTTTTCTCTCCGTATCTTACTCCTCAGGTATTTTTCAAGGCTCAACCTAAAATACAGAACAGCAGAGTTAAACATTACTGTCATTTACGTAATGTAATAACATTTGTTAGTGTCAACATCTATCAGCTGGTTTAATGAATCTCATGCAAATAACTATTTTAAGGAGACCCATGATGGAAAAAAATACATTTCAAAGCTTTTATGTTCATGTGACACTTTGCAGTCACTTGCAAAGAATGCAAAACTTTGTGAGGGAACATCAAATCTTTAAAATATAATTCCATAAAATACATTTTTCAGTTACATTTGTTGTTACTCTGATGGGGAATTTTTTTTGGTGGACTTGTAAAATCTGAGACTTGCCTTGTGTAAGGGGCAACATGTGATGGTTCAAAGAATTGCCGCCTTTTGTATCTGGAATTCAGGTGCCAGGGGATTGGATGTTCCTTGAAGCGGTACCTGATAAACAAACATGCTTGTAATAAGTTATATTACACAAACACAAAATAGATGTGTGAACAATCTGCAAAACATTTACTTATTTTATTTGCTTACCAGAAGGTTTTGCCAAAGACATTTCTGCGCCATTCGCCCGGTCTACCTCTCTCTTGTCCAGTCTGTAGGAAGCGCAGAGCATCCTCACGTTCTGTCACAATTGTGTCAAGACGCTTCATTGACCTTTCAACCTATTAAAATAATTCAGAATAGAATATTGGTTCATCCTTGTACACTTGACAAATTGAGGACAGGCACATATTCACCCTGTTAACTGTTTTCTATTATACTTTAAAATATCATTTATTCATGTGATGGTAAAGCTGAATCTACAGCAGCTGTTACTCCAGTCTTCAGTGTCATATGATCTTTCAGAAATCATTAGGTGTGTTCGACAGAATGATCAGTGTATGACATCAAAGTACAGCGAGAGCTATAGAGAGCAGATGGATCCTGATGCTTTCGAATCGCTCTCGCGGTACTTTGATGTCATACACTGATCATTCTGTGCAGCGCCGCTTCAAGTCGAACACACCTTTTATAAAATGCTGACCTGGTATTTAAGAAACATTTCTTACCATTATCAGTGTTGAAAAAAGTTGTGCTAGTTAATTTATTTATGGAAGCCATGATATGTGACCCTGGACCATAAAACCAGTCATAAGTGTCAATTTTTTTTAATTGAGATTTATACATCATCTGAAATAAATCTGAATAAGTAAGCTTTCCATTGATGTATGGTTTGTTAGGATCGGACAATATTTGGCTGAGATACAACTATTTGAAAATCTGGAATCTGAGGGTGCAAAAAATCTAAATACTGAGAAAATCGCCTTTAAAGTTGTTCAAATGAAGTCCTTAGCAATGCATATTACTAGAGAGAGAAATTAATAATTTTATTCATGCATGAAAGTGATAAAAAAAGTGAGTGAAGGCATTTAAAATGATTTCTATTTAATAAATGCATTAACAAATTTAATTAATATATTTGATAAATGCAAATAAATGCTGTTCATTAAACTTTATATTTATCAAAAAATCCTGAAAAATAAAGTGCATCACCATTTCCACACAAAATATGAAGCAGCGAAATTTTCAACATTGATAATGATCAGAAATGTTTCTTGAGTCAAATAAATTGTAATGATTTCTAAAAGATCATGCGACACTGAAAACTGGAGTAATGATGAAGAAAATTCTGCTTTGCATCACAGGAATAACATTACATTTTATAATGCATTAAAATTTGAAAACTTTTTTTAAAATTTGTAATTATATTTCACAATATTGCTGTTTTTAAATTCAGCCTTGATGAGCATAAGATATTTATTTCAGAATCATTAATTGTAATGTTTCCAAACTTTTGGCAGGTACTTTAATAATAATAACAATTCTACATACTACATACTTTAATATATTATAGTACTTTATTATATTGTTATCATGATTATTAAGTGCTGCTTTTTATTTTTTACAGGACTATTCTTACAGTATAAGATATATCTTTTAATGTGCTAAAATATATTTTTAATAAGTGCTGGGGGTGTGGCTTGTGGGCGTGGTCAGATTTTCCTTTTTTGTCTCTAGCTGATCACATGCCTGCTAATGATTTTTGGCATAAAAGAAAAATCGATAATTTTTACTAGGGCTGAACGATTAATTGCATTTGCGATAATATCGCGATATGAGAAAACGCTATTCTTCAACCGCAGAGGCTGCGATTACACTGTCACGTGACACGCGAGAGTAAACAGGTGTGTTCGACTTGAAGATAGATCGTATGACATCAAAGTACGGCGAGAGAAAGCATAAGGAGACGTCTGCTCTCTTATAGCTCTCGCAGTACTTTGATGACACACACAACGATCGGTCTATCAGCGCTGCTTCAAGTCAAACACATCTAAGCAGTCTTCAGAGGAAGCATCAAGTTGGCACGCTATGTTGCCAAGTCCGCAGTTTGCCGCGGGTTGTTTTCGTGTCCATGGGTCTTACATAACATGCAGAATTGACGGGCTACATGTAAACGATATCCTTTGTTGTATTTTCCTGTCAAAATAACGGAGTTCGTTTGGAATTCTTCAGCTTTTAAGAACTACCGGGTTCTCCGCTAGTGGGCGGAGCTAATGCGTAAACGGCAATCTCATTGGCCGGCGCTCACCTATCATCGTCCCTGTTTTGATTTCAGCGAATCAGTTCGAGCGAACGCAGACAACCTGATTAATATTCATAAACCCAGCGGCTCAATAATCCTTAGTGCGTTTTATATTGTTATTAGTAGTAGAATTCGTTGTAGTTTTGTTATCTTATCAGTATTATTTGTAGTTTTCTTTTTCCTTTTTTTATAGAAACACTAAATGACAAACAATATCTTAAGCACCACCACCAGTCCTAAGTTCAGTCAACATGACAAATATGAATTCATACATGGTTATTATAATTACTAAAGTTCTATCATCATATAATGCTCAAATTTAATGCTAAATTATCATAATATCATATTATAATGTTTTGACTGACTGATGCCAAGTGAGATATTTAAAAAAAACTGCCATTTTACAAACATAAGCTTTATATAGATATAATTATATATAATTGAAAATCATTCAATTGATTATTGTAAATATTATCAACCCTCTATGGACACCTTGGCAATATAATCTCCATTGGCTTGTCATTTTTTTTAGTTTACTAAAAAATATAGTAAGTGACAAATAAATTAATCTTACTCACCAGACCAATATTAATTATATGATATACTATAAAAAATGACAAGCCAATGCAGATTCTATTGCCAAGGTGTCCATAGAGGGTTGATAATATTTACAATAATCAATTGAATTTGATAGGTGTCTCTCACATTGTCCCACAGAAACATTAAAATAGTGTAGATTAGTGTGCAATGTTTTATAATAATAATGTATTCTATTTAGTGTCCATTTCATTCATTTAACATTTAATATTGGGGACATCCAAGTTATTTGACATATTTGAACATTTAAAAAAATCTTTCCCTGGTAATTAGTTTATAATGATGTAACTCAGTTACTATTTGTGAGAAGTAACTAGTAATATAACTAATTACTTTTTTAAAGTAACGTGCCCAACACTGCATACTATACAATGATTTATTGCTTGTCTTTGTTGAATAATACAGAATATAAAGAGCTTTAAAAAAAAAAAAATCGCATATTAAATCGCAATCGCAATATTGGTAAAAAAAAACGCAATTAGATTATTTTCCAAAATCGTTCAGCCCTAATTTTTACCCATACAATGTATTTTTGGCTATTGCTACAAACCTCTGCTACTGAAGACTGGTTTTGTGCTCCAGAGTCACATATATGTTTTTTTCAGGATTCTTTAATGAATAGAAAGCTCAAAAGAGCAGCATATTATTATTGGTAGATTTTTTAGAAACGTAAAAGTGTTCACTGTCACTTATAATCAATTTAATGCATCGTTGCTGAATAAAAGCATGCATTTAAACAGCATAAATCTTACTGACCCCAAACTTTTAAGCGGTATACCAAAGTGCTGTATCGTTATTGTACCATAGTAACACCACAGTAATTTTTTCAAGGTTATACTAATTCATCAAAGGAAACTAAATAATTCAATTAAATTTGATACCTTTTTGAGGCGCTCTGGACTGGGCATCGAAAGGCGCTGTCGTTTTGCCTCCTGTTCTAAAGTGAGTAACACGTTCTTTTCCTTCAAAAGAACATACCTGCAATATACAAATAGTATTTTAATATTTATTGAATATTAACTTTGAAAGTCTTCAAACTGTAAAATTACTCAATTACCAAAGTTTGTGTAAGTCTTCATTACTTTTCACTCTAAGCTGTTTGGCAGTCCATGGAGCACCTTTGAGGTTAAAAAAAATCATCATTATTAACAATATATTATCAAGAGTGAGATGGTAGATAAATATGACTATCTCAAAACCTAGTAGGCTTCTTATCTTGACAGAATATTTGGGCACTGAATATAATGCTGTCTAGATAGGGAGCTCACTTGTTTTGAGACAAAGACTACAGCTTATAGAAACAGAAAAAAAAAAAGATTTTTCAGGTGAAATGGTATGTAATATTGCTGGTAACGTTACCTGATTTAACTGTTTGTTCACCCCAGTTCTCTGGCAGGTCAAAGAATTCTTCCAGTCCTTTTCTGACACAGGATGTGTGGAGTGCTCGGTTATTCATGGAGCTTCTGAACCACCACGAGTCATACATTTGTCTAAATTCCGACAGATATGGAAAAAAGTTCATATTAATTGGTGATATATTAAATCATGCTTCGTTCATTTTGGTGAAGACACTATCATGATGCACTGACATTTAAGCCCGACATATAATCAGCAAGAAATAAATACCTTCGTTGACACGAATGAAATTTGGAGAACGCTTGAGTCGCATATTGAGGCTGTGTGTGAGAAGAGACTGTAACAACACGCTGAAATTGTCTGCAGACAGCGGCAGTCAGGCGGCTCGTTACGGCCGCAGCCATCTTGACAATGTCAAACGAAACGATGAACGGAAGCGCGCAGCGCCACCTGCCGGACAGTGGTATATATTAACAACAACACATTTCTCCACGTTAAAAGTTCCAACGTTTTTTTTTCACGTTCAGCAGCACCACAGCATACATCAATATAAACAAACAATAAAACGTTACCCTACAAAATCAGCTATTTAAAATAGCATAAAATTGAGTCGTATTAAATAATATTTGCGTGTATCTTTGAGAACTTTTTTTCGAGTGTTGACTGTTATTAAAACTAAGTCGCACCATAAATGTGTAATTGTAAAATTATTTCAATAAAATTGTATTGAAATAATTTTACAATTACACATTTATGGTGCGACTTTCCAAATGCCTCCATGTATAGATTTTATAGTTGTAGAATTTTAGACCCAGAATTTCAGCCAATTAATATTATAAGCACTATTATTAATATTTTAAGCATAATTATAATAATAAGAGTAGTTCAGCAAACTGAAGTGTAAATTAGTCAATGTGAATAATATACCAGACATTCAAAAAATTCTCTGTTCTCATTTTAACATATTTTCTTAATTTAAATTGTTTACTTTCCAATATTCTATTCTACTCTATTCTATTCTGCTCTTCTTTAGCTTTGTTCAATTTGTCGAGAAAAGATTTCCACTTATTTACGATATTTCTTATTTTATGTCCAAAACTGTTTATTTTATTTTATTATTTTATTTTGCTCCTCTTTAGCTTTCTGTTCAATTTGTCGAGAAAATATTTCCACTTATTTACGATTTTTCTTATTTAATGTCCAAAATCAACAGCTGTTTATTTTATTTTATTATTTTGAGGGCCATCTTTGAGCGCCATCTACGAACCTTTATTTTGCCCTAAGTATGAATGGAGAACACGGCTTCACTCTGTGTTAGATGAGCCAATCAGTGAAGGCCTTGTTCACGCACTCCATCAACAGTCATGGTGGGCATGAGCTTTCTGCGGACGGCGGCTGCTTTTACAGCCCGATTAAACCCGCTGAAACGAGCATGTCAGTCCTCAAATCTTCTCTCCAGGACTGTTGCACGTTCAGAACAAGGTAAATAATATTTATTGTTACTAAGCACAACGATATGACCGTTGAGAAGGATTATTTTTAGCAGTGACCTTGCATTGCTTGATTAGCATGTCAAGTGTAAACTGGCCTCTACAACAATCCTCTCTGTAACCTTCCTATAGCTATCACATACGTTACAGCTGTTAAGCTATGTGTATACGTAAATATACTGTTTTTACATAGTCATTCTGTTAACCGTTTCTGATTCAAAATCTATCTTGAGTGTCCTGCCCGTTGCTTGTAAGTGTTGATGTGCAAACAGTTCATTTACCAAGTTAGTCAAACACAGTATTTTGGCCTTCATTGTGTATGTAACAGTTTTACTTCTACTTCAGACTTATCAGTTGGATTTGCAGCTGTAGCTGTGTGTTACTCTTGCTTCAGATTAGTTTTGTATTATATTTGACTTCCTGTTGAATAAAAAGCAGTAAGGGTGTTTTGCAGACAGTAATGCTGTGACAACTTGCTGACCTTCTTTTTGCTATTTCTTTAAACCTATTTTAACCTTGTTCTTTTACAGTTGTTGTCCGTCATGGGAGCCATGGGAAAAGGATGTTTATCATCAAGCCCACTGACTTCTATGACAGAAGATTTCTTCACCTGCTGGTAAAACTTGCTATAATACTTTGCTTCAGTTGCATATTATTTATAATGCTTATGCTTATTTAAATAATAATTAGAAATATTTTTCCAATCTCTCTCTCCTCTCTTGCTTTGTTACACCAGAAATATTACATTCTTCTCACTGGCATCCCTGTGGCAGCTCTTGTGACGTTTGTTAATATTTTCATAGGTAAATTTATCTTGTAACTGGCAGTTTTTTTCCTATACCTTCTGTACCTTCCATAATAACTTGAATAATGTCAGTAACATCTGCAATTCACCAAACAGGAGAATCTGAGTTAGCGGAGGTACCTGAAGGCTACGAACCAGAGCACTGGGAGTACTACAAGGTATTTTAAAATTTAACTGCATAAAAACATCAAATACACCTTATATGCCAGTAAAAATTGCCCATTGCAATTGTATTTTTTTTTTTTATTGTGTCGCTGCTGTCATAAATGCTTCTGGTCTTTCCTTTCATTGGTTGTCTTCATTATATCTTAGCATCCCATCACCCGTTGGATTGCTCGTGCCTTTTATGACAGCCCAGTGAAGGACTATGAGAAAATGATGGCACTTATCCAAATGGAGGCCGAGAAGGCTGAAATGAGGTAAGCTGTCTTTATATGATTCAGCTAATTAGGAATTAGGATCTATATATATATATATATATATATAAGGAATAGTTCATCCAAAAATTAGCTGGAAATGTACTCACCCTCAGGCAGTCCAATATGTAGATGAGTTTGTTTCTTCATCAGAACAGATTTGGAAACATTTAGCATTGCATCACTTGCTCTGCAGTGAATGGGTGCCATCAGAATGAGAGTCCAAACAGTTGCTAAAAACATCACAATAATCTACAAGTAATTAACTTGACTTAATTTCATCAATAAATGTACTGTGAAGTGAAAAGGTGTGTTTTTGTAATAAACAAAACCATAATTAAGATGTTTTTTACTTCAAACTGCTGCTTCCTGTTAAAAGCGAATCCTCTATCCATAATATTGCTTTCGCTAGTGAAAATGTAATTTCATCTGAATCAGGAGAGACATATGCACAGATCAAGCACAAAAAAATCAGTCCAAAACAGTTCTAAAATATTCTGGTGGATCTTGATTTGAGAGGACGACAGGGGATGGACTTTTTCACTGGAGGAAGCATCATTATGGAATATGGACTGATATTTTGGCCAGAAGGAACGGTTTAAAGTTAAATCGCCTTAATGATGGATTTGTTTATTACAAACACGCTGCTTTTCACTTCACAAGATGTTAATTGATGGACTGTTGAATTATTGTGACGTTTTATCAGCTGTTAAGACTCGTTCTGGAGGCAACAAATCACTGCAGTGAAACAGTATTTTTTAGCATATTTTTGATTTGTGGGTGAACTATTCTTTTAACTACATTAGCTAACATGTAATAATAATTAAAATACTTTTAAAGCCTTTATTAATCTTAGTTAATTTCATTATTAAAATCAAAAGTTGTATCTGTTAATACTTTTTAATGGACCTGAGCTAACATGAACTAACTATGAACGGTTGTGTTTACAGTACCTACCTAAAGATTAATACATACTGTAACAAATGTATTGGGCATTGTTAGTGAACTTTACTGAAAGCATTAAGAAATGTTGAAGGGATAGTTCACCCAAAAATAAAAATTGTCATCTTTTGCTCACCCTCAAATTTGTTCTAAACCTGTATGAATTTCGTTTTGCTGCTGAACATGTTGAAGAATATTGGTAACCAAAGTCTTGATGGTACCTATTGATTTCCATATTATAAAAAAATAGGGAAACGGTTTGGTTAATTCTTCTTTTGTTTTCAGAAGAAGAAATAAATTAATACAGGTTTGGAACAACTTTAGGATGAGTAAAAGATAGAAATTTCATTTTGGAACTGTCCCTTTAACTAATGGGACCTTACTTATTACCAAATATTTTAATTTGTAATATAAGTATAGGTGGAACTTGTATGTGTCCTTAATTTTTTAGCTTTTATTGCTGACAGGTATCAGTTTTGGCAGATCTCTCAAGGGCAAATCAATACCTGGCACTTATGAGCGAGTGTCATTGTGATTATGCCCAGCATTCACACCTCTCCTTAAGCACATTGCCGTTTCTGTTAATAAAAAGTTTGTTAGCCTTAAAATAAAATTTGAAATGTAAAATAACATTTTTGTTAGCCTTTGAGTCAAAAAGGATGAGAACCACAGTGTTTTTTTTAAACTGCAGTACATAATTGATTATCTCTAATTTGTTATCCTCTATTTTTCTTGTAGACAACTACAACTTGACGTCCGCCGGCACATGAGAGAAAAAGGAGACGGACCCTGGTTCCAGAATCAGACACTTGATAAGAATCTCATCGACCACAGCCCCAAGTCATCCCCTGATAACTAGGAGTGGTCATGCATACCAGTCCAAAATATTCAGTCATTATACAATGTATAATGTATTGTTATAAATGGAAAAATATCATGTTTATTTTTCCTTTTTTTTTTTTTTGCCTCTGGCACCAATAAACTAATGATTATAAATAAGTTACTGCTCTTGTGTATTCAATTAAGTGTTGCTTCAAGAATTTACCCAGAAATAAAAATTTCATCATTTACTAATTTCAGACTGTTCATTGCACAAATATATTGTATGGCTTCAGAAGATTTGGAATACAGCACATACTGACTGCTTTAATGTTGCTTTTATGTTTATAGAAGCTTGAAAGCTCCTGTCCCCATTCTTTGTATTTTCATGAAAAAGATCAAACAAATTATTCATAATTTCTTATTTTGTGTTCCACAGAAGTAGAAAAACTTTCTACAAGCTTTCAAGTTAACAAATACCAAAGAAATAATTGGAATCAAAACCTAAATATTACAATTTTTTTATTATTGCAGTCACTAGAATCAGAAATTTCCAGTAACCATAATGGTAAAGTGCTGAATTACTACATCAGAAGATATGGTCAATTAAAAGATAATTCAGAATTATGTGAATAAAATAAAATTTCAATTCATAAATTCTTTCTCCAAGCAAACAACCCGACTACCCAGTCTATTGTCTTCAGCCTAATATATCATTTTAAAACATAAATTTCAATATATTTTGACATATTATAATTAGAAAATATAGATTTGGAGATAAAGAGATCAATTTGCAGTTAACTGACACACAATGTAAAATTTATAACAGCAATATTAAGAATAACACCAATAACAAATAAATAAACACATTTTTTTTAGTTTATAGCACATTTCATAAAAAAACATTACAGTAATCACCAAGTACTTTACATGAAAACATGTAAAAATACCTGAATTAATATAAGATTAGATAAAAGATGAAGCTCATTTTATAATGATAATAGAGGATAAAATTAGTAGGCCTATACATAAAATACTTAACAATAAATGGAAATAAAAAAACAGTAATAATAAAGGACAACGTAATACATATAATATTTCATAAAAATGCTTGTTAAAAGATAAAAAAGATAACGTTAAGTTATTCAGTATGAAGTACACTACATGCAGAGACTGAAGGGCGCTACTGCTATTATAAACACATCAAACTCACTGAGCGTAGATCTGAAACCACCACCACTTGGCGTCAGGGTGAATAATGTGAAATATTGCCTGTTTTCCAAGGGGACACCCATTGTTTCCCACCCCTAAACCCCACCCTCCATCCCTCTATGTCCCAATGTTTTCGTCGTCACATCCCTCGGTCCATGAGGAATGTCGGTTCTGTGGGATTTAAAAATAGCCTCATCTCATCTTCTGCCTGACACGCTGCTCCAGCGAGGCTCATAGTGGTGCGAGCAGCAGGAATGTGAAGATGGCTACAGATCTGGGAGAGCTACTGGTCCCCTACATGCCCACCATTAGAGTACCGAGGACAGGAGACCGGGTTTTCAAGAGCGAATGCGCTTTTACCTACGACTCACCTGTGAGTATTATGTCAAATACTTCATGCATGAACGTTAAACAACAACTGGCGTCCCCCGGACACGTGAAAAGCTGCATAAGAGAGCCACCATCTCCAGCTCAACTTATGTGACAGCCTTCAGAAATAAATAAATAAATAACACACGGGTGTTTACATTTAAAGTGGGACCAGGTTTCCCTACTTCAAATGGCGCTATACGAGCTACAGATGTATAATGGTAGCATAAATAACACTGAAAGTCTGAACGCTGGTCTGTATTACAGAGAATTTCTGTCCTCTGTTTTAAAGGCGTGTCAAAGCAATAATAACATTTCCCCCGTTCTTATGCATTCGACATCCTCCCATCAACATTGGCAATCTAGTAGTATGATACTTGTTGAGATCAGACTGTATTGCTTGACACCAGTAGACAAAGGACTGTTGTGTAGCTTGATAAATGTGAAAACTGTGATTTCCTAAATGTACACTAATAAGCAGTAAGCAGCCATGACCTATAAAAAGAATCCAGGTCAACTTGGGTTGTTATACATATTCAACTGTACAAGCTCTGACCACAAATAATGTATAATAAGCATATATTTTGGAGAACGGTGATGGGAACTTTTATAGAAATGTGTGTAAAGTGCACAACTAGCTCCCAGCTGTAAAAGTTTTAAAGGTGACTCAGCTGTTTGGAGTTCGTCATGTCAGAATAAAAGACAGGTTATTTTTACACACTATCTGTTCAAGCTCGTGTGTCACCAGTAGCTAGTGACAGGTTTTTCAGTCTGGTGTGCCCTCAACACCCTAACTAACACACACTGGCCCTGTAACGCAGTGTTTTGATTCAGATTGAACTCCTTATTTGTTTATTCTTTACTACTAAACGAGTTTAAAATAATTAATCTTATTGTTTTGTATGAATTTTTCAGTTTAAAGGAACAAAACACTATTGAAAACAATTTTGATAACTTCTAAGCATTATGCCATTATAAATTATGTGAATCATCTTAATGACCAAAAGTATCATGATGCCATTATTGCAATATATGCCTGAAAACATTTCATTAACATGTGCAGCAACAAAAAAGGGCAGCATTACTGTAGTAATTTAAATTAGTAAAGTAAAAGGCACAATTCTGAGCATTATGCAATTTTATGTTTATTTATAACTTTTATGTCTAATAATTTTAGGCCTATTTCTAATAATAGAGAGCAGATACTCTGCATTAAAATTCAGTAAAGCCCTAGATTGCAAAAATGATTCAGTTGTTTTTGATTGTGTTCAGCTATGTTAAAGTGTTTTCTCTTTTCATGTTTACAGTTTGTATGTTGATGTTTATTACTGCAAATGTTTATGACATCTAATCTCTAATAGTAGTTTTGTTCACATTTGTTTTGTAAATGCAACTTATTAGAAATATGAAATTGTGCATTATGTACAGTTGGTTTTAATTATTTATATTTAACATGAAGTATAAAATTACTTGGCCACATTTGACTTGGCTTAAATCATGTTTCATCATTTTTTAGGAATCAGAAGGAGGTCTGTATGTGTGTATGAACTCATTCCTGGGTTTCGGAAGAGAACATGTGGAGAGACATTACCGTAAAACTGGACAGAGTGTGTACATGCACTTAAAACGACATGTGAAAGAGGTAAGAAGAGAGACAAAACTTTTATCAAGCTTTTTTATTGTTGGATTCTTTGTAAACTTCACAGAAAAAGTAAATATATGTTTCATTCTACACTCTAAGGAACCTGTACATATTGAATGCGTTATGGAAACTTACTGTGCTGAATCCAACAACACAAAGAAAGCAAAAGAGACAAAGTAATATTTATTGATCATTGGTGTAATGTAGTGCAGCACGTGTTGAAGATGGATTCCTGTCAGTAAATGTCTTGATGAAGAACTTTTATTGTGTTGTCTGCTCGCTGGAGTTGACTTAATTTGCAATTTACACTTTTGGCTAAATTTTTGTGTACAAACAGATTTAGTGCATCCAGTAACATAACACAAGCATTACCATAAACATAAGGTGCCAGTGAATAATATCATTAATGAGTAAACTTTTCCAGAACAGATGAGGCCAGTATCTTATTAGGTCAAGTTAGAATTTGCAGATTGCACTGCGCTGATTTAAGAGGAAATCTGTGGAATAGATTTAAAAATAAGTTGTGCTAAATAAGGCCAACAATACTACACATGTATTGCAAAGCATTTTCAAATTGGCAATAATAATTATTAAACATGCAAGGGGTGGAGGATGTGTGGATCGTGAATGACAGATGTTCTGATTCTGCAGAAATCTGTGGAGCTTTCTTTGGACTTTTGTCAGCAGATTCAATGTGGATGTGCTTATTAGGCTACTGGGACTATGTATGTAGCAGCTAATCATTATTTTGATTATTGATTAGTCTGACAGTTATAAAAAGATTAATTATTAAAACAAATATATCAATTCATTTTAAACCATTATTTACAAAAGTGTTCTTTCACATTTCACATCAACATTATCCTCCAAACAATGTGAAATTGAAAGGCAATGAAAACAAATATAGTGAGTGTAGTTGTCAATTATTATCATTATCGATTTTAAATGAGTTGTTGCAGTCAGAGTATATGTAGCTTGTTGAGGTCACATCCTTTTGATTTGTCCTCTTTTAGTCTTACTTTATTTTATTATAGCTTCCAAAAATGTGTAAACATTCAATTTAGAGATATTTTTCACACTTCATTGTGAGTTCAGTTTCTTGCAGATGGCTTTTGCTTGCCTCTTCTTCAAGTTTTAGAGGTCTGCTATACTTATTCCTAAATTTACACAATTCATGAAGACTGCATAGCAGGAGGTCTGTTTGTATTTAGAAAATGTATGTCCATGTTCAGAACTGATTTTTTTGAAAGCATCTTTGAATGTTATGGTTTTAATCATGTGATGTGGCAGTTCTTCAGCACAAATTTAGAAAGAAACAGGCTGTTCAGAGGGTGGTTTTGACATTTTGGCTTATAAATGATGAGCCCAGCATGGGTCTACTGCGCTAAACCTCTTGGGAAATGTCAGCAAGAAAAAGAACATCTGGATATTTACAATAATTAGAGTAAATGTGTTTTCTGAGCTTTTTCACAAACTGAGCAACATGTCAGAATTATTTTCTGTGATAACTAGACAGCATGGTAGATTATAACAAAAACAGCATGGTACACAGAGAAGAAAACTGAACTGTGCTGCATTATTTAAAACACCATTTTATATTGTTTTTCACTATCCCCCGGTTTCACAGACAAGGCTTCAGCCTAGTCCCAGACTAAAGTGTAAGTCTGAAATGTTTTAACTGAGAGAAGCTTGCACTGACTGATCTTAAAATATATCAGTGCCTCTGTTCTGTCTTGTTTTGTCTCAAGATGCACACCTGTAATATTTTTTCTAAGGCACGTTAATAAAAATTACTTACGTAAATGTCCTAAATGAACTATTGCCTAGTCCTGGCTTAGTCTAAGCCCTGTCTGTGAAACCAGGCTTATATGTACTAAATTCAATATAATAGATTTTAATTCTTCAGATTTTAAGGTATTGTCTCTGTTTGAATGTTGGTCATTTAGAATCGGAACCTAATTATGTAATGGTTTCTTGTTCTTTCCAAGTGAATGTGGATGTGCTGGTTAAATGCTCCTATTTTCATGTCTGGATCTGTCCAGAAACAGCCGGCCATGTTCCTGTAGCTTTTGTGTTTGCTGTTTATACTTGGGATTACATTATTACATTTTCTAAATACCAGTACTAAAATACACCACAAAAAACATACAAAAACAAGGAACAGATACTGTCAGCACTGCTTATAAATATTGAAAATATCCACAATAGTAATACCATATGTGACCCTGGACCACAAAACCAGTCATACGTCACACTATATATATTTAATATATACAGTATTTGTAGCAATAGCCAACATTACATTGTATGGGGCTAAATTAATGATTTTTCTTTTATGCCAAAAATCATTAGGATATTAAGTAAAGATCATGTTCCATGAAGATATTTTGTAAATTTCCTACTGTAAATATATCAAAACTTAATTTTTGATTAGTAATATGCAGTGCTAAGAACTTAATTTGGACAACTTTAAAGGCAATTTTTTCAATATTTAGATTTTTTTGCACCCTCAGATTCCAGATTTTCAAACCATACATCAGTATTCAGCTTTCAGATGATGTATAAATATAAATTTAAAAGAAATTTCCCTTTTGTATGGTTTTGTGGTCCAAGGTCACATATAAAAATATTTGAGTACAAAGCACTTTACAGTTTTATGACCCATGTTGTTTCTTGATGTTAATTACAGAAAGCCACAGGTGCTGCAGGGGGTGCCATACCAAGAAGAAGGAACGGAAAAGTATTTTTAGGCAAGTCTGTTTTAAAGTAAAAAAAAAAAAAATCCTAGACTAAAACTTCTGCCTCAAACCCTTTTTATTAATAAGCCATGTATTTTTATGTTTAGCAGTCTCAGTCATTTCTGGCTGGGGCTAAATTTAGCTAATTTATTTGTATATGCAGTTAGTAACCGTTCTAAATCTAAAGTGCCACATGCTTGCCCTGGCCTAATCTTCTGCTATGGAGGGTTGGTTTACAGTGGCTGACTATGCCTGTCAGCTGCTGTGCCCTATCAACCCCCCAGGCTGACACACTTCTGCCATTGGAGGTGTGACGTAGCAGGTGGGGGACAGACGGACGTTTTATTCTCAGGCATCCAATCAATATAAATGCCTCCTTCTCTGGTTGAGGGCGATACGTCAGAAAGGATGCCAGTCATTTTGTAAACCCACAATGCTTTCCCAAATATGTCATTTAGACAACTCAGACTGTTCTATTAAGGATAATATGTCTGCTTGGAGCTGAAGTCTGTCAGTTTCCGTTGCCACGTTATCATGCAGGAAAAACTTTAAATGTGGCATACTCAAACTAATTAAAGTGATGTTTTATTCTTCTAAAATGATCAAACTTGCAGTTTTTATGACATCATTTTTTTTGATTGAGAGACTAAAATTTGCATCGCAGGACTATTTAAGTGTAAAAAAGCCATTTTAAAAGGTTGTTAAAAATCTGAAAAAGGCAAAATGCGACTCGCTGCCCCTAAAATATACACTTTTTATTAGGCATTGATATACATTCTAGTCTCAGATTTGAATGTTTGTGGTTCAATCAAGGGAGCTCAAGAAAATGTTTCATCAAAACATACTAAAAGATAAACATGAATAGAAATCTATTTTTGATTGTGTACATTTTGTGCAGTTTCATCATGTGTTTATTAATTAATTTTTTGGGGACATTTTAAGCACTTGTTTTGAGTGCAGTCATCCCATCAGCGCTCGATTTAAAATATCTCTCTCTGCTTCCTTTCCTGAAGATTTAGAGCTTAACCGTGATTTTAACGGAGATGATTATGAGTATGAAGATGAAGCCAAGCTTGTCATATTTCCAGACCACTTTGAGATCCCTTTACCAAATATTGAGGAGTTGCCCGCGCTGGTTAGTGAGAGTGTGTGCTCATGCGCCCTGTGTGCCCTGCATGCCAAAGGCCTGATCTGCCTTTCAGTTTCAGTGCTTGCTTGTCAAACATCATGTCATTATATTTTATTCTGTCTGCAGATTACCTTATTCTTTACAAACTCACTGTTCATGCTTCTCATTGTGTGCAGTGATGTCATGTGGTGTAGCAGTAATATGAGTTTTAGTGTTTGTACTCCTATTTCATTTTCATTTGTTTTAAAGATGTTTTTTTTTTAATTAGATTTGAATTCTTATAATTATTTTTGCTTTAAAGCACAATTATTAGTCATTGCTGCCTGAATACACAGCATGTCTTATGTTTTTAAAGATATTTTTGAAAATATTAAGAGTGACACAGGTTTTTTAGGGGTAAACAAATATACCAAGAGAGCAAGTTGGCTGATGGCTGTTATAATACTATACATTTTAACATATAATTTCTTAATGATGCAGAAAAAGATAAAATCAAAATGGAAAATGTAACAGAATTTACTCAAAATTCACTACAAATATTTGAAGTAAATAATATGTATTTTCCACAGTGCTGTTTATGAATTTCTCAAAATATACACTACCATTCAAAAGTTTGGAGTCAGTAGCAGATTTTTTCAATTGAAAGAAAATGATACAGGTACATCTCAGAAAATTAGAATATGGTGAAAAAGTAAAATTTTTATTGTAACTTATTTCAAAAAGTGAAACTTTCATATATTCTAGATTCATTACATGTAAAGTAAAACACTTCAAACATTTTTTTGTTTTAATTTTGATGATTAGAGCTTACAGCTCATGAAAGTCAAAAATCAGTATCTCAAAATATTAGAATATTTACATTTGAGTTTCAATTAATGACCATCCCTACAGTATAAATTCCGGGTATCTCTTGTTCTTTGAAACCACAATAATGGAGAAGACTGCTGATTTGGCAATGATCCAGAAGACGAACATTGACGCCCTCCACAAAGAGGGTAAGTCACAGAGGGTCATTACTGAAAGGTGTGGCTGTTTACAGAGTGCTGTATCAAAGCATATTAAATGCAAAGTTGACTGGAAGGAAGAATTTGGGTAGGAAAAGGTGCACAAGCAACAGGGATGACTGCAAGCTTGAGAATACAGTCAAGCAAAGCTGATTCAAACACTTGTGAGAGCTTCACAAGGAGTGGACTGAAGCTGGAGTCAGTGCATCAAGAGTCACCACGCTCAGACGTCTTCAGGAAAAGGGCTACCAAGCCACTTCTGAACCAGAGACAACGTCAGAAGCATCTTACCTGGGCTAAGTAGAAAAAGAACTGGACTGTTGCTCAGTGGTCCAAAGTCCTCTTTTCAGATTAAAGTAAATTTTGCATTTCATTTAGAAATCAAGGTCCCAGAGTCTGGAGGAAGAGTGGAGAGGCACAGAATCCAAGCTGCTTGAAGTCCAGTGTGAAATTTCCGAAATCAGTGATGATGTGGGGTGCCGTGACGCCTGCTGGTGTTGGTCCATTGTGTTTTATCAAGTCCAAAGTCAATGCAGCCATCTAACAGGAGATTTTAGAGCACTTTATGCTTCCATCTGCTGACAAGCTTTATGGAGATGCTGATTTCCTTTTCCAGCAGGACTTTAGCACCTGCCCACAGTGCCAAAACCACTTCCAAGTGCTTTGCTGACCATGATATTACTGTGCTTGATTGGCCAGCCAACATGCCTGACCTGAACCCCATATGGAATCTATGGGATATATTCAAGAGAAAGATGAGAAACAGTCAATCCAACAATCCAGACGAGTTGAAGGCTCAATAGTGCCTCAGCAGTGCCACAGGCTGATCACTTCCATGCCACATCACTGATGCTGGAGTTTGTGCTAAAGGAACCCCGACCAAGTATTGAGTGCATAAATGAACATACTTTAAAGAACTTGAACTTTTCTGTTTTTCAAATCCTTTTTTTGATTGAACTTAGTAAATATTCTAATATTTTGAGATACTGATTTTTGACTTTCATTAGCTGTAAGCTCTAATCATCAAAATTAAAAATGAATCTAATTTTCTGAGATGTACCTGTACTTTTTTTCAGCAAGAATTCATTCAGCTGATCAAAAATAACAGTAAAGATTGTTTATAAATTAAAATTCTATTTCAAATAAATGCTGTTCTTTTACATTTTTTGTTGATGAATCACAATTTCCCAAAAATTTTAAGCAGCACAACATTGATAATAATAAAAAAGTTTATTGAGCAGCAAATCAGCATATTAGTATAATCATGTGACAGTAAAGACTATAAAAATGAAAATTCAGCTTTGCCATCCAGAAATAAATTATATTTGAATATGTTTTTAAAGAAAAAAATGTTATTTTAAATTGTAACAATATTTCACAATATTACTGTTTTTACTCTTGTTTTGGTTAAAAAAAATGCAGCCTTGGTGAGCATAAGAAACTTTTATCAAAAACACTGAAATATCTTACCTACCCCATACTTTTTAACAGTAGTGTGCAAACAGCTATCTCAAATATTTGAGTAATTACCTGTCGATATATTGTTCTTTCAGTACACATGATGCAAAAGGATTATTTTTTTTACAGATTATGTTGTAGTTATGTTGTATTCATACAACACATATAGTAGCACACAACCAAACACACATTTTTGTATTTGTCAACAACTGCATGGTGTGCTTACTTACTGCTGCTGCGCTTATATTTATTACCTAGAAAATAGTTGCGTTATCTAACCTATTTGCCCAGGATTTTCAAGGCTTTTAAATTTAATTAATAATCTGCACCACTTTCCAGCTTGCTGTGGTTTTTTTAAGCACTCATTAGGAGCAATATCACACTAAGCAATGTAACAGCTGTAATATAATGTTCACATGTCCCTTTAACTTTCAGGTGACAATAGCCTGTGACGCCATCCTCAATTCTCCATCTCCATACAAAAAGCAGGAATCTGATTCATGGGAAGAGGAGATCCAAGTATCTAGACATGCCAGAAGTCTCAGACAGCAGGAGAATGGGGTTCGAATTCCTCCCAGGTTGGTCACATGGCCGCCCAGAGTCATATGGACAAGCATTCTAGAGACCGCTGATGCTTGCTTCAGGTCACCCTTGAATCTGATATGTCTGCTTTCTCTGCCAAGTGGAATAATATCAAAACAAGCTATTGATGTTTGATGAAGGGCTTGAATATGTTTAGGATAACTTATTAATGCACTCAGTAGAATGTCTTGACATCTATGAGGCAATGCAACCGTTATCCTGATTCAAATATTCCTAAAAACTGCTTAGAGGAACATGGAATTTTTTTCATAATTTGGAACCGGGATTCTAATTGAAATTAAATGGCAATCAAATTAGATCCGAGCAGATAAACTGGAATCCCTTTGGGATTGGTATTGTGTAATCTTTATGTCTTGTAATTGAACTTATAAAGGGAGCTTTAACAGTTTAGACAGTAAAAATAGATGCAACAGTTTTTTACCATATTTACTCTAAAATGATCTTTATGTTACAAACTTTAAAAGTGAAGATTTGCATTTTCATATGCTAAGGTTGTTGCTAGATTTAAGAACAGACACAATAGGAATCAGTGTTGTTTTTGTATTATTGATATACTGTTATTGTATTTTGAATAAGCTTTTATATTTTCTGTTTTAATTTTTTTAATTTTAGTACTTCAACTTAATCTTTTTTTTTATCCAACATTTATATTTTATTATATTTCTGCTTCACTTTTAATTACCGAAAACAATTAGTTTTAATTAACAATAACAACACTGAAGGTGTTGAACACTTTTCTTTAGCCATGTGGCAGATAATCTCAAAATGGCAAAGTATGGGCCAACTGATTGGTCTAGCTGATATATTGATATGTTGGAAATGGTCTCGGTCTTGGTCTACATGATAAGATTACAGCATACAGTCAGTGTATTATAGAGTAACATAGCCTCCTCACTTAGAAGGCACCTGCATTACCTGAACTGAAATATGAGGAGTTCCTCTCCTGCCTGTTTGTGTCTTCAATATGGTTTATGTCCTATTAGCGGCTGGAAGTGCGCCAAGTGTGAAATGAGAGAGAACCTGTGGCTAAACCTGACGGATGGCTCTGTCCTCTGTGGGAAGTGGTTCTTTGATGGGAGTGGCGGGAACGGACATGCCCTTGAGCACTACAAAGAAACCAACTTCCCCCTGGCAGTTAAACTCAACACAATCACCCCAGATGGAGCAGGTGAGTGTCTCAATGACAGGTTTTCAGATGTCACAGACTTTCAGGGAATATGTTGGCACACATGTATAACACACACAGAAAATTTCAAGCTCAAGCATAATTTAGACAAAAAACTGAATATGAAAGTGAAGTGACATGTGGCCAAGTATGGTGACCCATACTCGGAATTTGTGCTCTGCATTCAACCCATCCAAGTGCACACACACACACCGTGAACACACACCCGGAGTAGTGGGCAGCCATTTATGCTGCGGTGCCCGGGGAGCAGTTGGGGGTTCGGTGTCTTGCTCAAGTGCACCTCAGTCGTGGTATTGAGGTGGAGAGAGCGCTGGACATTCACTCCCCCCACCTACAATTCCTGCTGGCCCGAGACTCAAACTCGCAACCTTTGGGTTACGAGTCCGACTCTCTAACCATTAGGCCACGACTTCCCCATATAGAAGGTTTTATGGATGTTTCAGTTCCTGTCTCTCTTTTGCAGATGTTTATTCTTTTGATGAAGAAGAAGCAGTGCTTGATCCTCACATATCAGAACATTTGTTACACTTTGGAATAGATATGCTGCAAATGCAAAGGGTATGTTTTTCTGCCCCCCCCCCCACACATTTTATTTACACATTTCTTTTACACATTTCTTCACATATTACAAAGTTTTCCAGATTTTCAAAATAAAAGTATATCTTCGTAATACTTGACTATGCAGATTATACAATATAAAAATAATAATAATAATAATAATACATTTCTTACTAAATATCTTTGTTACAGATAGTGCTGTCAAACTATTAATCACATCCAAAATAAAAGTTTTTGTTTACATAATATATGTGTGTATACTGTGTATATTTATTATGTGTATATAAATGCACACACATGCATTAATATATTTCAGAAAAATAGGTTATTTTTATATATTAAATATATTTATTTATAATATAAATTATATGAATATAAATATAGACATATAAATACATGTAAATATTTTCAAAAGATATACTGTATGTGTGTGTATTTACATATACATAATAAATATAGCCAGTACACATACGTACATATACTATGTAAAAAAAAAAAAAACTTTTATTTTGGATGCGATTAATTGCAATTAATCATTTGACAGCACTAGTTACAGATAATATTTTTATAATTTTTTTGGTAACACTTTAGTACAGGGACCAATTCTCACTATTAACTAGTTGCTTATTAGCATCCTATTATTAACATATTGGCTGCTTATTAGTACTTATAAAGCACATATTCTGCATGACCATATTCTACATACCAAATCCCACCCAATACCTAAACTTAGCAACTACCTAACTAGCTATTAATGAGCAGCAAATTAGGAGTTTATTGAGGCAAAGGTTGTAGTTAATGGCGAGAATTGGACCTTAAAATAAAGTGCGACTTTTTTATTTATTTATTTATTTTTTATGGTATAAATGGGTCTAGCTTCCTAAGTATTTGGGGTCCGGCCATCAAAAAGTTTGAAAATCCCTGTTTTAACAACTAGTTAAATACTAGCAAAAACAAGCAACACTGCCTCCTTCCAATCTTCTCAAATGTCTATGTCCATCCCTCACAGACAGAGAATGGCCATCATACAGACAACCACGTCCAGCCGCGTGTGAGTGACTGGGAAGTGATTCAGGAGGCAGGTCTAAAACTAAAGCCTGTCTATGGCTCAGGGTATACGGGCATCAAAAACCTGGGCAACAGCTGCTACCTGAGCACCACTATGCAAGTGCTTTTCAGTATTCCAGAGTTCCAGAGAGCGTAAGTACCTTAAAGCCCTTAATGGTCCAATACATTCTACATACTTGTCCACATTCTCCTACCATTATCTTTGAGTCTGTGCACAAAGTAAAAAGCTGGGTTTGAATGCTGTCACACTGTAGAAGTGACATTTCTGGCCATCCAAGATGAGTTTGTTTCTTCATCGCAACAGATTTGGAGGAATTTAGCATTACATTTTTTTGCTCACCAATAGATCCTTTGCAGTGAATGGGTGCTGTCAGAATGAGTCCAAATGGCTGATAAAAACATTGCAATAATCCACAAGTAATCCACATGACCATCAATTAACATCTTGTGAAGTGAAAGGCTGCATGTTTGTAATAAACATGAATTTTAACTTCAAACCATTGCTTTCAGCTAAAATATGAGTCCTCCATAATATTAGATGCTATAAAATTACTTTCAATAATATTACTTTTTTCAATGAAAAAGTCATCTTGTCTAAATCTGGTGAGAAATATGCACAGATAAAGCACCATTTACAAGCAAAAGCAGTCCAAAACAGTTCTAAACAAATATGACAGTGGATTTTGATGTGAGAGGACAACAGGGGATGGACTTTGTTTGAAGGAAGAGCTATTATGGATTATGGACTCATGTTTTGGCCAAAAGTGACGGTTTAAAGATAAAACGTCTTAATGTTAGATTTATTTTTTACAAACATGCAGCTTTTCACTTCACAAGATGTAAATTGAATGACTGGAGTTGTGTTTTTATCAGCTGGTTGGAATCTCATTCTGACGGCACCCATTCACTGCAGAGGATAAATTGGTGAGCAAATTATGTAATGCTAAATTTCTCCAAACCTGTTCCAATACAGAAACAAACTATTCAACATCTTGGATGGCCTGAGTGTGAATACATTTTCAAATTTACATGTTCAATTTTGGGAGAACTGTTCCTTTAATCTGTGCCTTCTGCCAGTTTGATTGCTTTTTTTTTGTATGTTAATGATTTTATTTCAGTGCCAGATTTAAAGCATCTAGCAAGGGTCTTTACTTACTGAAGTCAATATGCAGGTGCGACAGTAAGAAATTATTGCTTTTCTTTCCAATATTTATTCTGCAGGTATGTTGGGAACCTACAGAGAATATTTGACAACTCACCCCTTGATCCATCTCAGGATTTCAACACACAAATGTAGGTGTTTTTGTCATGGAATGATAATATTATATTACATTTATCTTCTTTTTATTTCTGAAATTCAAGTTACATCTAATTCTTTTATAATATATTTGCAATGCAGTATTATACCGGTTGCATGAGTTTGACAGGTACATCGATTGATAATTAATTGAAAGGTTAATATGGCAGCACTTAGACATCGTTCCTAAATTGTGTCTTTTCGTTTGTTTCCCTACCTTTTAAGGGCGAAACTCGGTCATGGACTTCTCTCAGGCCAGTACTCAAAACCTCCAATGAAATCAGAACTTATTGAACAGGTGATGAAAGAAGAACACAAGGTATTTGACTTGGTCTGTCTTGTTGATATTTGGCTCGATTAGGTCCACATAACGCTGTTTACACTTACAAGATGCTTGTCAGACCAATACCCATGGGGCCTAGTTACTTTTTTGAGACTTATTTGAGACAACCTTAAGGTACATTCATATTGACAATTTTTTGCAACAACCATAGGTCATTCATTGGCAAATTGAGGCGACAACAACAAAAGAGATCATACAACAAAATTGAGTAGAGTTTAATTTTATGCAAATGAGCTGGAACACAGGGATTGCAGACATGAATGTACCTTTGGCGTGCTTGTTTGGCTTGTCTGATTGTTTGTTTGAGAGGAGCCACAATATCAGATATTAACTGGTCTATTGTATTCTAAAAGTTATCTAATATTCTTAAGCTAAATTAATGTTTTAGTTGTCCTGCATTGTTTTTTGTGTGTGTATTATAATAAATGACTAAAATATAGTCATTTGGAGGTCCACTGAATTTCTACAGAATTGTTAATATGCTTCCAAAATAATATATCATAAATCGTTTCTTGTTCAAAGAATGCATGGGCTTAATTTTATGCATTTATTTATGAAACAAAAAATGCTACTTGCCATTTTCCTAAAGTTCAGGTTTGTGGCCTTTTAAGAGTGTTTAAGAATGTCAGCTGCAATCCAACTTTCTTAATAGGTTTTCTCTTTTCTGATGGCATTTTAAAATGCATTTGGTGACCCTGAGCCTAGATGTATCAAGTTGTTTTCTTCTGTAGCAGCTGCAACGAGGGATTTCTCCTAAGATGTTCAAAGCGTTGGCCAGTAAAGGACACCCAGAATTCTCCTCAAACCGGCAACAAGATGCTCACGAATTCTTGCTGCACTTAATTAACCAGGTGGAGGTACGAATGTGTTTCTCTATCTTGTGCTTCTTTTTTGGAAAACACAATATTTCCTTTCGTGTCTGAAAGAAATTGTTCACACAAAAATGAAAATCCTAAATTATCACCCTCATGTCACTTCAAACCTATATGACTTTTTTTTCTTTTGCTGAAATATGGTTATAAATTGCATTCATTTTATGGAAAAAGATCCGCTTGGAATTAGACATTTTTCTAGATGACTCCTTTTGTGCATTCGGGTTTGATACAGGGTGAGTAAATTCTGGCAGAGTTTTTATTTTTAGGTAAACTATCCCATTTGCACTCTTCTTTTATTAAAAAATGATTTCAGAGAATCAAGGGTTTCTAGGGTTTGGCTGGAATTTCCCCAGACGTGTTTGTAGACTTTGAGTCCTGTCAGCAGGCTCTGGTTTCAGGAGACACATTCGACTGCACTCTCTACCCCTCTGCTGGCAGACACACACTTCAAGTGACTTTCTCAACTGAGTTAAAATTAAATACCCCTATCGGTTACACAGGGCAGATAATGCTTCCTGTTACCCTCCCCACTTGGTCCATGTCCAGAATGAAAGCCGTTGCCTTCCCTGACACTTTTCCGTGACTTAAAAACAAACAACAGTTGGAGCCGCACTGTTAGACATTTACATTGAGATACACTATGTCAACAAGAAATAGAATTCACAGCCTATTTCACTTTTCTTCTACAATGTGGCATACTTTTGAATAGACTGGATCGTGAAAAATGGCTTCTATTTGACAGGTGGCTGGAGGGAGGGTTTGGAAAATATAAGAGCCTTCTGAATAGCATTAGTTTCTTAAAAAATCTAACTGACACCAAATGTTTGAATAATAGAGTAAGTAGTGATGTGATGTAGAAGCTACCAATGGGAGTGCAGGCAATGATTGCCCACCTAATATAGTTAGATACAGAGGTCGAGTAGGAACGCCTACTAGTGACCAAGAGTACAGAGACTCGGTGGACATTTTTTATATTTAAACTAACATGCACTGATGAATCGTTCACAATACAACAAATCATTCTCAATAGACATAACAATAGAGATCTGTTCACAATATAGATAGAAGCATTCACAATAGAGATAGAATTTATATTTCATGTGCTTTACAGCTCTTGATATATTTATATAGTTGTTTGATTTCGTAGTGATGAACTGATCAAGACCTAATCTTTGCTGACATTTGCTTGTTCCTGACAGTGCACATAAACCAAGCGGGGTCAGCCTCATAAAACCAAGGCAGAGCTATAGTCTCTTGAAATGTTGACTGGTTTATTTGTAGCTGCCCTCAGCTGTGCCTTGTGTGAAATAGCATAAGGCCTGTGAACAGTGAGGGGACCTTGCGGTGCGTTTCTACATCCTCAGCAGGTTTGTTCTCTGCTCAGTGGTCTCTGGTATCTCAGACTTGATAGAGGAGGGCTGGTATATTTCTGTATGGCCTCAGAATAGCGGAACTGTTGTAGGATGACCTCGTTGATCTTAATTATGGACTAATTCTGAACTCTCCCTAAAGATGCCTAAATTTAAATAGAAAGTTGATATGTTTAGCATTTGTTTTGTAGAACTATGAATTATGCGACTGCTATTGTGTTTTATGTCATGATTTTGGTTGTTAGAAGGATAGTCCACCTAAAAATTTCAATTCTGTCATTATTTTCTCACCCGTATTGCCTTCAAAACCTGAATGACTTTTATTGTTCTATGGAACATTAAATATATATTGAAGGATGTTGGAAACCAAACAGTTTCAGTTCCCAATGACTTCCATTATATAAACAAAAAATACAATAGGAAGTCATTGGGAACCAAAACTGTTTAGTTACCAGCATTCTTCAAAATATATTTTTTGGTGTTCTCCAGAAGATAAACATGCATACAGGTTTGGAACGACACAAAGGTGAATAAATAATGACATAATACTCATTTTTGGGTGGACTATCCCTTTAATGTATTCAGTGCTGTCTTTGAAGGTTCTTAGTGCTGCAACAAAACTTTTTATAGGCTTTTGCCGGAAAAGTAGATAGGAAAGTTAAGGAGAAATGGCAAATGGGGATGAGTCAGATTCAAACCTGTTTTTCCATGAGCAAAACAGCTCTTATAATGTACACTGCTACCCACTGTGCCATGGTTCCAACAGAAGAGAACTTTCTGTAGGTGATATTGTGTTTTGCCATTTCCAGAGGAACAGTTCAGGCTCAGAGAACCCCAGCGATGTGTTCCGCTTCTTAGTTGAGGAGCGAGTGCAGTGCTGTCAGACACAGCAGGTGCGCTACACACAGCGAGTGGACTACCTTATGCAGCTTCCTGTACCCTTGGAGGCTGCCAGCAACAGAGGTAATACCTTCTACAACTGAGTTAAACATTGTTCCTGCACTACAAAATGTAAAAATGTGTAGTTATTGCGGTCAGGTAATATTTTAGGTCTTTTCAATGGATCCAATGTGCAGGTAGACCTAATGATGTTTTAATTGCATATGGTTTTGTTGTTTGTACAGAGGAGTTAATAGCATATGAGAGTAAGCGGAAGGAAGCTGAGGAGAACATGCGGCCCCCTCCAGAGCCGGTGAGAGCCCGAATCCCCTTCACTGCCTGTCTGCAAGCCTTCACTGAGCCTGTGAATGTTCTAGACTTCTGGAGCTCTGCACTGCAAGCCAAGTCGGCCGGAGTGAAGTAAGCAAGGTTCTGTTTGAGACCTTCAAAGGACTTGAAACACATTCTCCAAAATTTAGAAGAATATCATGGGGTTTACATCTACAATAAAAATGTTATGCTATTTAATATATGCTTTTAATTAGAATATATCATTACTTTTTACCCATGCAAATCCCAATATATGTATAAACGCAGGCTCTAAAAGATTATATCTTTCTCTCTCCTCAGGACTTCTCGTTTCGCATCTTTCCCAGAGTACATGGTCATGCAAATAAAGAAGTTCACATTTGGGGTTGATTGGGTGCCCAAAAAGTTAGGTGTGTAATTTTAATTGCTTTTAGTTTGATATTATTGCTTTATATTTGATTTCACATTGCTGTAGATAAAATAACACATTGCTGACAAAAGCATGCAAAGCATGCACAAAATGTTGGATCATCTCATTTTTACTTCATCTTATTAATGAAAGGATTTTTGATTCTCTTTACCTCCAGCTCCTGTCAAAGCAGATTTATTGATATGTCATGTTGTTGTTTGTCATCTGTGTCTGCTTATCACATGCTCTCTTGTGCAATTCAGACCATCACATGTTATGCATGTTGAGCAATGCATCACGATTGCTTGCCTCAAAAGACTATCAGTTTGCAAGGTGTTATGTTTGCTCAGCGGAGCTTTTCCCTTGTCCAGCAGAGGGTACTCTAGCACTGTGTTTTTACATGAGACATTTTTGGAATCAGAGACTGGTTCTGTGGTCAGCAAAATGTTGGCAAGGTTTTTGTAAAGGAATAATGCCCAGAATCTGTTCTTCTGAGAGTCTCTTCTGAATGTATCAATGTACAGTATATTTCTTTTTGTAATATATTAAATTGCCTTCAAAATCTTTTTTTTATGTGCTACAGATGTTTCTGTAGATGTACCTGATTTCCTGGACTTGAATCGCCTCCGGGCCACAGGGCTACAGTCTGGAGAAGAGGAGCTGCCTGACCTTACACCTCCCATTGTCATTCCTGAAGACACCAGAGGTGAGAACCTTTAGACTACCATTCAAAAGTTTGGAGTCAGTAAGATTTTTATTTAATTTATTTATTTTTTTGATAGAAATTAATTTATTGAGGAAGGATTAATTAAATGGATCAATGGATTCAAATAAATTATTTCTATTCAGCAATCTTCAGAATCCTGAAAAAGTGTATCATGGTTTCTATAAAAATAAGCAGCACAGCTATTTTCAACATATAATACCAAAAAATGTTTCTTGAGCACCAAGCTGCATATTAGAATGCTTTCTGAAGGATCATGTGACACTGAAGACTGAAAAGCTTTGCTATAACAAGAATAAATTACATTTTAAATATATTAAAACTTAAAACATTTATTTGAAATGTTTATAATATTTCACAATATCACTGTTTTTACTTTTTACTATTTTCTAATTTTGATAAAATAAATGCAGCCTTGGTGAACATAAGAAACGCCTTTAAAAAACAACAACAATCTTATGTTTTTTGCCATTGTTTAAAATTATTGAAGTATTATACTGTATAGTGAAATATAATGAAAACAGCCTGCTTGAAATTGTAAATTGCATATTTAGTATTACACTTTGCTTTGTACTGACTAAGTCTTATTTTGTATTCAGACAATACAACAAACAACTCTTTGGAATGTAAGTACTGCTTTGATTGTAAATGTGCAAAATTACAAAATACATTTACAGCTGTATGCATGCACTACAAAATTACTTATTCGATGAACAGTATTAAAAGTCATGTATAATGGTCAGTTATTTTTTCTTGTAGATTTTAAATGGTCTGTGTATTTATTGTTAGTTAAGGGCTGCTGATGTTGATTTGAAGCCACTATTCTCTTTACCTGTTCCTCAGCTCCAGAAATAGATGAATCATCCGTGATGCAGCTGGCAGAGATGGGTTTCCCTCTGGAAGCCTGTCGGAAGGCAGTGTACTACACTGGGAATATGGGGGCAGAGATGGCCTTTAACTGGATAATAGCACACATGGAAGAGCCAGGTAGGGCCTCATATCTTGACTGAACTGACATGTTTTGAACAAAGGCATATCCCCTGTGTCCTTCCCTTATTTTATATAAAAGCATTACTTAAAATAGCAATAGTAGTAATGGTTATGTTATATGTAATATTTAAAAATATACTGTATTATGTGAAACTATAAAATGTTCCATATGCAAGTAGCAAATTATATACATTTGTTATGGCCTAAAACATGCAGCTAAGATGGTATTAAATGTCTTATTTGTTCTAATGGCTCCTCTGGTTACAGTCTAGTAATCAATGGGAAAACACTCAAGTGTCTGCCATTTAGCTCCATTGGCTAAAAGGTTGTAGACATTTTGTTTGAAGTGAAGTGTGAGGGAAAGTCTTATTGAGCAGAAGACACTGTCACCTAATTACATGCTTCCTTGAAAGGAACACTTTCATTGTAGACATTTTAGATGTTTAACTCAGATGAACTTACTGTCATTTGCATATTAGCCATCCAGTTGACATTCTTTCAAAAACTCAAGCACAATATTTACTAAGGTGATTCTCAGCTGGTATGCTTTAGGCCTCATGGGAAATCAAATGGCAAATCAACGCAGTATCACAACTGTTTATAATACAAAAGTCCTTGTATTCAAATATTAAAAAATATTAATATTACTATATGAAGCGTATAGTCCCAACAGTATTCAAAATTGGCATTGTTTGGCGAGATTCACATGCTGCAATTCTCTGATTGGTGGAATTTTATTTACAGCATCATGGGTAATGTCATTATTCACCACGATTTCTGCTGTTAAACACAATTATTTTAAGCTTAATTTGAAATAATGCAAACTGATGGCTTCAACAAAAGCATATACCATCTAACAACCTCGGCGCTCACAGCAGGTCTGTCTTTAAAAGTTAATATCATTAAAAATGTATTTCCTCGTGGAGAAATCACTCTATAGGAGAGTTTTGTAAATAAATAACCTGCAGCAGTGTGTGATGAAACAAATACTGGACCAAATATTGTATCTTGAATTTCAATGTTTCATGCTCTGGGAAATATTTTGCAAAACACATTGTGGGCAGAAAAAACATGTATATTCTCACTGTATTTACTCTCACCTGTATTTAATCTAATCTGGGTCATATCCATATCCATGTGAAGCATCTGCCTAATTAGTATAGTTTCTACCAAGATGAGTTTTTTTTTCCAGAACAGACCTATGACCTGTAATAATATACATACCGTTTGCTTAAAGCAAACATATATTTTAACTGTCGTTTATGCTGCTTTCAAGATAAATAAGCCACAGATATGTGGAGTGCTTCGTGAGGCTCATTATCTGGGTTTCAGCCACAGGGGAATATTTTACGTTTGGAGCATGTCACTTAGCTAGGCTATAAGATAAATACATGTGACGTAAAGAGTTGCGTATTTTCAATCATGGGGAAAGATTCATGCCAAAGTAATTAATCCAAATGCAATTTAGATCGAAGGTGCTCTATATTATTGTACTCAGAATGTTCTAGTTGAGTAGAGTCAAGTTTACACAAGGTTGTATTTCAAGTCTCTTGCTAGTCACTCTTGTTTATCATTGTGCTTCTGGCTAGTAAACACCGTCCTCACACTTGAGCGTCACCTGTGAGCTGGGACTTCTGTTCTCCTCACTTTCCTGCCCCAGTTAAGCAGCCACCTGAGATCACGAACAGACTCAGACATACACACATGCAGAGTCTCAAGCGGCCCAAACCCATTAGTTTCACATCTCCTAGACTCGTGTGGCTTACGTCTGCTCCACAGCTACAGCTGGGCCTGTTCCTATATAGATGCTACTGACAGTGGTTATTAATATAGTGTGCAATATACAGAGATTTTTTTAGTCTTACCTTAATTCTTCAGTACTGTGTACTCCTGTGAGATAATGTATGGCTAATCTAAGGAAAGAAGAAATCATAAAAATATTTTGATCTGCTCTACCTTATATATATAATTTCAGTTTTTCTGTAATTAATAAACAGACAATTCAGATTTATTTATTTATTCACGATTATTTGATGTATGGAATGTTCAAAAGAATAACATTTATTTATAGATTGATAGTTTTTATTTATTTAATTTTTTTGCCACAATGTAAAAATCGTTACTTTTACTTCACATCAATTTAATGCATGGTTGCTGAATAAAAAAAAAAAAAAAAGCAAATTGAAAAATGAATTAGTCAAGGCATAAATGGGATTATAAAATAGATATAAAAAAAACTTGAGAGATACATTTCTCTTTCATTAGATATTTACATGATACAATAACTTTTAATTAAAAAATGTATTCACAATTTATTTTAATATATTATATATATACATATTATACAGTGTGTGTATATATATATATATATATATATTATACATATTATATATTTATATTAGTTTATATTAATACATATTTCAAAACAGTTTCAGGACTGCACATCTGTACATAACTTCTCAACACTGTTCATCTTTAAATAGCACATTTGCTCAGTCAAATTTTGTCTATATACTTTATTGCTACATTGTTGCTATTATTATTATTTTGTCTATTTTTATTATTACTGTATTATTAGTGTTAGATTTTTTTTTTCATTATATTTATGTCTATTACTGTATATGTATGTCTGCACTATGTCTGTACTTTCTGTACTGGAAGCTCCTGTCACCAAGTCAAGACAAAATCCTTGTGTGTGTAAAGACACTTGGCAGTAAAGTTATTTCTGATTCTGATATTTAGTTTAATTAATATTTAATTATTAATTACATTTATATTTAATTTGTATACTTATAAAAAGTAGTAGGGTGACCATACAGCCATTTTTACGGGACACGTCCTTGCCAGGATTTCTATATTGCCTAAAATATCCAGGTTTTGGCTGTCTGCACTGTGCAGATTTATCGTTGTATGACATTCGTGAGAGCAGAGCAGACGGACCCTTATGCTTTCGAATCCCTCTCGCAGTACTTTGGTGTCATACAATGATTGGTCTGCGCAGCAACACTTCAAGTCGAACGAATGAACTAACAAACACACCTAACGTGCTCGTATTTGCATCACTTTGATCATTCTCTGTCCCGTATGGCACATATGGCCACCCTATATAGTAGCCATTTTTAAGGTAAGGAACCTATGTTGTGATTGTATATCAAGTCATATATCATGTTGTTAGGCATGGTGCACAGGACCTTCAATACTTAATTGGAATGTTTGTTCATGTAGGACTGAGGCTGGTCAGTTTGTAGTTGCTAGCGGTCAAACATGGTGGTGTCGTACAGTGTGTATGTGTGTGTGTGAGACACAGCATTTGATCTTGAACATTAAAGGATTAGTTGCAGACTACAGGGAATGGATTACATGGCTCGTGTTCATTTGAATTTCCGGTTTATCTGTGTAATCTCAATAGAGCAGCGAGTGTGATATGATATTTTCATCCTCTGCACATTTGGTGAATAAATCCACACACTAGGCTGAATATGATGTTCTTCGTGAGATATTTGGGTATATAGTACTACATAATGTACTTCCATGTACTATTGCCGTTGTCTTTGTTGTAATATTTTAAATGTAATAACACTATATATGTGTGACAGAAGACTTAACTCTTACGTCTCCTCTGAAACCAACTGCAGATTTTGCCGAGCCTCTGGCAGCTCCCACTTACATGGAACCAGACCTGCCCAGCCTCAGCCTCCCTACAACCAGTGCACTGGACAACCAGCCTCCAGAAGAGAGCATCTCCATCCTCACCTCCATGGGCTTCCCCAGACATCACACAATCCAGGCTCTCAAAGCCACAGTGAGTGTCCTGCCTCATCTGCTTCACGTACAGTGGCCCGAAAAAGAATTTGGACACCTAAAACTATATGAATGTCATACACCTGTGATTACTCTTCTAGGACACCTGCATGAACTTCAGTGGATCTGGCTCCATACATCCACTAAAAAATTACCTTGAGACTAGTTGCACTAAAAGTTCAAGTGTTATTTGTTTGTAGATGACACTTTTTTCATACATTTCATACAGTGTCCAAAAGTCTCTGGATACTTTTTAGGGCCACTGTATGTAGGATGTTCATGTTTTGAACTGTTACTTCTTGCTACAAATGGTTTGATTAAATTTTTAGGCAGGAGTATAATTATCATACTGTCACGTTACACAGACGCAAAAACATGTTCTGGCATGTCAGGATTTGTTTTGTCACTTGTTGCTCATCGACCAAGCATGAGCAACCAAGTCATCTCTTCTGTTGAACTACTTGGCTAACCTTCACATTCTCTTAATGGATATTTGAAAGTTCATAGATTATACTTTAACGAAATGTGATTTGTATTGGTTCTAAGTGCTTTGGAAATCACGCTGTTATTCTCACTTGGTTATGAAATGTTTGCTGGGTTTTATTTTTATTTTTTGTTGTTGTTGTTGCTGTTGTGTGTGTGTGTGTGTGTGTGTGTGTGTGTGTGTGTCTATTTATTTGAAAGAAATGAATAGTTTTATTCAGCATTGGCACTTTAAATTGATTAAACGTTAAAAACATTTATAATGTTACAAAAGATTTCTATTATAAATAAATGACAATCTTTTGAACTTTCTATTCATCAGAGAATCCTGAAAAATGTGACTGACTGGAGTAATAGCTGATGAAAATTTAGCATTGCCATCACTGGAATAAATTACATTTTAAAATATATTAAAGTTATTTTTAAATATTACTCAAATAAATGCAATAAGTGAACACAAGACTTCTTTCATACAAAACATCTTTAAAAAGTACATTTTACACAGTTGTACATGAGTTCCTCCAGAATTTCCTCTTTAATATTTAGAATTTTTAGTTTTCAGTTCAGTTTTAATAAACTATAACTCCTATGTTTAGTCTAACCTCTCATATCTTCTTGTCAAGTGTTTAAACATTATTCCTTCATGGTAGGACCTGCTTCTTCTTGAATATTTATTTTTGTGTTTTAGACATTGTGATGGTGTTTTTCAAGTCTGTGCATATGTGTGTATGTGTGTGTGTAAAAATAGTCTCTCAAGCAGCCAATAATAGCGCAGTAACAAGTGGACGTCTTCACATTGGTCCAGGAAAGGATGAGGGCGTCAGGCCACATTTGCTTTCAGTGCTGGCATTTGCAGTGAATCACAGCGCTATTTCAGAATAGTGCCTATGCCTAAATGAGTCTTTTGACCATGCTAGAATGACCTCAGTTAAATCAAGGACTTTCGACTGGTCTGAGCAATTTAAAAATGGCTCTTTGCCTGAGGATATCATTTTGGTGTTCGGTGTTTTCTTGTGAAATTAAAGCTTGCCATGTTTTTTGTCCAGTTAGGTTGTTAGTTACCTACACATATTGGTCTGTGTATTTAGAGCACCTTTTCTCAAGTGATGACTGATGAGAGTATTTGGTCTGAGTTGAATAAATCAATGAATAAGCATTGAGTTACGATATCATGAGGTCACATTTTGTCTGTATTCTACTTCTTGTCTGACTACAGAACAATAACTTGGAGCGTGCGCTTGACTGGATATTCACACACCCAGACTGTGAGGACGAGAGTGAGGCTATGTCAGACACGGCAGACATGGAGCCGAACGATAACAGCTTCTCAAACACCAATGCCCACAGCGACTCCTCGCTGTCTCCAGATCAGGACCTGTCCAGCCCCCGTGTCAGAGACGGACCCGGGCGTAAGTGCTTACAGAATACTGAGTTCAACAAACAGTGGTCAACACATACTGAGGATTACACTGTCTGCATATATTGCTGGTTTGATATTTCATTGCTGGTGTTGTTGTTTATTTTTATTTTTCAAAGGTTACGAACTGTTTGCCTTCATCAGTCACATGGGATCATCCACAATGTCTGGTCATTATGTGTGTCATATCAAAAAAGAGGGCAGGTATGCTGATTATAATGTGTGTTATTTATTTACATATTTTCATTTTGTGCATGTGTTACAATCACACTGATTGTGGACGGACTGATTGCAGAGAGTATAGTTTGTTGTTGACAAGCACAAAACAATTCTTCGGATAATGTATAACAGAAAAAAATATAAAAGATTGAATTCTTATAAAGTGTATGAGTATGAATGTTTTTTTAAAACATGTATAAATGTTAAAATGATAAACAAAATAAAAATATATTTTACATTTTAAAAATATATATTAAAAACATTTTAAATATAAAAGTACAACTGATTTACATATAATTTTTTATATATATATATATATATATATACATAGATATACTGTACAGTATATAGATAGATAGATGGATAGATAGAAAGATATAGATAGATATACTATATACTGTATATATATACATAGAAGATATATAGTATTTTACTGTATATATTTTGTTTTGTTCATTAATTATATATTGTATTTACTGTATATTTATGATATATTTTCATATTTAATAATTACACTCATAAATAAAACGTATAAATGTTTAAAACTAAATTTGAATAAGATTCAAAAAATAAATTTTAAAGTTAAAAAAAATATTTACATTTTACAATTATAAAAGTAAAATAAAAAAATATACAATTTATTATTAGACAGATTCTAAACATTCTAAATGTATACTTTCATAATTTGTAACCATTTACAAATGTCAACATTTTTTAAAACACATTTGAATTATTACAAAAATAAAGAATGACATTTTATCATTTTATTTTTTTTTATTTGAAAATGTAATTATTATGGAAAAGTTAAATGTAAAAAAAAAATGAATGAAGATTTATAAGTGTAAATGTGCATATATATATATATATAGTTATAATTTTTAAAAATAAAATTGTATTTTTTTATATACATACATACACATATATATATATATATATATATATATATATATAGTATATACTTAAACTCGGATATCTTTTTTACTTCCCTAGATGGCTGATTTACAACGACCACAAAGTATGTTTGTCAGAGAGGCCCCCTAAAGACTTGGGCTACATGTACTTTTACCGGCGCCTGTCAAGCTGCTAGATCTGGACCTTCATAACATTATGCACAGCCGTTTGGCCAGAGAGGTGTGTGGGGCACCACTGACACTGCTGGAAACTAGGGAAGCATTTACATCTGTGAGATGAAGAGAGGACCTCTCAGTCCCTGCCAAGACCCGCACAGACGCTCATACCACAGGAGCGGTCCAGCAGGGAAACCCAACGTGTGTCATCCGTCTGAGTTTTGTTTATTTGTTCGTCTCGTGTCTGCTTTAAAGGTACAGAGGGGTGCGTGCAATTTTAGGTATGCAGATTATTTTCCCAATATATTCTCAAATTATTTGTTATATTTCTCTTTGAATACTTCAAGCTCCTGTGCCAGTATTTTCCAGACGTACTTCTTTTGAAAATATAATGTGTGCCTGCAAATGTTTATACTGCCATCTCAGCAGAATGTACTCACTGCAATTCATTTAGAATCCTTTGGGTTTTACAGTTGTTCAACAACAACAACAAAAATCTGTCAGAATGGATTTCAAATAGAGATCACGTTAAGTGGATTTTGTGGGAGCTGCAATCGATCCAAAACATAATGTGATTATTTCACAATTTTTTTTTAATCATGCCCATACAGGAAAAAAAGTGTTAGCAGGCATGTTTATTGAAATATTGGACTATGGTCCTTGTTTGGTAGGTCTTAGTTTGCTGTTAGATATTTATTCTAGCATTCAGATTGATCCATGTATGTGGCACCATCGACTTATTCTTTAAAGGAATACCCAAAAATGAAAATTTCTAGAAAATTGACGTCCAAGATGTAGATGAGTTTATTTCTTTATCAAAACAGATTTGGAGACATTCACTTGCTCACCAATGGATCCTCTGCAGTGAATGGGTGCCGTCAGAATGAGAGTTCAAACAGCTGAAAAAACATTCAATAATCCACACGACACCAGTACATCAATTAACATTTTGTGAAATGAAAAGCTGCATGTTTGTGAGAAACATACATGTTGCAAGATGTTAACTGATGGGCTCTAGACATGTGTCTAGATGTTTTTATCAGCAGTTTGGACTTTCATTCTGATGGCACCCATTCACTGCAAACGAACCATTGGTGAGAAAGTGATGTGATGCTAAATTTCTCCAAATCTGTTTCAATGAAAAAACTAACTCATCTACATCTTAAATGGCCTGAGGGTGAGTACATTTTCATTTTTTAGTGTACTTTTCCTTTAATGGAGGTTTATTCTACCCAGCAGTAAAGGTTTGTTCAGTTTCCATACCTTTAGGCAGAAGTGAACTTGTACTTATATTATGTTTTTATTCATATTCAAGAACATTGAGCCTCATTTATTGGCATGCCTTGAAGAATATTTCATTTGTACAATATCACATTCAATTTTATGATAGCTTTCAGTCAGTCTGTGATAGCTGACCAGAAAATACAACGATATCACATATTCATGCAATGTTCAAGTGCTTTACTTTGATCATATCTGAAGCCGTTTAAAGCCTGGGATGCCTTTGAAATCGTTCCGTTTCATTGACTTCCAGTCTCAAAGAATGTAAAACTGTTTTTATCCCGTACCTAAGCAATATGTGATGACATACTGCATATAAAGCTGAATTGTATGCAGTGTCATACATAGAACTATCTCAGATACATGTATGTATTGGTGCTCAGTGTTACCAAATCTCAAGCTCTCAAGCTTTACGACATATCTGACAAACTTGGCTCCGCCTACATCACCCTTTACCAATTTCAAACCTTAGACATTTCGTTTATTTGCTGAAAAAGTGTGTCGTTAACAAACAAACGCCGAATGCGTTCTTGGCAAGTATCCTTATTAGTGTTTTATTAAGCTGTGAGCCTCAGTCTGAAGGTTAGTGCTGATTTAAAATGTAATATTCATTGTTTTATGACATAATCTCACTCAGGCTGAGGTGGGGCCTGGTCATCTTGATTTATTTCAACTGGGTGTTGCACATTCTGTTGTAGATTGTATCCTGTCATGTTGATTTCTGTTGTGCACTACCTTTTATGTTGGGAGTTCAGTGTCTTTGTTTCTTTACCTTGTGTTGTGCATGTGTCTTATCCATCCGAGGTTCTCTCGCTCTTTCTCTCCTTCTCTTTCTTGCTTTGAATGAATATTCATACCTATTTCCTCCTGCTTCTCTTTCTGTCTCTTTTCTTTCTGCTCTCTTTTTGGGTGTGAAAGTGGATGCTTTTACCCCACCTTTCTCAAACATGCCTTGATTTATTTTTTCAGTATGTGCACTAAAAATCAGAGGTTAGTCAGTTGACATTTTGCAATATATTATTGATCTTTAGCGGGTTCTGTTTTTCATGGAACTGAAGGTCAAGTGGTACGTTTTTATCGTTTATCTTTTTTTTTTTTTTTTTTTTTTTTTTTTTAAGTGTGCCAATTCTGTAGTTACTTTACAAACTTGCCCACTTGTTTGTTATAAGTTTTTTTTTTAATGGATTTTCTGATCCATATATTGTTTAGAAACACAAACATGGCAAATGTGGGAATCCTCATTCGAAAATCTGTTCAAACATACTTGTGACTCATAATGTTTGGATTGTTCAATAAAATCCACAATTGTTTCTCTGTGCCATTTTCAGTTTGGTTATGCCAGATTGGAAACGGGAGATTTCAACCGTGGAACCATTTGTTTTTGAGCCCCTAAAAAAATAACAGCTAAATACGCTCATGGCAATAATTTGTGAACAACAGCAACAACCAGGCATACAAACTCTATTCCAATATTTTATTTTAAAAGATAACTTTTGTATATGCATCTATCTTTTAAATATTGGGCCAGAGTTAATAAAGCCTATGGCAAACATTCAGAAAGTTTGCATGTACAAATTCAGAAACACAGCTCTGAATGATGCATAACATATATTTGAGTCTCTAACTCTAAAGGCTTTAGTAAATCTGGCTATTGCAATAGTAATATAAGTGACTATAAAGAAGGTCTTATTGAGATTAATCACTGCATTGCAAAAACTGCTAGTTTGTAGATATTTTACAGCTAATATGCCATATTCTTCAGATCAATATATACTTTGAAATGCAAAATATTGTGATTACAGTGATATATAAGTCATAGAAATTAAGGGTATAGATTAAAATAGGCATGTCAAGGTCATGCATATAAATAAATCTACAGCATTCAAAAATAAGTATATTCGGCATGCGCTCATACATCAGGAGTACTTCTAGAGCATGAATTCATCTAGACAATCACACCTGAGATTGTACAAAGTTCTAGAAAAGGGGAGGTTTGTCCTCAGGCATGAGAGAATCTACAGTATCTACTGTAACATTCAGCTACAAAGCACAAGCCTGTTCTAACTGTATCGATGAGCATTTACAGGACTTTCCAAATAGATTCAGATACAGAATAATAAAATAATTACAGAGCAGTAATTAAAGAAATATAGTAACAATTAATAAATTAATAACACTTTATAATGGGTGCTTGAATAGCTTTGCATGCTTTTTCATTGATATAGTTTTTTAAATAAATAAATTATTGCACTAGGTGGGAATAATGAAAATATATGACACTACAAATAAAAGCTCAGCTGGGTTAGGGAGCCTTTTTAAATAAGAACCATTGCTTAGGCTACGTCTAAATTAATCCAGATACATTTGAAAATGGCTTTTTGTTACACTCTGGCATTTTCCAATAGTTTCACTTCCTCAGTAAAACGTTGAAAAAACTGGAAAAAGTGATGAACACTGAGGAATGTAACCAAACGGTTGATGGTAGCCATTGGCTTACATAGTATGGGAAAAAAATACTGTGGAAGTCAATGGCTACCGGCAGCTGTTTGGTTGCAAACATTCATTAAAATATCTTCTTTTGTGTTCAACAGAAGAAAGAAGCTCAAATAGGTTTGGAACAACATGAGGGTGAGTAAATGTTAACAGATTTTTTTCATTTTGGGGAGAACTATCCCTTTAAATCATCTTAATATGCATGCATAACTGAGCTGATATGTTTCAGCTCACTGAGATGAATCCGAGAGACCCCATATAAAGTTATCACGCTATTCTTCTTGCACAATCATTTTCTTAGCAAAATATTTCACCACTTAATGGTGTGTCCAGGTCGCACTCAATTGCTATTCCATGTATGGTGTCACAACTGTCCTCATGATTTGCTGCAGGACAGCAATTGCGAGTACATTTTTTATCCTTGCAGTAATGTAATATAAAGATTGTAATATGTTTAATGTGCAGGTGAATAGCACATAGCTGGCATATGTTGGTATAAACATATCTATAGCTATCTATAAACATATCTATATCTATAACATGTCACATGACTAAACGTGTCAAATATAATTTTCGAATGTGTCCATTTTCACATTTCACATTGTCATGCGAAAACGTTTTATTCCACAAATTTATGTGGCATTTTTAAATGTATCGACTATCGTCAGAATCTTCTAAAAGCTGTCTTCACAGAACAAAAACAGCATCTCAGTGTAAGGCCAAAATGTTGAGAAAAAGATGCATTTTCAAATGTATCTGGATTAATGTAGACATAGCCTTAAAATACAATAAACCATCTACACAGGATTACTAGATCTTCTACCTTCTACCTACCAGTTTACACTTTAAAATACAAAAAGTGACAAAGCAAGTACAGCTTTCTGCTGCTTTAGGCTTTTCTTCTGCTTCCGGCTGCATGAAGAAAAAAATCTATAGGTTTTGCATAGCATTTTAAAACGTAGGACTTTTCTTGAAGCGCATATGCAACACTAAGCACGTGCGTGTTCACACTGATGAGCGAAATAAAACATCATGCAAGCTGGAGATGAACCATAGCAAGTAATATGAGAAACAATGACAATATTAGGGTATAAAACTGCGAATCTCACAAATAGTTTGGCTTATATTTTGGGCAGTTTCTTGTTTTCCTGTCAATCCCAGGCTGATAACTGTGGCAAAAGGGGCAGTATATCTAATTCCCTGCATCGAATTTTCCATCAAAAGACCTTGATGGAACATAGACTTCTACATCAAGAGGTCAAAGTATGGCAAGGAATGGCTTTTATCTGATATCATACCGATAACATCTCAATTATTTATTTTACATGCAAGATAAGTAAGGCTTTTTAATCTGGTCTGCAAGCTCCAGGAAATAAAGGGGATGATGCAGCAGAGATCAGGTGAGGAGTGTCCAGAGTTGAACTAAGTGCCACCAAAATCTATAATAACCCCACCATCTCAAATAAAGAGTGCAATTGAACCAATACATGAAGTCTACGCAGTACAGTACATGTCTAATCAAGTCATTAATGTGAAGCCAATGTTGTTCTTGTACATTTATAGTCTGTGTTCCTCTCATCAATTGTGGTTTCCTCTGATTCACACTGTTACATTGCAGGTCTAGCTGATATTTTCTCTAAGGCATACTTGTACAATCTTCACCCGGCGTTGTGCTCTTTAGGGTAATCGTAAACTGATGTGCAAATCTAGTAAAAGAGTATCATTCAGCACTCAGTTCTCAGGAATGTAAAGGTGCTCTGCGAAACAAAGGTTACTTTTCTGACTAAGTTCTTCTCATAAAGGACTTTGGATATTTGCCATGGTTAAAGGGTATCCTCGCTCACATATCCAGTTTAAAAGCTCTCATGAGCAAGTCCAGGTCTCCTATGTTAGCAGCTTGAAAGAGCTCCGGCTGGTCCAGCATGGACAGTGCTATCCGCAGGGCTGACCAGATGTTTCCAGACATGGCCTGGTGCGAAAGCTGCCCACTCCTGCTCTTCCTCTGAAGGCTAAGAGCCGTCAGGAAATTACTGGCTGCCTCCCTGCAATAAATAAACAATTAAATAAATAAAAAGGGTGTCTCTACAAATATGGGCACTTTTGGCCCTGTGGACATTCAGAGAATATTTTTGCCCCACATTTTTACTGGTTTATTTACTTTGTCCTTAACAGTCTACAACAGTGAACATACTGTATGTACATTACATAAGAATTCAGTTATTTTTGTAAACAAAATTAGGTGTAGTTAATGAGGTGAACATTTCTACCACTTTTTTTTTATATACATTGTTTAGTAGCATTCTGTGGTGGAAAATAATGTTGAACATTAAACACATTTTTGCAATAAAGACTCATTTGGCTATTTTAAATACCCAAAATTAAATAATATTTTCACATATTTTGACAAATTTGATTGGAAATCATGAACACTAAGTGATAAATAAATAGTGATATTTACAATTTTTTATATATTTTACCTGCTTTTTACCTATATTTTCTACTATGAAACAAAGTAAGGGCAGATTTTTTGATTGAAGAAAAGCTCTAATTTGTGTAGAACTGTATAAAAATTTGTACAAATCTAAATATATGTAAATCATCAATCACCAAAACTTTATTATTAAGGACACACTTGGTCCAAACAAAGACACAACAATAACAATAAACAAATACACACACAAGGACAGAATCCACAATATCACATATTTACATGTGTACTAAAACGCCAATTAAATCTATATCTATATCTGATCTATCTATCTATCTATCTATCTATCTATCTATCTATCTATCTATCTATCTATCTATCTATCTATCTATCTATCCATCCATCCATCCATCCATCCATCCATCTATCCATCTATCCATCTATCATCATGAATGCATTTGAAAAGCAGCTCAAATAAATTTTGAAGGCATTTAATGTGACCCTCATAACAAACAAAAAAACCCTCTTTAAAAAACCAACCCCTGGGACACAAAAGTACCAGCAGTTGAAGAAACACCCATAAATCAAGGAATACATGTTTCCTTATTATGCTGCATTTATTCCAACAGAACCTCAGGATCAAAGTATTTAAACAAAAAGTTGGGGGATATATTTTCCATAATTTTCAGGTCAAGCCCAACTCTCTGTCACAAACCTGTGAGCGCCCATGTTAATGCAGCTGATGCCGAGGTTGTAACGTGAGCGGATGAAGCCGGGCTGCAGCTCCAGGGCTCTGGTATAGGCCTCCACAGCCTCCTCGCTGCGATCTCCATTAGCCAGCGTCGCCCCCAGCCGATTCCACAGCAGGTAGTCCTGTACACACCAACGGCAAAAAGAATCCCCTCCGGCTCAGTGTCACAGATCAAAATAATTATCGCTCTGCACTTCAAAGATTACGCATGTGCGACTGATTTTTAATACCATTAAGATATGATCTGCTCTCTTTCTTTTAGGGATAAAATATGACCTTTAAGTACAGTGACACTGCATACAACAGAGGTACAAAGAAGTTGCATAGTTCCTAATGTCACAAGGAGCCTAGTATCAGAGTTTCGCTTCCACATTGCCATTATCTTTCATCGTATTCACGCTCTGATCCCCCCAGCAGGCAAGCAGACATTACCAAGTCAAGCAGATGGGGAGGATTTTCGATTGAGTGTAAATGCAGTCTACACAGGGGGACAGAATTTGGCTTAGCAAGCATCAATCGTCGACAAGGTGACACACAGGGTTCTGGAGTCAGCGCTCATGAATGGTAAAGCTCCCCTCAAGTTTCAAATGAACTGTTTCAAAGATTTCGGAGACACTTTTTAAGCCCCGGTGACTTTTTCTCCCTCTCTCCTTTGCCCTCTGCCTTTATGGAGCGTTTCTGTATGATTTAGCCCCAGTTTGTCAGTAGAGTACACTGAGGAGGGATTTACCTCCGGCCGCACTGACAGCGCTGCGTTGAAGGCTTCCACTGCTTTGTTGAACTCGGAGCTGAGGTTATACAGCACTCCCAACCCTGTCTGCAGGTCTGGGTCGATCGTGTCCGAGTTGTGCTGGGCAGCTTCCAGGTACAGCTCCTTCACCTCGGGCAGCAGAGGGCTGGAGATAAAAAGGGAGAGAGCGCAGAGACTCAGAGGCATTGTCCTTCAGGGACGTCCCTACCAGCAGCAACATCATCAAAATGTGTCATTTAATAGCTAAGAAAAAGAGAAAGGGGCTCTCTAGAGAGATATTTAAGTTGTTGGTACCAAAAATATTCCATTTAGGAGGGATTGAAGTGCTGCATGCAGGAGAAAGTAGGGATTTTTGCAACACGGAGTGCAGTTGTAAAGCTGTCACTTTAGCAAGGTGACCAGACTTGCCACTTCCCGGGGACACGTTCTGCACAGGATTTCTAAATTGCCTAAAATAACCAGGTGTTGCTCTCTATAGCTCTCGCGGTACTTTGATGCCATACAACGATCGATTGTTGCAGAGCAAACAACCAACACCTGGTTATTTTAGGCAATTTAGAAATAATGTGCAGAAAGTGTCCTCGGGAAGTTGTACATCACAAAAAAAAATAATTTGAGAAAATTGTTAAAATAAATGACCATCATCCTCTTGACGCGACAGTAAAAGTTAGAAGTCTCTGTGTACAATTATAAAGGGTACAATTATAAAATAAAATCCGATGTTTGATGTGGATTTTTTTTTATTGTTTGATGTTTTAGAATAAAAAAAAAATACTTTTTAACTTTTTTCATTTAAATGGAGTGGAGTTTTGTGAAGGGGTTAATATAAAAAAATAAAGGTTATTAATATAAAATAATTATCATTTTAATAATTGAACACTAATAGTAATTAAGCAAAATAAACTCTTGGTGAGCAAGAGACTTATGTCTATCTATCTATCCATCAATTTACTGTAAATATATACACACATAATTGTTTATTATTTAAACAAAATAAAAAATTATTATTTACCAAATTAAATTATATACAAAAAGTGAAAATTTTGTTAGGTTTCAAACGATACAAAAAAAATGATATTTTCTGCTATGACAGGTGTTTGAACATGAGGGAGACTGACATCATACATCCACTAAAAATAACTTTTTAAAAAAACTTTTTTTGGTCGAAAGTAACTGCAAAAATTGCCAAAACTTGAAGCCAGTTGTTGAAAGTAACGTCTCGGTTACGTACGTAACCCTCGTTCCCTGATGGAGGGAACGGAGACGTTATGTCGTGACGACATAGGGGATTTACCTGGAAGCCCCAATCATCTCTGTAAAGAGAAAACGCCAATGAATATTGGCTAGTGGAATTTGCATACCTGAGCCCCTCCCCGTGCATACGGGTATAAAAGGGCGACAGGTGCATCCACTGATCAGGTTTTCCGCTGAGGAGCCGAGAACGAGTCCCAGGCAACCAGCGGTGGTTCAAGATTGTGGCATGGGGACATAACGTCTCCGTTCCCTCCATCAGGGAACGAGGGTTACGTACGTAACCGAGACGTTCCCTATCTGTCGGTCACTACGAGTTATGTCGTGACGACATAGGGGTCCTATGGAAAGCGCCACAACCTGAACCCCGTCACGACCTTGTGGCATGCAGATGCTGACAAGCGAGCGCGTGACAGACAAATGCCATGCGAAAGGTCGCAACCTTCCCGTCGCCCCAGCGCAAATTCGCTAACCTTGGTGCCCGCAGGGACCACTGAGTACATCGCTGCTGGAGATAGCCAAGCCGCTGTTCCTCTCCCCAGAAGTCGGAAGGGATTTCGACCTTCAATGAAAGATGCTTCACGTCTTTCCTGTTTGTTGTTACAGCTTGGCAGTAACGACGGGGAAGCGAGCCTTCCGGAGAAGGGCTCTACGGAGGCCACATCCTGCCCGAAGGGAGGTACCATGTGGAGACACTGATATGGACTGACCCAGGCCTGGGGCAGTACTACATACGACTGGACCCTGGGGCAGATCCTACCTAGGAGTAGGGAGGAGGGCTGCCAGCAGGACCTGACAGAGAGCTCTGTCAAAGGGAAGACACGGGTTTACCGTGAGGGAAACCTTACCGTGGAAGAATACACGTATGGGATTACCCGAAGGGAATCAAAGCCATACGGACACCTAGCCGAGTACAGGGGCTGACCGGAGACCCGGGCGAGCTAGCACAAGTACTGGGCCTGGCGTCAGACTGCTCCGCCCAGTCTGACTGCCGGGGGTGCTGGAGGAACTCCACCAGGGTTCGCCGTCCGGGGAAATGAACTGGAGGAGAAAACAGGCGCTCGTATCCCCGGGTGAGGGGGAATGGCGCAGCAAGCGTGACACCGGCCAGTTCTTCCCGCCACTTACCTGTTACCCAACACACGGGAAGAAACTGGCTCAACGCGGAGATTGTAGAATCTTGCGAAGGTGTTCGGTGTCGCCCAGCCCGCAGCTCTACAGATGTCTGCCAGAGAGGCGCCGTGCGCCAAAGCATAGGAGGAGGCAACACTCCGTGTGGAGTGAGCCCTCACCCCCATGGGGCACGGCTCGCTTTGGGATTGGTACGCCAAGGCGATGGCATCCACTATCCAGTGGGCCAACCTCTGCTTGGAGACAGCCTTCCCTTTCTGCTGACCTCCGTAACAGACAAAGAGCTGCTCAGAGCTTCTGAAGCTCCGGGTGCGGCCCACGTATATGCGCAATGCTCTTACGGGACACAGCAACGCCAAGGCTGGGTCTGCCTCCTCCGAAGGCAGTGCTTGCAGGTTCACCACCTGATCGCGGAAGGGCGTGGTGGGAACCTTGGGCACGTATCCAGGCCGGGGTCTCAGGACAACGTGAGAGTAGTCCGGCCCGAACACAAGGCACTCTTCGCTCACCGAAAATGCTTGGAGGTCCCCGACCCTTTTGATGGAAGTGAGCGCGGTCAGGAGCGCTGTCTTAGCCGACAGGTATTTCAGCTCGACTGAGTCCAGCGGCTCAAAGGGACCCCTCTGAAGTCCAGCCAGGACGATAGAGAGGTCCCAGGAGGGCATCAGGGGTGGCCTAGAGGGGTTCAATCTCCTGGCACCCCTCAGGAACCTCACGATGAGATCATGCTTTCCCAGGGACCGGCCGTCCACTGCATCGTGATGGGCCGCGATAGCGGCCACATACACTTTCAAGGTGGAGGGTGACAGCCTACGCTCCAACCTTTCTTGCAGGAAAGAAAGCACTACACCAATCGTGCATCTTCGGGGGTCTTCTCGGCGAGAAGAACACCAGTTCGCGAACAGACTCCACTTCAGTGCATAGGCTTGCCTCGTAGAAGGAGCTCTAGCCTGAGTGATGGTCTCTACCACCGCCTGTGGGAGACCACTCAAGTCTGCCGCGTCCCGTCCAGGAGCCACACATGGAGGTTCCACAGGTCTGGACGCGGGTGCCAAATGGTGCCGAGCCCCTGAGAAAGGAGGTCCTTCCTCAGAGGAATGCGCCAGGGAGGGGCTGTCGCGAGGAGAATGAGTTCGGGAAACCAGGTCCGGGTGGGCCAGAACGGCGCGACCAGCAGGACCTGCTCCTCGTCCTCCCTGACCTTGCACAGTGTCTGTGCGAGCAGGCTCACTGGGGGAAATGCATACTTGCATAGAGCCCGAGGCCAGCTGTGTGCCAGTGCGTCCGTGCCGAGGGTGCCCTCGGTCAGGGAGAAATACAGCTGGCAGTGGGAGGACTCGCGGGAAGCAAACAGGTCTACCTGAGCTTCCCCGAATCGACTCCAGATCAGCCGGATCGTCTCGGGATGGAGTCGCCATTCTCCGGGGAAAGTGAGCTGTCGTGAGAGCGCGTCGGCCGCACGATTGAGCTCCCCCGGAATGTGGACAGCGCGCAGCGATTTGAGCCGCGTGTGACTCCAGAGGAGGAGATGGCGGGCGAGCTGTGACATGCGGCGTGATCGTATACCCCCCATCCGGTTGATATACGACACAGCCGCAGTGTTGTCTGTACGGACCAACACATGCTTGCCTAACAGCAGTGGCTGAAACTGCCGCAAGGCTAGATGCACTGCCAGCAGCTCTAGGCAGTTGATGTGCCAAAGCAGTCGAGGCCCCGTCCAGAGCCCCGAGGCTGCCTGCCCGTTGCATGTAGCGCCCCAGCCCGTGCTGGAGGCATCTGTTGTGACAACAACATGCCGAGACACTTGTTCTAAGGGCACCCCGGCCCGTAGAAAGGCAAGGTCCGTCCAGGGGCTGAAGGAGCGGCGACACTCCTGTGTGATGTTCACCCGAAGTGCACCGCGGCGCCATGCCCACCTCGGGACTCGGGAGTGCAACCAGTGCTGAAGTGGTCTCATATGAAGCAATCCGAGCGGCGTGACCGCAGCTGCGGATGCCATATGCCCCAGGAGCCTCTGAAACTGTTTCAGTGGAACCACAGTCCTGCCTCCGAAGGAACTCAGGCAGTTCAGCACTGATTGGGCGCGCTCTTCCGTGAGGCGCGCCGTCATACTCACCGAGTCTAACTCCACACCAAGAAAAGAGATTCTCTGCGCAGGGGAGAGCTTGCTCTTTTCCCAGTTGACCCGAAGCCCCAACTGGCTGAGGTGCCGAAGCACCAGATCCCTGTGATCGCACAACTGTTCTCGGGACTGGGCCAGAATGAGTCAGTCGTCGAGATAGTTGAGGATCCTGACGCCCACTTCCCGTAACGGGGCAAGGGCGCCCTCTACGACCTTCGTGAAGACACGGGGAGAGAGGGAGAGCCCGAAGGGGAGGACCCTGTACTGCCATGCCCGACCTTCGAACGCAAACCGTAGGAACGGTCTGTGTCGGGGAAGGATCGAAACATGAAAGTAAGCATCCTTCAGGTCGATCGCTGCAAACCAATCCCGGGGCTGTATGCATTTGATCATACGCCTGTGCGTCAACATCTTGAACGGGAGCCTGTGCAGGGCCCGGTTCAGGAGTCGCAAATCCAGGATTGGTCGAAGACCACCGCCTTTCTTGGGTACGATGAAGTAAGGGCTGTAAAACCCCTGCCTCATCTCGGCTGGAGGGACCGGCTCGATTGCATCCTTTGCCAGGAGGACAGCAATCTCCTCGCGCAAGACAGGAGCGTTCCGAGCTTCCACCGAAGTCTCGAGAACGCCACTGAACTTGGGAGGTCGCCTGGCGAACTGAATCGCGTAGCCGAGTCGAATTGTGCGCGTGAGCCAACGAGACGGGCTGGGCAGCGCAAGCCACGCTTCCAGACGCCGTGCAAGTGGCTCCAACGGTACAATCGACGTACCTGCGGTGGTGCAGCGAAGGGGAGTAGAGCTGGATGGTACAGAAGGCAGCGCGTTCTGCAGCATCCATGCGGAACTCCCTGGGTCCCAAAGGGGACTGGCTAGAGGTGCGTGGGGAGGCACTGCGTCCCCGAACCGCGCTCTCTTGGCCGCTGGCAAAATGGGTCGCGGGCGAGAGTGAGGAGGCAATGCGTCGCACACTGTCGACCCGTGGACCTGAAAACCCGGAGGAAAAGGAAATTGCTCTTTCTTTGAATATGTGGGTGCCGCTGACCCTTGGGCCAGCGGCGGAACAGAAATAAATGGGAACATAAGATTCTCCACCCGGCCCTCCACCGGGGGAAGGAGCGACGCTGTACTCGTCGTCTCCTGAGAAAGAGCAAACTCCAACATCTCCGGGTTGCCCGCGTCAGGGCCGCTTCGTCGATTTCCTGGACGACTTGGGGCCCGGATGGGACGCGGGGGACGGGACGTCGCGCTCCTGCGAGAGGCTCGACGCGCCGGCCTAGCTTCCGCTTCAGCACGGGGCGGAGCAGCTCTGGAGGACGCAGGAGGGCGTCCACGGCGACGAGCAGACGGAGGTCTGGTCCTAGGGGCAGCCGCCGCTGCCGGAGCATCCCGCCGTGGCAGGATGTGCTGGATCGCCTCGGTCTGCTTCTGCACTGCCGAGAACTGCTGGGCAAAGCCCTCGACAGTGTCGCCGAACAGCCCAGCCTGGGAGATGGGGGCGTCGAGAAAGCGTGCTTTGTCGACGTCCTTCATCTCGGCCAGGTTGAGCCAGAGATGGCGCTCCTGGACCACCATAGTGGACATCGCCTTCCCGAGGGACCGCGCCGTGACTTTCGTCGCTCGTAGAGCGAGGTCAGTCGCCGTGCGCAGCTCCTGCATCAACCCCGGGTCGGAACTACCCTCGTGCATTTGTTTGAGTGCCTTGGCTTGGTGAACCTGCAGGATCGCCATGGCATGCAGGGCAGAGGCTGCCTGGCCCGCAGCACTATAAGCTTTGGCTGCAAGAGCAGCCGTCAGCTTACAGGTTTTGGACGGGAGACGCGGACGATTCCTCCAAGTGGCGGCGTTTCGCGGGCACAAGTGCACCGCGACCGCTCTCTCCACCTGGGGAATGCCCGCGTACCCCCTGGCAGCCCCGCCGTCGAGGGTAGTGAGGACGGAGGAGACAGACGAGCGGCTTCTGGCCGTGAAAGGGGCCATCCACGACTTCGTCAGCTCCTCATGCACCTCCGGGAAGAAAGGCACCGGAGTAGGGCGCGGTTGTGAGCTGCGTCCCGCTCCGAGAAACCAATCATCCAACCGCGAGGGCTCGGGACTGGGTGGTCTGTTGACCACCCGGGCAAGCATGGCCGTCAGCTCTGGGTCCGGTGCGGCAGTGGCGACCACACCCGAAGGGGGCAGCCCCACCGCACCTTCATCCTCAGAGGACGTAAGCCCATCCCCCGATGCTGCGATCGACATACTATCTTCGGGCGGCGCACCGAATGATATGCTGGCCATCCCGTGGGAAGAACCAGCAAAATCACCCAGGAGCCGGACGGGACACTCGCTGCGTGAGGAGTAAGAGGTCCGTGGGGACGTGCCCGGCGGAGAAGCTCTTACTGTAGCCCTCAGATCTCCCAGAGCGCCAGCCGGTGGTCCTCTGCTCGAGCCAGAGAGACCAGAACGGGTGGCGGCAGAGGGTGCCAATCCTTTCAGAAAGGAAAGGCGAGATCGCAGCGATGTCATGTTCATACGCCCACAACAGGCGCATGAATCATCCACGAACGCAGCTTCAGCGTGCTGAATGCCCAGACACTGAAGACAACGATCGTGTCCGTCATCCACAGACAGAAAACGACCGCAACCAAGAGGACACGGACGAAGCGGCATCTTGAAAAAGACGCAATCGTCCGTGATTTGCTCTTTTAGAATTTGCTCTTTTAGTTGAAGTGCCCAGGGGAATCGCTGGTGAAAGGGACTCCGCTGACTGCACCGTGACGCCAACCAGGAACAATTCAAGACGAAAGGCTTTGTGGAGATCAGCGTACTTCTCATCCACTCGGCTCCGAAGTAAAAATCTGATCAGTGGATGCACCTGTCGCCCTTTTATACCCGTATGCACGGGAAGGGGCTCAGGTATGCAAATTCCACTAGCCAATATTCATTGGCGTTTTCTCTTTACAGAGATGATTGGGGCTTCCAGGTAAATCCCCTATGTCGTCACGACATAACTCGTAGTGACCGACAGATAGGGAACTGCAAATATTGCCAAAACTTGAAGCCAGTTCTAAAATGGTTAGCATAATTTGTTTTCAAACTACTTTTTGGGGCTGCTGTATATTTCTTACATGGCACTGGATTTATTTGTAACCATACCAGCCCATTGCGGAAGGGTAGGAGGGTCTCCGTGACCCAGGTGAGCCCTGCAGGTGTGTGCAGCTCTTCAGAAGTTGCTTGTATTTGGGGTTGTGCCTCATCCAGCTCAGCAGCGCCTCACACGCTTCCTGCCTCATGCCCGTGTTGGTCAGGCTCACTGCCAGGGCCATGAGGGCCTGGAGGTTGTTGGGGTGGAGCTCCAGACACCTGCACACACATACAACAGGGAAGCATCTAAAGAACCGCTGCTTTTGATGGACACTAATTAGCTGTCTGCCATCATAATGAGAGGCAGATGCTTCCTGATTAGTGCTGGTTTTAATTCATGGGTGAATACTTGTGTCATCTTGTGTGCCTGCATGGAAACCATCTAAACATATTTCATAAAACCAAAATAAATAATTTGCTCAGTTTATGATGGAAGTCGCGTTCCCTGTTTTACAAGCGTAAGAAAAAACACGGCGTGGCTGACATCTGGATATTGTTTATTACCGCACACTGGCTACACGGGTGCATCAAAGAATAAAAATGGAAATGTAACGATGCCAAATAAAAGCCTTTTACTAGGTTGTCTTTATGACAGTCAGTAAAAACTTTTATCTTGTTGTCCATTAAAACAAAAGCAGTGCACACTGCTAATGAATTATCTGCTACATCCATCAGAAATTCCAGTTCTAATCTGATTTGATCTAATCAGATTTAGGTAAAAGTATACTCAGCCCCTCCCAAACCTCCTGCCCAAATAAGATGCTGGCTTTGTCCCAATTCACATGCTGACACTATGTACTAAAAAAAGTACTTCAATATTACCTATGGGTAAGTTTTGTGGAACACACTACTAATAGGCAAATTCCAGTCTGCATTTACGGACCTCTAAAGATCAAAAGGAAGTAATTTTACCATTTATGATCACATGAACCTGAGGTTAATTTATATACACATTTCAATTTGGGATTTAAATCCAACTGGAAATTAATATTAATACTTTATTAAGCAAGGGTGCATTAAATTGTTCAAAAGTAAAAGTCAAGACATTTACATTATTACAAAAAAAAAAAAAAAAAAATCAAACAACTGCTGTTCTTTTAAACTTTCTATTCAAGAATCCTGAAAAAAATGGATCATGGTATAAAAATATTAAGCAGCATAAACATTTTCAAATGTGAGGATATTATCAGAATAATATATTCAATTATTAAGAGTAATATTGGATAATATTAGAAATGCTTCTTGCGCATGGCTGCTGAAAATTCTGTTTTTCATCACAGGAATAAATGACATTTTACTTTGTCACTTTGTTTGCATGCAAACTTTATCAGCATTTGGCTAAATTCATTCACCTCTGGATAATACAGTATATTTAAGAAACTTGTGTGGCAGCTTTGATGTTACATTCCTTGTCACAGCTAAAGCTGTCAAATGACAAAGTTTTAAGATTTAAAGTTTTGCATCCTAACTTAACAATGATGTGGAAGAGTTTTATTGTAGTTCTACTCTATTTCTGCTCTAATCTTGCATTCTATTTAGGACGAACAGGATGTGATCTGCAGCAACTGTGTGGTCCAACCACAGATGATAAAACCATTTTAAAATGACATCTTAAATTACGTTGGATAATATCAGAGAGGCAGACATTATAAAAGCACTTTATTCAAAAGTGATACGAACACATGGTACCAAAACAGAGCTTTGAGTGTCATTGGTGATTAACACACATAGATTGGAGTTTTCACCCCGGTCGCTCAGAGGAACATTGTATGAGATTATGGCATGCTGTTCTATCCAAAATGAATGTAATCTCCCAAAGGCCTCTGTGCTTATGAAATGCAATTTTAATTGGATCACCGGGTTATTACAGTAGCTCTTTATCTCAAGCAGGAGAGGGCACAGCACAGAGCTTTGTCTCATTTGGTGTCACAGATAACCACATGGAGGTGTCCGACTCAAGGCCTTCTTCAGGTTGAAGGGTCTTGCTTATATTGCTTATACCATTTCTGTTCTGAATAGGGATTAAAGGAATATTTGGATTTGCAATAGACAAATCCATCATTAAGATGTTTTTAACTTCAAACCGTTGCTTACTGTATCCATAATATTGCTTTCTCCAGTGAAAAGTCATCTCGTCTGAATCAGGAGAGAAATATGCACAGATAAAACATTGTTTATAAGCAAAACAGTCCAATTATGTGACAATTAGAAGTGACAATTTAAAGTTAATACACCTTAATATGTAGTTTATTACAAAGACACAGCATTTCACTTCACAAGACATTAATTGATGGACTGGAGTCAGGTGGATTACTTGTGGATTATTGTGATGGTTTTATCAGCTGTTTGGACTCTCATTCTGACGGCACCCATTCACTGCAGAAAATCCATTGGTGAGCAAGTGATGTAATGTTAAATTTCTCCAAATCAGTTCTGATCAAGAAACAAACTCATCTACATCTTGGATGACCTGAGGGTGAGTACATTTTCATTAAATTCTAATTTTTGGGTGAACTATTCCTTTAACCTTTATCTTGACTTGACACTGATGGTGCAATCATCAACGATACATCCAGTACTAGTACAAAGCAATCCATTCTAACTCTGATTTGGCTTTATTTTTTGCCATAAACACTCCGCCACATCCTAAGTGTGATGACTCAAACTTCATGAGCCAATCGGTTCTGTGTAAACCATCATTTGCATATGATTCATGCAGGGATACTTCCTTACCTCTGGAGGGAGACAATTGCTCCCTGCTCATTCTCATTCTCTGCTTGCGTGGTTCCCAGCACGAGCCAAGCCTGAAAAGAAAATAGGTATTGAACAATGAGCATTGGGGTTATCACCTTGACTCCGGCGAGGAGCTTCTATTGTGCGCGAGCTACAGTGCTAACCTGGGGGAAATGATTCATTTTCAAAGGCCTGTGGTGGCTCAGACATAGAACACAATGTTAGTGAGGAACTGAATGGATTTGTGTTGCCATTTCTTGAAAATGATGGTGAAGATGGGATGTACTAATATTGCTACAAAAATATTTAAAGTTTAGGATGTTGATTTAAGTATCATTAATTATGTGACTGAATATTTATGCTACGATTCCACAATGAATCATTTGTGGGGTTATGAACACTGAGTAAGACTAATTATTAGACGATAAGCTTGTTAACTTTGTGTAGGAAGAAACTGCATTTCAAAACAAGGCCACAGTTTGTAAATACAACGGGAAGTGTATTAATGAGACTTATTAATAGAATATCTTAACATGGTTGGCTGAGTCTGCGCTCGTAACTTACAATGTACAATATAGTGTACTTATGATAGAAGCAAAATCTCCCCAAAATGCCACTTGCTTTGTAATATTATCTGTTAACATTCAGCTTTTTTGGATACACAATCATTCAAGAGGTGGGGTAATTCCAGGAGAAGAGGGATAATCCTCTCTGGGATGTAACTGAACTATTACATCATTAAATCGTCTGGAAAAAAGGAAACCCTACTCAGTTACAGGAGTGTTAATGGTTTGCCATCAGTCACTGTCAAGTACAATGTCTACTACAGAGCTCTCACTGAAAATTAGTGAGAACATGGAACCCCCTGCCTTGGCTAATCATGCCATGATCTGTAAAATGTTCAGTGTGGGCAAGAACGTACCTACTGCTTATCACTGTATGTAGGAAAGGTATGACGGTAGTCTGATTGGCAGAACATGTTTTCAAGCTGTGCAGACGTTGATTTGATGAAAGTACCTGGCTGACTGTTGTTGTTTTATAAGCCCAATCGCTCACCTCTGAATCCTGAGGGTCGTGCAGCACAGCTGCTTCCAGAAGAAGTACAGCGTTAGGCAGGTCTCCCTCTCTGGACTTGCGTAATCCCTCCTCAAATGCATTTGGCCAGTCTTTGAAAGGGTTATCTGTGTGGAAGTAGTATCCCTGAGGAAGAAATAATGGACATAATTAAGTAGTGCAAAATTTATAAATAATAAATAAATAAATAAATTAATTAATTGTGAAGGTTTTACATATTGAATAATAGTAATAATAATAGTAATTATAATAATAATAGTAAATTAGTAATTATAAAATAATTAATAATATAATAATAATAATATTAGTAATATTGTTGTTGTTGTTATCATTATTATCACAGTTCTAAATTAATATTTGTTTAAATTATTTGTTTGAATTGTTTCTCCTTTACCTTTTCATAAGGAGACACATTAGAGGGAATCTGTGGTTGCTCATTCTCTGTTAGCCAGTTCCTGCGAGCGAGCTCTTCCCACTCTTCCTGCATCTTATCCCAAAACTCTGTGTCTGACTGAAAGGGATTTGATAAATGAGACAGAAAAATAGTTATGCTGTAAAAAATTGCTTATAAAAATAAGAAATAAATGTTGGCACTATGTTATTTATGAAAACAGTTCTCCTAAAATATAAAAATGTTTTATATGTTTTATTTACATAAGGTTTTATAAATATTTTTTGTTTTGTTTTGTTTTTTTATTTAACTAATTGTATAATATTCATCTCAGTAGAGTTGACCTCTTAAGTAACTGAGTAAACCTTTTAAATTTATTACAAAAATCAATATTAGCTGAGTAACAGTGGATATAATCAGTCTAATGAGCAGAAAACTCCGTACACATTTACTCTTCAGCAAAGCCAAACTGTAATTCTCTTAAAAGATTTCATTTAAAAACCTTTGGAAATGGTACAGTGATGCATTTCCTGTAACTCGGCTGGTAAAACATGCCGCTTGCAACATCAGCATCATGGTTTTGATTATAGATATAGATAGATATAGAATAAAGTGCCTGTTAAATGAACAAATGTAAACATTCTACTGGTGTTCCACCTCCAAACACTTTAAAGATACTAAAATACCAATTTGTACTCCAAATTCATTCATTTACAGAACTTTAATTTAGTCAACTAGAAAGCTTATATGCAACCAGCCACCAAAACTCTTAGTTTTAGTTTGCTATAGTTTCAGTTTTGTTGTTTTTGTTTTTTTTTTCAGTGTCCAGAAGAGCACTTCATGGCGAAAATGTGTTTTCTGCCTCCGCAACATCAAGCTCTGGGTAAATCTTAGTCTTTAGTCGAGTCTCTGCAGGTGTGCCACTCTTATGAATGCCTCAAATCTGTATCAACATGCCTCTGAACTCTCTGTGCTCTGCAATCTGAATAATGAATCACTGTGCATGAATATTGATGGCAAGAGGAGACTTACACAGCCACGCAAGCAATCGTTCAGCTCTCAGCCATCTAGGACATTTGGAAATCTCATTTAAGGGTTTGATTAATCAAAAAAATTACTTGCTCATAGCATTAGTCAGCGAACTGAGTGCACCGAAACACTTTGATTTGATGCAGAAGGACAAAATGCTTGAAAATTATTTTGAAATGTTAAAAACACTAATTTGTCTTTACTTGAAAGCCTGTTACTCAAAACCTCACACATCACTGTCATGTGTTATAAAATCAGAAATGGCAGGAGCATTTGTTGAAGTCGTCTACCAATCGATACAGGTCACGAGTCCCAGTATCCCTTCATTACGGCTCATAGTCACTTGAAAAGCACTGCTTTAAGAGAGCTATCTGCTTTTCAAAAGCCTTTGTGGCACGATTCCCTCAGAGATTGTATTTATGATGAGGGTTTTCAAAGAATGTTGTGTGACTGAAAGTTGATGAGATGTTATTTTGTTCAATGACACATTTTTCGTTGAGGAGATAAATGGCCCTCCATGTTTTATGACGGGCAACAGCTTCACTAAGTGGCCAATTACGTTAATTGGATGACCCACCCCCTCTTTCCCCCCAACAGCTCAGCACAGAGAGAGTCCAGCTAGTCAAAGGTCAAAGTTGAAGACTCATTATCTCTCATCCAGAGAAAGACTGCTTGACTGAACTTTTTAATAGCCAGAACATTTGCGTTAAGGACATACTTCACGGCACACATCTTCACTGAACACATCAAAGGCATTTTTATGAATCCAGCTTGTTTTTCGCAGTTGTTCTATGTTTATAAATTACAGAACCCTCTTTTCGTTAACTTTACATTTGTTAAAAGAAGACATTTTCTCCCCCTCAAGTCATTTCAACTTACTCTGGAACACAAAAGAAGTATTTTTAAAGAAGATCCAGGCCAAACTCCAAAACGACAACAAAGCACCATAAAAACAAAAAGATATTACTATTTAAAATATATATATTTTTTGTTATTGAAATGAAGTGGAAATAAATTGTAAATATTACATGAAGAACTTAGAAAACTGAAGCTAAAATGAATACATTTAAAGGGGTCTTATGACGATGCTAAAAATAACATTATTTGGTGTATTTGGTGTAATGCAATGTGTTTATGTGGTTTAAGGTTAAAAAAACACATTATTTTCCACATACTGTACATTATTGTTGCTCCTCTCTACCCCACCTTTCTGAAACGCGTAGATTTTTAAAAGACTCATCGTTCTGAAAAGCACAGTGTGCTCTGATTGGCCTGTGATTGCATTGTGATTGGATGAATACCTCAAGCGTGTGACGGAAATGTTATTCCCCTTACCATATTTGGAAACACACAGCGTCTCCACGACATGGCGGCGGTGGCAACATTACTACAGCGAGAATAGAAGTTACGCCTTCTTTCTTTGTGTAAACATTTGGGTGGTGTTATGCACATCTTCTCACACAGTGAGGTAGATATATGGGGGTGTGTTTGAATAATGTGGTTTAGGAAGGCATGGACGAGTCTTAACTTTTATAAAGAATATCTCTTTGGGTTTGAGACTTTAGTCTTTGCAACTTTACGGATCTTATATATGCACAAACAGCTTGAAACACTCCAAAGACAAAGGAAAACTAGAAATTGCATTAAGTAAATAAATTACAGCTACATAGAAAAATTGAAAAACTAAGATAAATGACAAAAGTGTAAAAAATATCTAAAACTGAAATTAAAATTAAAAATTAAAGTTTTGATTCTCTATGCAATGTGACATCACACTGCATAGGGCCGGCCCGGGCCACAGGGGTTGATTGACAGCCCTGCATTGCTATAGTTTCCAACCTCAGCAGTTGTACGCTGTCCTCCATTTTCTCCACGCTCGAGCAGCTGTAATGTCAACAATGTATAAGACTGAACATAAGAGTCTTCATTTTCTCCCAACATCCGAGCTGCTGAGGACACAGTGGATTACTTTAATTTCAAGGTAATGCACCTCAAAATCTACCTAAATACATTTATGTCTGCGCAAATCATTTCATTCCAGACTGCTTTGTGAATGTCATGTCGTTATAGTGCTTAGCGTTTTAACAGTGTTTTTAATTGATCAACGGTACACTTGTGAGATTAGTTCGCGCCACACTGTTCGTTCGGTAGCTCGGTCGCGCGGCTCGGTCCATTGAGCTGTGCCGATGACAGGTCAGCGCAACGCAAGCTCTGTAACGTTTCGTCCCACATTCAGCATTCGACTTCCCATATGTACGACTGAACACCGGTACTCTTGCTCTCAGTCATGTTGCTTCTACTGGCTGTTTATTGCTGTAGGTATGCAATGCAGAGAGACGTATATGTGATGCCCTCTTCTGGAGACGGGGCCGGAATATGCAGCTCATTTGCATTTAAAGTGATACAGACCAAAACAGCTATTTTTTAGACACACCCCAAAAATGACATTTTCCAGCTGTTGTAATAAATTATCTGTGGGGTATTTTTAGCTGAAAATTCACAGACACATTCTGGGGACACCCAAGACCAACATTACATCTTGTAAAAAGGGGCATAATAGGTGTCCTTTAAAATATTTAAAAAATACTATATTGAGCAATATTTTCCAAGTCTTCTGAGCTTGATAGCTTTGTCTAAGGAACATTTTCAAAACTGAAGTTGTTTTACATCGAAAATCATTAATAGTTATTCATTTATGTAATAGTGAGGTCTGATTCATGAACTGTTCTTTTGAATCAGATTCTTTCAATGAAACGGTTCTTATCTGGTTCATAAGACCAGGGGCCGGTTGCATAAACTACTTAGACTAGTCTTAAAATGTTAGTCATCTAATTTGTTTTCTACAAGATTGGTCATAACTTTTTAAAGCCAGTTACAAAATAGTAGATTGGCACAATTTAAATAAGAAAAAAAAGACTGTTTACCTCTTGGCTAACTTAAGACACAGTCATAAAGGGGTGATGAACTGAGAAATCAAAATTCCCTTGATCATCTGACATATAAGAAGTCATTGTTCTATAAAAACATTCTGTAAGTTTCAGAACTGAAAACTTTCTTGTTAGTCTAAAAACAGCTTATATTGAAGCCAGTCTGCCAAAACGACAGGTTGTGGAATGTGCCACTTTATGACTTAATAGTGTGGCTAAACACTGCTTCTGCAGAAGAAAATCAACGTCTGCCTCTACATCACTGCCTGTTTAACCCCCCAACCGATTCACACATGTAGGTAAATAACAGGAGCGGTAAATGCAGGTCTATGCAGAAACCAAACAATAAACTTTATTTGATGAACTTTATTTTTAATGAAGTGCTAGACCGCATCAGTAAGAACTTGGTCCTTTGTCCACTTCATTTTACCAAGGATTCGTTTACAAACAAGGCACAATTCAACGCAGGATTACTGGATCTGATGTCGCACCACACAAGTGTGAGTAACTGTTTTCATTACGTGATTTGTCTGTTATTGATTGTTTGATATGTACTGAGTATTTATGCTTTTTTAACCTAAATCACATCAGCGTCCATCTATGAAGGATGTAGACTGTCAAACATACACAACTTTTTGCCAATCATAGCAGTGAGCATTTATTTCCAAGTCTACAATCCACCACACCAATTCAAATAGAGGATTCTAATGAGGGGGGTCAAAACAGTAATGAAAATAGCCTATTACTTCTAAATTATGATGTTTTTTTGATGTAAAAATCTTGACAACATTATAAATGGACCTCAGAGAACAGTAAAATATAATAAAAAAGGCAGTTCATGACCCCTTTAACACATGTTTATACAACTGGCCCCAGATCTTCACCAATCTTGAGAGCATTTTGAAAGCTCCAGTCACAATTCAATGTAACAGCATGAAAAAGAGTGAATTCTCTTTTTGTGTTCCACAGAGAAAAAAAAATGGAGTTTTGGAGTGAACGATTCCTTTAGCAACTTTGGTCACCTATTTTGTTCAAAGCACCTGGTCTATTTCTAAAAATACCTGCTTCATTGAAATATATGTCACAAACACTGAAAAAGATCCATGAAAAATAACAAGTGTCGTGTTATGACAACCCCTGAAGCTGTTACTGTCTAAGGGGCTCAGAAAAAGCATTCCTGAACACCCCTGACATTATATGTCATTCGAGACTGGCATCTTTTCTTTAGTGTTTCCTTTTACCTCAACTGCATTGTTCGTCCCTTGAGGGATAGTGAGATACAGCTCTATAAGCGTAATAAAGGCTGAATGTTGTCAGGAGCTCAGTAGGCTATGGCAGAGGCCTTAATGGGTACACTGAGTGCTCCAAAGGGTCTCAGTGCTCGGTCTTCCTCATTTTCAAAAAGAGACACATGATCAAGGCCATGCTGTTCCACTGGGGTGAGAAAGTCTTTTCTAATTGGTCTTTGTTTCTGAAATAGAATGCCCTTTGGTTCACAAGTCTGAGACCTTTATTTCTATTTGGATGGTACACAAAAGCCTAGTAGCTAAACTCTGTTGGGACATGCTTTATCCTGGAAAAATATTTCTGAATTAGTATTTTTGTGTTATTTTCCGGTAAAAAAAATTAAACATTTACATTTAGAAGCAAAACTGCATAAGATATTACTTTTTTTTAGAACATTATATATATTGAATTGAGTTTATTCTTTTAAAAACATTGGCACATATTTCTTTTTCTCATTTTAGGCATACAACTAACAGGTAAAGAGTAAATGCTTATCAAATACAATTGTTAGACTGGAAAATATAACATTACACATTCATAAAGAACAGTAAAAGAGATATGGACCACTATCGGAAAAAAAGAAGAAAGTTGGGTTGCAAATAATTATTTGAACTCTCTCAAAGACTAACTCTTTAATAGAGGAGCAAGTGAATATATTCATCTCATAATAACGAACTAAAAGAGACCAAGGGTCAGCTCATAATTAGAATAATAAAAACCCTAAGACATACGTGACAAACAATTAATGAGCTTGAGCGTGACAGTCATACCTACAAGTCTACAAATTCCATTGAGGCTTCTACTAAACATTTGAACAAAGTTTAGAATATATGAGTCAATAAATATCATGTACACATTAATATTATTGTTAATATGAAAATTATTATGAATTTAATTAATATTTACAAATTAATATGCATCATATTTACTTAACTAAATAATGTTTATAAGACAGAAATGATCAAGTAACTGCTTTACTGTACTGCTCCTTCAGTAGCTGTAACATTTTTCTCCCAAAAGCATGAACTTTCTGTCCAGGAGTTTGGTTTGTTGAGCATATAAAAAAAGAATTGATAAACTGTCAGGTCCTGCTGTTAAAACCGATCCCTGTCATTTTGCATCATCTGAAACATCTCCTACATGATGGAAAGGATCAGAAGATGGATTTTTAAAAACCATACATGTGCTACTATAAATCTAAAGCCTATATGGTTAATCATACTGTTCTTATGTTGTAAAATTGGTTTGAAGTGAGAAGTCTTAAATGCCCAAAAGGTTCCTGGTATTATACATCAGCTCATCATGAAAGATGCTGTTATTTACAGCATAAATCCCTATATTTAACACACCTTTGTGTTATATTTGTCCCTGACCAGCACATAGTCACCCGAAAGCCTGCGTTCACCTCTCGCTGTCTGCCTGTTTCTAAATAGAGCAGCATAATTTCAGATGTATTCTGTTTCCTGCATCCCAACATCCTCCCCTAAGACTGCAGGGCGTAAAATGTATTTTCCATCTATCTTGCATCTTTATTCACTGCTCAGTAAGCAGCCCAGCCCGATGATTCCCCATTTCAATTCATTTTAGGCTCCAAGGTATTTCTTCATTCAGGACATCAACAAATGAAAATGATTGGAAACTGGCCTCACTGTCCCAGAAAGTAGCTTTCTGGATAATTCAAGACTCCATTCAGCTTATAATCATATTAAGTATATGCAGTTACTTATAGGGGGCTGGAGGCAGAAAGGCAGCTCTCGGCGTGCAGGCCAATGTTCCCGTAATGATCGAAACTCAAGGATGGTGCAATCGATCAACCCTCCATTTGTTCCCATTGCAGCCTTGAGAATCACTACTTACTGTACACAAAGTCCCGCCCCTCTCAACCCTCTTTCAAACCGAATACTGTCTCAGTCCTATAGTTGTAATGGGTGCTGTTTTGAGAGATACAAATAAGCAGTATAACCGGTGATTCTGTGCACAGTACAAATTCAGCATTGAGTGGTTCTTCGTACAGTAAGTACTGCTCTCACTTTTAGATGTGCCCTTCCTCTTTCTCCTCCATTATTCATCTGTTCTTACAGATCCCCCATGTTTTTGCCCTTAGCACTCTACCCCTGTAACACATGTAATATAATAGCTGGCTTCTTACAAGTGCAACAGCAGACACTCATCAGAGCAACATAAACTATTAAGCAGTGAGAACTCTTAACACAGTACTAAGTAATGGAAGTACATTGTAATGAAACATGACATTTTATTTGTAAGTTTTGGTTACTATGTTGTGCATTTAAGACTGAAAATTAAAAATAATAATAATAATACATAAAATAAATGCATTTTCAAAGACTCTTATCTAAGCAAAATGCTAAATTTCTTTTATATAAATTTAGGTGTTATATCAAAAAATACTTTTTTTGGTTGAATGAGAGATATTGTGTCTAGATGTTTTTTTCCCCCCTGAGTGACAGGCCTTAGAGTAGTTTCTTCCAATGCCTCAGCGGTTGTGATCACTGAAGCACAGGAACTGATGTTGGATAGCAGGGTCTCCAGCTGAATTAGCCCATATCTAGTTTCTGTGAGCACAATACCTTCTCCTCTGCCACCTGATGCTGCACGACTGGCCTATTTTCTTCTCTCATTGAGCAATGGAAAGTTATTATATGGTTCAACTTATTCCATGAGCAACGGTGATGACATTATAATCAATTAATTATTGAGGGAGGCTAATTAGCATCACATTGTACTCGTGACAGCAGGTGGTTTCCAACTCGTTCAACGCCACAAAGGTGAGTTTCTTTCTTCTGTGGAACATAAAAGAAGATATTTTGAATAATGTTGGTAACCAAACTGTTTTGGTAACCATTGACTTTCAGTGTATGGACCAAAAAAAAAAAAAAAACTTTATGATGCACAGAAGAAAGAAAGTCATACAAGTGAAGGTGAGTAAATGATTACAAAATGTATATTTTTGTTCAGAGAAATACAAGAAAGCCATTTTAATTAACTGGACAAAGGTTCTGGCTAATATGAGAACAGTGCTATATAAGCTCCAGTTCACACATTTTTAGTATATTTACTATAGTTTATTAATACATTTCTCAGAATTCCACAGATTTTTTCCCAAACTGAAGCAGAAAAAGTGTAAAATATCTGTAGATTCCATTTGGGTCTGTCAATAAGTTGATAAGAAAAGGCAAATGCTATTTGCATCAAATTAAAGTAGTGGTAGATACTGTTTGAATCAAGTATAAATATCAACAAAGAGTGGCAGCTGCTATTTAAGTGTAAATTAAACTAATATGCTATTTATACTAAAGGAAATGTCTGAGTAATGATGGGTGGCGTTAGTGAGAAGAAGAAGTCTGCCAACAAAGTTGGCTTTTTGTACTCTGTGTAAACACACTGCCTATTAATGCCCATTAAGTTGTTGATGCTTACAGATATTTTTAAAGGAGACTTTTGGCTTACCTCCACTGCTGCCTTAGCTCTCTCATACTCTTCCTCCAGAGACTGGTTTCTGGACAGGAGTGTGCTACCCCACCTTTGGTCTTTGCTCAAACGGCCCTGTCAGACACACGCACACAGAGCAGGAGTCAGAGAGAACGTGCTCAGCCATCTCTCAGTCACTCTGACAGGAGAAAAGGCCCTGCCCTTGCCAACCCCTGATGCCAGAGGCAAGGAGAAACGCCAGCATTAGCAGCACAGGGTCTTCTTGTTTTCCTCTTTCTTTCTCACTTTCACTCCCTTTTGAGGTCCTGCTGTCCACAGCTAATGTTCTCACACTCAAAATGGCTCAGGACTGGCTTGTCATGCACAGCGCGCTGCCCTCGCACATATTTCTCAGTATGCAAATCTGAAAATAGCATGGCAGGAGACCTTTGCTCAGCATGAATCGTCAAATATGCACCCGTTTCAACACTGTACACCTGAAGACATGCTTCACATGCGGCAAAGCCATTCATTTTGACTACACTGCTGTGTGTGTAAACCACACAGCAACAGAAAACAAGCTTACTGCAAAATAAAACAACAGTAAGATCTCAAGGGTTTTATTTTCTCAGGGTCATAAAGGCTTTATCTGGATGGGTTTCAAATTTTTGAGGGTGACATATGGGCTTAACAAACAATAGGAGCCTTTTGTTTACATTTGCTGATGGCTTAAGACGCTATAAACTACCACACTATTTTTGTTAAAGGAATAGATCATCCACAAATGAAAATTTGCTGAAAATGTACTCACCCTCCAGCCATCCAAGATGTAGATGAGTTTGTTTCCTGGTCGAAATAGATTTGGAGAAAGTTAGCATTACTCTCTTGCTCACCAATGGATCCTCTGCAGTGAATGGGTGCCGTCAGAATGAGAGTTCAAACTGTTAATCAAAGCATCACAATAATCCACAAGTAATCCACACGACTCAAATTCATCAATTAAAGTGTCTTTTAAAGTTAAAAGCTTTATCATTAGGAAGGTTTTAGCTTCAAACCGTTACGTCCAGCTAAAATACCTCTATCCACGTTCTTGCTTTAGTCAGTAAAAAAGTTGTGTTGTCTGAATTAGGAGAGAAATATGCACACACGAGAAAAACAGTCCAAAACAGTAAATAAGTAGGTTGGTCATTTGGATTACTTATGGATTGTTGTGATGTTTTGAACTCTCATTCTGACGGCACCCATTTGCTGCAGATGATCCATTGGTGAGCAAGTGATGTAATGCTAAATTTCTCCAAATCTGTTTTGGTGAAGAAACAAAAGTCTATATCCTGGATGGTCTACGGGGGAGTAAATTCTGAGCACATTTTCATTTTTGGATGAACTATTCCTTCAACAATACTGTAAAAAGTGATGCTGACTTAACTTAAAAAAATTGAGGAAACCCTATGCCTTAAAATTATTAAGTAAATAATTTTAAAAAAAAGTAAAGTGACAATTGTAAATTCAATTTTTTAAGTTGACCGCTGCTTAAAATTTTTAGTTTAGTTAACTAAAATTTCAGTTGTCCCTTAAATTAACATTGGTATCTTAATTTCAAGTTGACTAAACTAAAATTTTTACGTCGGGGTAACTTTAAGTTGAAACAACTTTTTGAAACATTTTTTTTATAGTGTAGGTTATTGATAGGGCTGTCAATCGATTAAAATGGTTAATCAAACTAATTGCCAATTAATTCATTGCATTTAATACTTCAGTATATCTTCCATCTAGCTGTCTTTAAAGTGGTTCAATGGTAGAAAAATTCCTTATTACAAAATGAATGTACTGGCCAGGGGGCATGATTAATTGTGCTACTTTTTAATTGCATTTAAAAAAATAATCACACTAAATGCACATATAAAAGTGACAGCCTTAGTTGTTGCATTTTCAGTGATAATAATGTTATGTTTTTGGTGCTCCTTAAACTTTAAAGTTGCTTGTCATTTTAATGAATAATGTAATCATAGAGTTACCCTTTAAAATCCACCCTCTGTATGTAGCTTTGTATCTTGTTCTTAGGTCATTCTAAATGTCAAGTGCTGAGCTATCAATGGAAAACTTCCATTTCCCCAATTCAATTCTCAGCATAACAAAGCCTTCCAGGCAGACTGAATCAAAGGAATAGGATGAAGTATTTGCCACCTGCCTCATTGGATATTAATCAATTACCAAGGTTACCAAGTTAAACGGATTTCATACAGGAGGCTATAATGGAGGCCTCAAAAAGGACAATTGGTCTTGCTTCATTGTGCTGGTGCAGCTCTGTATAATTACATTTAATGTGCCCTGTCAGACCCCGTGTCAGTGCAACAATTACCTTTAACATTACGCATTCCATTTCCACTGCCACTCATGGCCGGAAGACAATTTGAGCTTGATGTTCTTAGAACCATGCAGTTCACATATACTGATTGCTCCATCATGACTAGTCTTAACAAATGTAAGACAAACGAATCTGTACTCCATATGTAATGTTTAGGTAAATAAGGGTCAATGACATGTAAGAGTGTAAAGAAACATGAATCATTATTCTTTTTAAAATATGAGTTTTGAAGTTTTAAAATAGAATTTCAATGTGAAAAGTATTTTTTTTAACAAATATTCTGAATTATTAATTTATAACTCTACCATTCAAAAGTTTGGGGTCAGTAATTTAAAAAAAATTTTTTTTTTGTGAAAATGAATACTTTAATTCAGCAAGGATGGAGACTGGAGTAATGGCTGCTTTGCCATCACAGTAATAATTTTCCTTTTTAAATATATTAAAATAGAAAGCAATTATTTTAAATTGTAATGATATTTAAGTATTACTGTTTTACTGTATTTTTATCAAATAAATGTAGCCTGGGTGAGCATATGAGACAAAAACATTTAAAAAATCTTACCGACACCAAACGTTTGAACAGTAGTGTATTGATGCATTTTTGGGGAGTCACACCACATGACATTTTACAACCTGACTATAAACGTGATGAGCAAATCAAAGGCACTAGAGGAGACACCCACTGCTGGACACCATATATCTGGTGTAATTTAATTTATGCTTTTCCAAAAGCAAACTTGAGGAACATTATACAACCTCCGGTGTTCATATTGACCAGTGGCTGGTCAATAATTAATTTAATAATTATCTAATCATGATAGATAGCAATACAACAGACCTGCATGCTTCACTGAGGGGAGAAGCGTGTAACATTTGTACCCTGTAGCACCACAAGAAATGTGAAAATCCTTGCAAACTGTGACCTGCCCTGAGGACGTCACTTGAGTTCATTACTTGCCATGAAGTATTGCCAAAATGGTTTGGTCTTTTTTGTATTGAATTTGGTGGTGATGCTGTTGCCATGGTGCAAATGCATAGATCATTCAGAGATTCATACAAAGAGTGCACATAGAGGCTTACATGTCTTCCACTAACATATTGCCTGTTGAGCTGAAAAAAGAATTCTAGATGTTAGCACAGAATTGTTCCTGGCTAAAAAACAAACCATTCACAGGTTCAAGTGTATGGACTTACAGTAATATGATACAACTACAACGAGTGGGACATGTGGGAAATAACATGTGAAAGTCACTGACACGTGCACAGATGATCATGACTCATAAAAAGAGTGATAAGTGTTGCTTGGTGTTGCACTTACTTGAGTTACTGGCACGGCTTCCGCCTCTACTTTATTATTGACCTCCAGGGAGTTCCTGGGGGCAGTGTCTAGCTGAGTCTTGCAATCCATAGACCTGAGGTTATATCATAAGAAATTGATGTGAAAAAAGGTATTCATATCTTTTAGATACCCAGAAAGTGTGTGTTTTCATACTAATTTTTAGAGCAGCACCTTACCACACAAATTCACCAGAATTTTTTGATGAACGTCTTCTCTCAAGTTTCCACTTTCTGCTACTATTTCGCTCCGGGTGTAGGTTGAGTTCTTCCCATTTGTCCAAAGAAGATGGAACTGCTACTGTAAACAAAATGAGGCCATGTTGTTTGACAGAGATATATAATCATACTGCAACCCAAGTAAAACACAAGCAACACCACAGTTTGAAGAATATGCAGTATGCACATATTGAAGAGGGCAACTACATAACGATATGCAAACCTGTAATGTTCTTTTTACGGAAAAAGTACTTTACGTTACAGAACTTGTTCAGTTAATGTAATGAAAAACACAGTTTAATTTGTGTAAACATCTGATTTCCCTTGGCTGATTTGCAAGAGTGCTTCTCAGCTTAACAGCCTTTCACTTTAGCTGTGTGACGCTTAATACCTGAGTCCAATGAAATCTTTTCTGGTGTGCGGGAACAGGGTATACTCTGTTCAACATCCACTTGGATCAGCTCTGTTTCATCGGGCTTCTTCCTGTACGGTGTGCCCTTAGAAGAAAGAGGGCTCTTCCTGTCTTTGCTGTGTCTTCTCCCACCAGGCTCACTCAGATCCAGCAGGTCCAGAGAGGAGGACAGTACTGGACATAGGAAGCAAAACGAAAATAAATATCATCTACTTTTATTTGTCTTCCTTCTCCAGAAATGTGGGATGCATTCCCTGGCCAATGCCAAGTTTTGAGTATAAGTTACTTTAGTAAACTGCTAGAGCAAAAGTAAAAAAAAAAAAAACGTTATGATGGTCTCAAATTGAGTGAAAGTTGGTAGCTCATTTCACCACAGAGGAACTGAGAGGGTGAAGGTTCTGGAAATCAACATTATGCCTCATTGTCAAGGAACTTCCATGCACCATTTGCTCACTGACTGTAAATAGCGGGATATAATAAACGCTTAAACGGATAGTTCACCCCGAAATGAAAATTCTGTCATTAATTAGTCACCCTTATTTCTCTCTAAACCCGTATGACCTTTATTCATCTTTGGAACACAAATTAAGATATTTTTGATGAAATCGTGAGAACCAGCGTTTGTTTACAGGAGCAAAGGAAGCAAAGTTTCCTTACTTTTGCAAAGGAAAACCAGTCTCCTCTTGGCTTATATCGAAATCCTCCGACATTTTTCTTTACAAATCCTCGTTTTGTACTTCTAATTCGAGACTGATGTTTTGTTTTGCTCTCTCCTCTGCGCTTCCGCATTCATCACTTCTCACTGGTGCATAAGCTACACATACGTCCTCCGCCATCTGCCAGAAAGGCACTCTCTCTCATGAACGTGCGTACGACAGTAAGCAGAAGTTACAGATTACTGTTTATAACGTTTTAAATATGGATATATTTCTTACAAAAATGCATCGATTCACTACATGATGCCTTTATTCACCCCCCGGAGCCATGTGAGGCACTTTTTTATTATGGATGGATGCGCTTTATTGGACTTCTTTTAGACTGTTGAACGAGAACACCCACCCACTGCCATTACAAAGCTTGGAGGAGCCAGGACATTTTTTAATATAACTCTGATTGGATTCATCTGAAAGAAGAAAGTCATATACACCTAGGATGCCTCGAGGGTGAGTAAATCATGGGCTAGTTTTCATTTTTGGGTGAACTAACCCTTTAATTTTATGAAGCTACAAGAATACTTTGTGTGCATGTTCTAATGTAGAACCTGGATGTGCTGTGCCTTGTTTGCAAGCAGAGGAATGCACACGCATGTGTCAAGGTACTCTCGTGAATGCACGTCGAAGACTGACACGGAAGAGAAGCTCAATAAAGTCATTATTTTCTATGCTCACAAAAAGTAGTATCATAGCTTCATAATATTAAGGTTGAACCACTGATGTCACATGGACTATTTTAACTAAGTCCTTACTACCTTTCTGGGCCTTGAACGTTGTAGTTGTGTTGCTGTCTATGCTTTCAGTGCATCAGTTATGGTTGTCAGGAAAGTAAAAAAAAAAAAAAAAGTTTGACCAATTCATACGTCATCAATAGCTGTTCATTTCCGTGATTTAGTATGACTGTATTTACACCAGAAACAAACTGTACCAGAGTTTGCATGACTCATACCCAAGACCGCTCTTTTAGACTTGTGTACGGTTCACAGGTGCGCACCTGCCTTCAGAAAACAATGTTCACATTATCCAAACAATCTGAACTCGGACATCAATCAAACCTGGGAGTGCACCAATAGTGCTAGTGTGAAAGCATCAACATCCTCTCATCCCTTATCCATCTCTTGCATCTTCAACGGATTAAAAAACATTAACCTTTGGGAGCTACTGTCATGAACTGATGTGAGCTAGCAAGTTTTTGCTCAGTTTCGAATTAGCACATCAGCCAAAAGACCAGAGTTTAAAGGAAAGAAAAAACACAGAATAACACATCCTAGCTTAGTTATTGCTCTAGGCACTTATCTACCTGCATGGTCAAGCAATAAAAGACAGCAGGCAGTTCCGACAGCTCAGGGGCCAGTGTCAAATAATCTTTGATGTTGCATGATCCTCTCCAAGAGAACAAAGAGTGTTTGATATAGTGTATATATATATACACTTGATCAAGAACACTCTCTACAGAACACTGTGTTCTGCTGCAGAGGATGAAGGTTTGAGAAGAATGTGTTCATTCAATATTTAGAGGGAATGTAGTCAGCTTTCTGATTAGGTGAGATTTAAGCATAAAACTTTTAGATGGTTAAACCCCCCTTATACGTGAACTTTAAGAACAGATGCTCTGGACATATTCTACAGCGTCTACCCCCTTCCTGTTACCCTTCTGGCTTGCAGAACAGAGGTCTTCATAACCAGGTGGTAGACAAAATATCCATGCAGGTCAGTACTGCAGATGCCGACATTGAGAATGCTTGATCCAAGCCTTGAGGGCTCGACAGCACACCTTCTGAAATCTGGCACAAACATCAGAGCTGAAACCAGGTTACCACCACATGCTTTTGTCTCTGCCGACCACACAAAGACCAGCCTGGACACCAAATACCTCTCAAGACTTTAAGATTTTCTGAAGCCCTTTACTTTAAACCAAGCTTACAGAGCATTAACCTCAGATATCAATGTAATCAAGAAGTTTCACAATCATTGCATTCACATGTACAATAAAACATTGATAACTGGGTCAATGACATACGAGTGTGTCTATGATAACGAAAAGCAAGAAAAAATGTTTAGGAAGTTATAAAATTAATAATTAATTTGATAAAAAGTTCTAGAAATGCACTCTATGCATTCATGTTGGTTTTGATATGGTTTTGAAAAACGTTTATATATTTAATAATAATTAATAAAATATTTTTCTTTCACCTTGAAGACGTGTTTATTTTTGAGTAAATTAATAGACAGGAAAACATCGAATGTAATGTTGACTCAACTATCAAAAATCGCATTATAAAAATATAAAAAAATATTTTAAACTCAAAAGTTCATTATAAAAAACCTGTCAAACAGACGAAAACTATGTTAACATGACATTTTAAAATCATCCACCTTTTCTCTGGTGTTGATGTCAAAATTATAAAGCAGATAAACATTTGCGCATAGAATAAGCTGTCAAAGCACTGGTAAATGTGGTACTGAAATTGTTATAATGAGTAAAAATGTATCTAGATTTAGGTTTTTACACGATCTTACACATTGTTGGCTTATTACTATTATTTAATTCAATGACTTCACAGTTTGTACTCTGTTTGTAGATGCTTAAGATGTAACACAGAAATGAAAGTGTTGTGGTTTAACATACGTCTTGCTTTGAATCTCATAAGCTGTCTTAAAGAAAGCAGTATAGGAGTCCTGACGCTTTGATAATATGATAGTCTGAAGATTCTGAAACCAAAGCAAGTCGTGATTTTTTTATTACTAAAATGAAAAATGAATCAAAAGCTCACTCGGGAGAATCTGCCAGAGAATAATAATTGAATTCAGAGGCATTCCTTCTAAAGATTACAGCAGTTCCCATTAAAGACCTGAATATAAATTTCTATAATCAGCTCCATTCCTTTTACAGACAGACACTGCTTTAAAAAAGCCTGGTGTTCCTCTAATCATTCCAGTTCTTCTTACATTTTCAGTTTAAGAATTTAGTTTAATTAAGCATAACAAGTATACAATCATATTAATAAACATTATGCAAAAAATATATAGAGTGGTACCAACAAGAAACTATGACTTCAATGCAGTGTTTACTTGGCAATTGACTCTGGCTTGGCATACTCAACTGCACATAGATCAATAACTGACGCTTTTACTATTTGTTTGACAGACTGAAAATCTTTCATACTGTGAAGTAAGTATTTTGTGACATCTTGATTGCAGAAAGTTCTGCCTGGTAATTTCTGAACCTCAATTCACATTATGTTCAAAGGCACAGTAATTAACACACTGCTGCTTTATTACAAGCAATCGAAAGATCCTCCAAACATAATCTGTTGGTAAATAGAATATGCTGTTTTCCACAATCAGAAAGTAAACAAGAAACAGGGAGTAGGAGTGGTTGTCTTAATTGCTTTGTGGTGTAGGCAAGTGAAGGTGCAAGTGAAATAAATACAGTTTTAGTTGCTCAGCCTCTCATGCAGTAAGAGGCCACTTACTTCCTCATTTAGTAATGTGTCTGTCTGCTCTGCTAATCAGTGGTGAAGACGTATGTAATGCAGATGACATTTGTGAGGAATTAAGTAGGTAGAAACTTAAGAATGAGCAATATTTGGTGTTAGCAGCCACCATTGATATTTGCCATATTACTGTAATATCGACTCAAAATATAAATAATATTACAGATTTCTCTTTAATGTTGAATTTTGATTGGTTTTTAAGGCATCAGTTTGCATTCCGTTTGTTTCATTAATGTACTTAATTATGTTAAATAAATGTCTTGATTGAATTGAAAATTACCTATTTAGATTAATAAACAGTTCATTTTAAAGTCATTCAACTCAGCAGCCATCTTCGTAATGCCATCAGGCATGCAAGTACATCTATTTGAATTTCAATCAGAAATAAAAATTGAACAACACTGGTATCATAAATTATGCTATTTTAGTTCAAATAATGCATAAAACAGTATTTTTTAGGTTGGGCCATTTCTAGTTTCCATTAAGTGTTACAGTTTCTCCTATTCACTTTTGAACAATCATGCATGCTGAGAAATGACTGGACAACAAAATATATATATTTTTCATTGTAGGCCTACACTATCATTCAAAGGTTTGTGTTGGTAAGATTTCTAATATGTTTTTGAAAGTCTCTAATGCTCACCCAAACATTTATTTGATCAAAAATACAGTAAAAAAGTAATATTTTGAAATATATTATTACAAATTAAAACAACTATTTTTATTTTCAGATATATTAAAAAGTATATTATTTGTGTGATGTGAAAGCTGAATTTTAGCAGCCGTTACTCCAGTCTTCAGTGTCACACGATCCTTCACAAATCATTGTAAAATTGTAGTTCAGTGCTCAAGAAAAGCATATTATTACTAACACAGTTAAAAATGGTGGTGCTTAATATTTTTCTGTGGAAACCATGGTACATTTATTTCAGGATTCTTTAATGAACAGAAAGAACAGAACAGCACTTATTCAAAAAATACAGCACTTCTTGATTTTTTTTTTTTTTTTTTTGCCAAATTTTTACTATAACTTTTGATAAATTCAATTAATACTTCAGTCATTCTTGAGACATGGGACAAAACATGTCCAGCAATTGTAACTGCTATCAGGTTTAAAAAATAAAAATATTTTCAATTGTAAATGTTATGGGGATTAATAATAGAATGTATTTAACACAATTATCCCCTTCAATTTAATTTTATCATTATTATGTGAAATCTATAACACTTATTGTCTTCTCACTACATCTAAAACAGTGTGTCCACAGAGAAGGGTTCAATCATTCATATGCTATAAAATGGACAAAAAAATGTTTTATGATGAAAAAGACCTTGTTTTATCAAAAGCAACACTTAATAATATCTCATATCAAAGCAAGGTTGTTGTTCAGTGACACATGCATGTTTCATAAGGTTTCAAAGTTGTGTCCCCACTTTTTGTCAACACCGTCAGACATTCATTAAAATATAATAAAATCAGGGAATATCAGGGGCAGCTGTCACTCTAAAGGACCCCTTGCCACAGTCCTCCTCTGCAAAGTACATCACTGTCAGACAGGCTCTGGTCAGTTTTATAGTTTTAGAATATTTTAAATCCTAATGTTAATATTTCCTGTGTCACAACCATGATATGTCAACACCATCTTCCAATTTCTGAGGAAATTATTTGAAATATTTAGATCATTTTATTCTCCTGAAGCAGGTTCCATTAGCATCTAGCATCAACAGAAAAAAATAAAATGGCTACTACATGAACTCCATTTGTTTTGTGAAAGAAATGCCAAATTTGTCAACACCGTCAGATGTCACCACCGTCAGATTTTGTGTTCCAATAATATATCAAAATACTTAAATGTGACTCTTGAATAAAAGCTTTATAAACAATAAAATACTCACTGTTTGTTGTGTTTGTTTTAATACAGTAATTGATTGATTCAATGTATTTGATAGTTAAAAATATTACAAATTCAGGTTTTCGTCACCACCGTCAGATGTGTCAACTCCGTCAGTTCTGTCACCTCCGTCAGATGAATATTTTGATAATATTTTATTATTATATTTTATATTTGTTGAGGAATTGTTGCTCACATGTGAAAGTGTAATCTGTTGCTAACATGAGAATGTGTTTTGAAATGTTAAAAACATCTTGAATGCTGTTAAAGATAAAGTTGAAATTATATTACACAGTCCAAGGTAAAAAGCACATTTTGTTAAAAAAAGAGAAAAGTTGGGAGGTTGTATCAAAGCATAGCTCAGTAGCTTAGTACATATAAGATACATAAATGTAGTTTCATTTGTCTGAGTACAAGGTTTTATTCTTTCAATTTTGCACCCTGTTTTGTTCCACTTCTCAAGAATGACTGACTTGCTGAATTAAAGCATTAATTTAAATAAACAAAATCTTACTGACCCTTAACTTTTGAATGGTAGTATCAAATCACAAATTCAATCCATCTACTATACTTGTTTTTGGTTCTTAAAATCAAATTCTATTGTAAATGAAAAGATGTTGAAACGTCAGAATTCTAGTATAATAGTACAGTGTAGTGGAGCATAGTACAGTGTAGAAGCAGAATTGCTGAGGAAGTATGGGAAGGTCAGTATGGTACCTGCTGTGTTGGAGGTTACTGGGCGGGCAGCTCCATCACACTTGGTCTCGCAAAGGAAATCATCGATGGAAGGACTCAGCAAGGGACGGCTCTCTTGTTGCTCACTCACCAGCTGAAAAAATCAAGCGGAAGAGTGTGATGAGATCTACATTAATGCACTTGGCCTCCTGTTCTCCTATTGTTTTAGTTGCAGCCAGGCAGCCTCCATTGCACCATGACATCTCTGCATGTGACTGGTAACACTGGTAGTCACCACCCTTTCAGCTGCTGCCTATTTACAGGACTGAGACGACAATTCTCACCTTGCCCCCCTCGTGCAAACGTCCCAAGCCTGAGGATGTTTCTCCCTCCCTTTCTCACTTAAACAGAGGGAAAGCAGCCCAGTAAAATCACAAATAGTATGTGTCGTGTTTGTTTTTCTATTTCAGAGAACATAATTGTGTATGAATGTAATTATGACAAGGTGTGAGGCTGTCTTTATAAAGCCCCTCATCGGTGTACTATGTGTACTATGTGACAGAATGTGTGTATGTTCTCTTGAGAGACTGGCATAGAGGTGGCCCTGTCTAACAGAATGGAAAAAACACATCAATCATCATCTGGTTGTTCTCACAGTGTTCATTCAGCCATACCACAGTCTCCTCGGAGGAGAGCACTTTTGTGGGCAGTGCATGGCTACAGCAAATCTGCATTTTCAGCCATAACTACGTCTCTTTTGAAAATGTAATCCTTTAGCGAAAAGATTAAAGGGATGCTTAATCTGTCTTCTCAATGTGGATAAATTAATTAATTTCTTTCTACATATCGCACATACTAAAATAAAGGCTAGTGTATTTGTAAGTCCATACAAGAGTGGCATTAGAATCTTTAGGATTAAGTTCTAGTCATATTTTTCTCTGCTGTTGTACAATTTTATTGTCTAAAGCGGGACCATATAGTACCTGAGAAACAGGTGAATCAATTCATTTGATTTTATAATCTTCATGTTTACATCATTTAAGACATGAAAACTGATCACACCAGCTGAGGCAAACATTTTTAACTGTATATATATCTTCAACCCCTTGAACACTTTCTCCCTTCTCTCTCTTTTTCAGATTTGCTTATGCGACTGGAAGCAGCTAGCTACCAAGCTAACGCTTGCTAATGTGTGAATAAGTAGCTACTTTGTGAATATATGTGAATATATTATTTTGCTCAGTACTAATTTGATACCTGGGTTTCTGTCTGTAAGGTTGTTTTTTAAAAGTCGTATGGTTATGGTCATATCCACCAGTAACAACATGCTGGGGGTAAATGTGATGTTTGTATTGAGTGCTTTGAAGGTCAAAAGTCACTAAACACGCTGTGAATGAATGTAGTGGGATAGATACAGAGTTAATGAGTAGACACTATTCATTTAGTGTCCATACGTTTGCTAATAAGCTTGCTAAGGTACACTACCATTCGAAAGTTTGGGGCCAGTAAAATTTTCAAAAGTACAGTAAAAACAGTATTACTGTGAAATATTATTAGATTTTTAAATAACTGTTTTTTATTTTAATATATTTTAAAATGTAATTTATTTCTTTGATGTCAAAGCTGAATTTTCAGTTATTACACTAGAATAAATTTTACTTACCCAAACTTTTGAACAGTATTGTATATGTAGCTTGCAGTTAAGAATTAGGTTGTAGATATGAAATTGAACTGATGAAAGTGTCTGCAACCCAAAGTTGTATTGACTCTACACAAATATAAATTCTCAAGAAAATATAAATATGCTGCTCTGAAAGTCACCTGAATTTAATACTTTGAAGCTGTTTTTGTGAACAAATTCCCCTGGGTGAGAATCCCCTCTGTGACCCAGTATGGATGAAAGGCTAGAACACCCCTGGTTTGCATGTTGTTGACATTTGTTTCCTGCAAATAGTGCAAAGATACTTATTACAGGGCTGTGTCATCAGAACGCTGCTGGTTGTAAAACAGCACACATGTAATTTCACGTCACATTCACATATCCTCTATACGGGCTTAACAACAACAGGCACTTCATGCAACGCTGCTTAAATTAATGGACTGTTGCGTGTTTATCCTTTAAAGCAATTTGATTAAAAAACTCTGACCTTATCAAGACTAGCTTAATTGAGGGCTGCTGCATTTCCCCTCGAATGTCTTTTTAATTTGTCCAGGGCTTAAATAAGACCATAGAGACAAACGTCCGGCAGGAATTAATTTAGAGATGGACATAGAAAAAAAATAATTAATGATAATGAAAAAATGGATTATACTTCTCTAAGCAAAAATTGGCTGTACTTGACTATTTCCTGGTATATATATTCAAACTGTACAAAGGTTTGTGATCTCCTCGTACAGTAGCTTGACAGAAGCTTTGAAATAAATACTGAATATTCATGAATAACACGAGCAGTGTATGTTGGCCAGAGCACTTGGGAGAACATTCCTGTTGTGAGAGTCTGTGCCAGAACGCTGACCCAGCAGTCTTAATTGGGTTGCACAGACATCTCTGGCTCTGCTGGTGTCAGGGAGGAGATTTATTCCTTTGCTGGCTGGAATGTCTGATCTTACCCAAGCTGAACTCCTGCTGTTACAACACCTTGTACATTTTTGATGGCAGTCAAGAAATGATGGTACTCTGTCTTCAAACTGTTGTCTTTGCCTAGCATCTTTCTTTTGCATTTTTGCATTTTTCTCCATATGTCTTATTTAACAGCAGATTTGCTGATCAGCAATCAATTGAAGTGTCAGCCTGGGTGATGTAACAGCATCTTCCGTCCGGATGTTTTATTATATAGGGGAGCTAGATTTGGGGCTCACTTTTAATTTGCCCCTCTAAGTCTTGTTATAAAAGCATAACTTCCTCCCTTGTGAATGCCAGCAGAACAAGGACCATAATGAGAGGGGGAGACTTATTTTGGGAATATTTTGGGCTCTACTGTTTAATTAGATTCCTCTGTATTCAGTTTAAAACTGTTTTTCACTTTAGGCACAAATGGGTTGCTGACATTAATAGGAATTATTAAGGGGACAAAACTCATTCTTGTAATTAGAGTAGATAACTGCAGTCACATTGCAGAAAAGTTTTTTATTAACTCGGATTATTTCAATTGAAGGCAGGTTGACAGAGGATTTACCTGGCTGTTCTGTCTGAGATAAAATTTGGTTTGTCTATAGTTAAAGTTTGGTGCAAATTGAAAAAAAATTACACATTAGGAAATAAATTGTGTCTGTGCAAAGTTATCTGAATAGCGTACACTCACATGAGATGAAGACTGTACTCATTAAAGTGTTCTATAAAAATAGTTTTAATTATGTATGAACACCGGGTCGCCATGATGTGACAACTAAACGTCGGAGAGAATCCTTTAAGTAAAAGAATACATTGACAGTGTGAAATACAGTCATGCGGCTCACTATAAATGATATTACATTATATTCAGCCAAGACTTGAACATCAAGGTCACATAGTTTGGTTTTAATTAGGATTTGATTATTCATGTAGTGCATAATGTACTATTCTGAGATTCATTGTGCTTCTGATGTCCCATCTTCCCATGGTACTCAGAGGCATTTATAGTAACTACATTTAGCCTTGTGAATGCTGATTACCCTTTCAAGACATGGCAAATTGTACAGTAATTGTATAGCAGAATAAACTTACTGATTGAATACGTATGAAAAAATAATGGTGATGGACTTCTCGGGGATTCCTTTATCTATATGAAAAGGAATTTTCTTCAGTTGTTCTCAGCTACACTTTATCACAACACAAGCATGTTGTACCTCCTCACTTTTGTCTTTGTGTTTGAGCCCGAGGGCAAATCCTGAATTATGTCATGGAAAACTTCCACTAATTGTGTCATGTGGGTTTAGCTCCTGGTGACAACTCCAATATATTGTTGTCAAGGGAACCTGGAACCAGTTTAGCTAGCGGGAGTCTTAAGGGGGAGAGTTAGGGAGGGAGGTATAAGCTCATGTGAGGCAATTATTAGTGTTATAAATAACAGCACGAACATACACAACTGCATTATGTATGAAGAAATGAGTTTCAGAGGTAGTTTGCTGTAAAAGCCATATACCATGTTGAAGATCACTATTTTATCTTGAGTGCTAAATTGTGTGTGAGGTCAGTACAATTAACTGCATAATTGATATGATATTTGAACCAGTGTTTACGCAACACAAGCAAGTTAAATATTGATAAACAATCAGAAGTGCAAATAAGAACGCCTGGTTCTCTCTGTTTTCAATCAAGTTAAAAAAGCTTCTTATATGTCACTCACGCGGTGTTCCTGGCTAATTATAAACTCTTTTTCTTCACATAAAGAATTTATCCGTTAAGTCCTGCAATTCACTTGAAGTGACGGCAGGTGTTTATATATCCACAGTTTTTAATTGTTCAGGGACACAGAGACTAAGAAGCAGTAATTTCTTAACAGAACGTTATTCAGGCTTTCTATAAATATCCTAATATCTATATATATATATATATACCCTAACTGAATGACAACTAAACTTTATCAGTGAAATCAACTTCATCATTTCATCATTGTTACTACAGCTTCCACATTGTGGTAAACAGGACAGTATTGATCTGATAACACTTTAGCATCAGTATTGACAAGACTTTACACAGAGGAATGATGCTGTGCTTCACATACCGTGTTCGATCTCACCTAATTTAAAAAATTAACTAACCTTCACGCTATTATGGACAAAGCAAATGAGTGCAGTTGGCTTCAGGTCACTGGTCTATTGACTGTTGACTGATTACAAAACTAACCACAAAATGCTTTGCAAAGGCATATTTGAATCATCTGTCATTTAGTGACTGGTGGAGGAAAAGTGGAAACCAGTCAATTGCTACAAAAGCTTAGTGTAATGCAATTATTATTGAATCGTTCAGAATCTGTCTGGCATCAATGCAACACACACACACGCAGATAATAGTGTTACACATACACACAACTATAAAGATTTAAACACAGAATGAGCCACAGACCACACAAGATGAGCTATAAAGCTGTGACAGCAGCTTTATAAAAGCAAGGAAATGTGTTTTTGCAAGAAAAGTTCCGGCATCAAATAAATTTGTTATGCTATCATATCTTGTAGTTTGATGCATGTAAAATTAGAGATGGAACACCATTAAAATACTGTTTTAAATTACTTTAATTGGCAATTCTATAATAATTTTTCTAATAAATTACAAATGAAAGTACACACACAAATTTTGATGATTGTGATGTGAGGTGAATTTATACATGATAACATTATAAAGTGCAATATGGAAAATGAATATTAATTTTTGAGATTTGTTAATAATTTAATTTACTAATAATTTACTAAAGTGTTGATGAAAGCAGTAGGGTTAATATAGTTAACTAAAACTAAAACTGTTAAACAATTTTGTTACTTGTTACATTATCTGAATTTTTTTTATATATATAACTTTTATTTCTGCTAGTTTCCAAGGAAACATTTCTAATTTTTTAATGTATCTTGAATTATTTGAATTAATAAAATAACTAAAACTAAAACATAATGAATAAAACAATACACATATTAAAACTAAGAAAAATGACAAAATACAACAAAATTACTAAACCTTAAAATAAAATCAGAACAGAAAAAATAATAATTCAAAATATTGGTAAAAATTAATATCTTAATTGTACTAAAATAACTTTGCTGATAACCTTAACTGATATAGTACTGATATATTGTGCATTGCTATATAAAATATATGTAAACCAATGTTAAATATATCAACTTTACGAGGTATATTACAATTTAGAAGCATGTGTTGAAGTGCTTCCACAGCTTGAATATGTAATCTATATTTTGGCTGTGGCAAAAAATTCTAAACATAAAGCTAAGATTTAAATCCATGTGTGTCCCATGTGTCCATCTGAAATGCTCATTTCTATTGTCCCCATTCTATTTCCTGTGACAAGCCTTGCCTGCTCAATTTTATACCCCACAGAGCTGCTCTGAATGAAATAAAAAAGCCTGTGTTAGCTGTTGTGCTGTCAGTTATAAATTTGTGATGGCAGAGACACACTGTGATTTTTATTTTCGTTAGGCTAAAAGGTGGAGGTTAGACATGTGATGGTGAAAGCCTTGTCATTGGTTATCATTCCCATGCAGCGAGAACGGATGTGCTGTTTGACTCTGGGGGTATCTGCAGTAGTTCTGCCCACCTTGTTTGTCACCGTGAGGAGGGGCTTGCCTTCTGAGGACGCCTTATTGGGTATCTCCTTCAGGACCATGGCAACGGTCTTATCTGCAGCCCTAGAGTCTTTCCCCTACAACAGTGAAATCAACAATGACTTGTGTCAGGACAGAATATTTAGATATTCCAAGTATTATTCGTCCTACGGTGCTTAAAGGCTCAATGATTTATATACTATAAGATTAATATGATCACACTGAGCGTCAACAACACACAGCAAAATGAAACACTGCCTGAAGCCACACATGAAAACAGCTGTATGGAGCGTCAACATATTCTTTCTCACATCACCCTCAGTTTTACTTTACGTGATGAAGTGCGATATCACAAAGAGGCCACTGCAGTCATGCGAGTGATAGGGTGGCTGTCGTCAACTGCTTTTATCTGCGCTACAGAGACAGAGATGTATGGCTAGTCCGAACAGTCAGTCATTTGAGGATTCAACCCCTGGGGAAGAAAGCATCCTATTGCTCCAAGGCCAAGTTATATAATGGGTTAAATTGAATTGGCAAGCTCTAGACAGCTTGGCTTAACACACAGGGAATGCAGTTGTAATTACACTTACATTAAACTCTGAAATATACTAAAATGAAAACTAAAAGTATGGATAAAGTATCCATCTATTGTTCTGTTTATCAATCTATATACTGTTCTTTCTGTCCCTAAGGTCTATAAACTTTCAAACTTAAATGCTTTTTATACTTGTTTTTAAAACAAGGCTTTGTCAAGCCAACATTCAAAGTTTGTCTTGACAAATTTAGCTTTTTACTTAAAAAATGACAAATACTAATTCAATTTTAATAATAATAAAAAATACAGTATCATTTACAAAATGTATTGAAAATGTTTAATTGTACTTACGTTGTGTGCCCTCATAAAAACATAATCAATGGCAAAACATCCATTGCTAAAGTCTGTCATATTCATTCAAAGTTTGTCTTGACAAATTTAGCGTTTTTTTTTTTTTTACCTCAAAATGACAAATACTAATTCAATTCTAATTGAAAGTAAAGCAAAAATGTATAATTTTAAAATACAACAGGATCAGCAAAGGTCCACAAGCTGGGATTTGAACTCGGGACACCCGTAGCACAACGGCGCTATGTGTCAGCGCGCTGCCCACAAAGCTGTCGATGCCGATGAGGAAACGTCCATTGCTAAAATAATACCATCCATCCATCCATCCATCCATCGATTGTTCTTCCTGTAAAGCCTATAAAGTTTTAAATTAAACAAATGACAGAATTACTTATTTACTTTTAATAATTACTTTTACTTATTTACATTCAAATTTAAATTGTAGATATTGGCTGCCTCCATAAAAACAAATTAATGCCAAAACATCTGTCTGTCATTTATTTCTATTGTTTTATCTATCTATTTTTTATCATTCTGTCATTCTTTCTGTCTGTAAGGCATTGAATGTTTTCGAACCCCCCCCCCCACCCAAAACGTTCAGACAAGGATTTGTAAAGCCAACATTTAAAGTTGCTTTTGACAAATTAATTAAAAGTCTAATAAAACATTGCAAATTACTAATTAATTCTAATTAAAAATTGTAATTGAAATTCAATTAATTGTCATTCTACTGCTTTAGATTCAAATTTAAACTGCAGATATGGACTGCCTTCATTAAAACTTAATCAATGGCGAAACATCTTTTGCTAAAGTCTCATGCATGGCTGTGCAATACAAATCTGATCTGGCCACATATATCTAGCAGTTTGAACAGTCAGTCTTGAATAAAACACCATCCACTTCTATATTTCAAATTCTAGTCTGGTGTGGTGACTTCGGCATTAGATTTCATAAAGATGAAATACTGCATCTTTGCAAAATCTTGTTCTATTAAAAAAACCTCACACACTTTACACCTTAAAACTTTCCAGCCATCTCTTTTCGATAAAATGTATTCCCTGACGGTTTAATCTAGCATGGCTCTGCCATTAGAGATAAGAAAAGTAATCTCTCTCTCTGAATCACACTGTCGTCATCCTTAAAACGAGAAGTGCTCAATTCATTCACTCTACCCTGTGATTGTGTCTTAGTGGTCTAGTGCCATTGTGTGTACGTGACCTGAGAGACATCTCTCCAGAGAACTTAATGCTATTAATGGAGACCAAAAACACTTGTGTTTGCAGACCAACTTCTACATCTTTGTAGACTGATATAAAGTGTAAGTGTTTTTTAATTAAAAATGTAAGCAATCCTTACAAGGGCATGAGTCTTCTCTGCATCATGATTTCTCTTCGTCATCTGGCTTTTTCTGTCTTGTTGCCCACGATTTATGTTTTGTTTGTGGTCTAAGAGACCCCAAAGCTCAAAAATGTTTAATAGCTCAAAATGTTTAACATTGCATCAGACAGATATTAAAATACCTTTCTTATTCTGAGACGTGATTATAGACAACATTTTTATTTAATAACACACTTCAACTGTCCTCCATAACAAATATTACAGTACTTAAGTCTGGGGTCTCAGGGCTCATTATTTGTGAAACAAGCACACAAATAAGTTGTGGAAATAAACTGGTAGGGAGTGAAATGCTTCTATTACCTCATTTTATGATGGAAATAATCTCACAAGTGCCTGGTATCAGCTGGTATCAGTGGTGCTGAACTAATAGATTCTGTGATGAGTAAAAATACATCTTATACTGCTACATTGTAACACTTTCTCAAAATAGAGGATATCTCAAGTAATTAATTACACTCAGTTGATTTAACAGTAATCTCACCTTTTTAGGCCAATAAGTAAATTAACATCTCCTGCACAATGTGCCATATTTCCAAATTGTTTCACACATTTCTAACTCATTTGTAAACAATCGTATATGCAAATTATCTTGGAGGCACAATGCTTGGGTTTAATTAATATATTTCACTTAATTAGTTTAAAAAGCAGCATTTAGGAAGAGAGCAGTAATCTGTTTGTGACGTGTGACAAGAATTTCAGTGGTTTCAATTCATAAATTGGAAGTTGAAATCAAATGAGAGGAACCAGATTTTATGGAACTGCAATTCAAAGAAATGCAATACAGTTGCACAGCAGGAGGAATTTCATTAGTCCAAAACAAAAAAAAAATAGTTTATTAATAAGGTTTCCATGTTGTAAACTGCTTAATGGTGTTTGGATCCATTTAGAATATTTAGGGATATTAGAGCATTCAGAGAAATTAAGTGTTCTTCCGTGATGGTCAATAAAATAAATATAAATAATATAAATATAAATTCTGCATAAATTCAAAAACTGGAACTAAATTTAAAAGGCATTCTCATGTAAAATCTAAATCGTAGACAACCCGGTGAACTGCTGGAGAACTGGTGCTTGTACCCTGCATAGTCTTTTGATTATGTAACAGTATCGTAGATAATGCATTACTGTTTGATGCATCTTTAGTAGGGCTCCTGGCAGGGCTCTGTCCTTTTGCTGGATCTGCCACCAGATTCAAAGAGAACAGTCATGTCGAATAGCTTTGACTGCCCACAAATTGAGAATCATCTGGTCCAATAGCCATTAATTGTGAACAAAACACAGCGCTACCTCTAATATGACATGTCTGTACGAGCAGGGACAGTTAAGAAAGGCCTGTAACAAAAATAAACTGCGGCCATGAAATGAAGAGACACTGTTGGGAGACGTCCCTCACAAGGGACCCTATTAAAAAAACCACTAAAGTCAAGTGAAAGATTAAACTTTTTGAATACCAGTGAACTGCTCTGTTTACCACATTCTTCAGAATATCTTCCTTTGTGTTCAGCAGAACAAAGACATTCATACAGGTTTGGAACTACTTGTGGGTGAGTAAATGATGACAGAATTTTCATTTTTGGGTGAACTATCCCTTTAAGGTCACTGTAGTCTCGCGTAGCCAGACCTTCAGACTGATGGCTGAAGGTCTGGAATAGATGGCAGCTTTCATTGGCCAAGGCCCGCCCATGAGGCCGTTTGACCGACATGTCAAACAACCAATAAGCGTTCGTCATCACAGTTGTAAACACGACAGCTTTTTTCTTTCGTGAGGGGGTTTGGCGCCACCGCATTTTTGTTTCCAGGCGGAACGTTAAAGAACGCGACACACACGTCTCCCGGAAATCCTGTATAATTCAACCAATCCGACGACGACTTCGACACTCCTGAAGTGTTTCCAGATAAGTGTGCCATGTGCATCAGACGTTTAGCCAACGGTCCGTGGGCGTGACGTCTGAGGCTGAGACTAGGGTCACTGTATATATATATATATATATATATATATATATATACAGTATACAGTATACAGTACACACACACACATACTGTATGCTAGAGGTATAATTAAAGAATGTGCATATGAATTTACATAAACTAAAAATCTAATAATCTATAAATTAACATTAACTAAGATTAGTAAATGGTGTAATATTTCTTACTCATTATCATGATACCTAATGGATTAACTAATGTTAATATGACAAAATAAAATAAGTTTAATAAACATTTTTTAAATGTCCATGAAATGAAGACACCTTAAAATGACAAGAAATTACATTGTGCCATCTCAGGCTATGTAATTTATTATTTTATGTCTATTTTTCTACCTCATGTTTTGGTATTTTTGTCAACCCTGTTACTGACACAAGCGTTACTAGATACTATAGTTTAATTAGAGCTATGTGATATATGAGCAGCATTTTAGTCCCTCTTTTCACTGGGATTGTTTCAAATTAGATTTTTTTTTTATATATATATATATATATAGTTTTATATTTGTCATTCAGATGACAAGAACATCCTAATGTTGGAGGGTGACCACATACCAATTAAGAAAAAAAAAATATTTTTTTTATAAGAGAGATGTTAAAAAAGGGCTTTGTCCAAAATAAAATATAATTAAAGTTACAAAGGAAAAACCTGGAAGGCTGTATCAAATATCATTTTTACAATTTCTATGAAACTGATGACAGAAATAGGATTGATAGAGTAACAGGGATGAGAGGACACACATTCTTCAGCACACTGCACATATTTGTTTACATTACTGTAAAGTTTTATCATTTTAAATCGCATTATATTGTTTTACACTTACTTGGCATATAGTTGTATGACAATAGTAAACAGTCGATTTTTCAGTTAAAGTCAGTTCATTGTTAATTGTCATTAAGGGTATCGTGATTAGATTATGCATCCATCTGTTTGTCTGTGTCCCATCAGAGAACTTCAAATATACTGATCTGGTTCAATTATTAGGCAAGGAAGATGATCAGATCCGGGTCTTTCTGTGATCATCTGAAACCAGACCAAGATCTTGACTTTCTTGAACATTGCAATACTGGGGTGAAGGTCTGCAGTCACCTTGCTGCTCTTGTTTGCTATTGAATTACCATGGATGAATTATTAACAATGAGTTATGGAAAAAAAAAAAGGTTTACTGAGACTGATCATCCTATCCTGGTCATTAACAACAGCAATAGTAATAGTAACAATACCAACCATACTAATTAAAAATGTAACTGATGCTCATATGCAGTTGAATGATATCTATTCATGGGTTTCATGTGACGTCACACAGTGGTGCGGCAGCCATTTGTAGGACCGAATTACAATTCCGTCAAACTGCTGTGCTGTGCTCTGGACTGTGATAACAGCAAACCACAATGGATTATTTACCAAGAGATGTGGATGTACGGGATTCTTTTTATTAAATATTTCTCGTAAGCATAGATGCGTTTTTACATTTTAGTATTTTATTTAGCAAGTTCATAATGAAACTTGCAAAAGGTTAAATTCGCGTGTGAAACTGCTGATTTGCCAGAAAACTTTCGTTATGCTCCACCTAAACCTAATAAATCAACGAGATGTTTGATCTTTGATCTAAGTACAGTAGGGGAGCTCGGGCACACGTTTTTTAAATATTTCCACACATGCTAGCATAACCAAATTTACAGTATTTACTAGTTACCATTTCAAAATTATATAGAGAAAAAAAGTGCGCCAAAATTCAAAAGTGTTTTGAAGATATCGCTGAACATTTATTTTATCATAGTAAAATTATATTTCTGGCTTAAGTAAATTTTTCATCTCAGTTTTTATTACTAATTTAAAATGAGACAAATCTGCTATTAGTTTAATCTCCAATCTGTTATTTATCAGTTTAGATAAATGTTTTTTTAATGCCTCGATAACTAGCAGAAGACTAACTGGTTTTAAATTAAAGTTGCGCAGATGGTGTATGTTGTAACACTGCGTTACAATCTGCCCTGCCGTGCTATTCTATGACATTAGCGATGTAATTCACACTATTTACTTTAAAACATTTTAATGAGAAACGACGAGAAACAGGTGAATAAAGACTGACAATCATTGATTAATGTTCAGAAATTATTATTTCAAGACATGTAAAGCATTTTGGCTGGTTTATATGGGCCGTCCCAGGCATGGTTGCAATATGTTCATTGTCAAACTCAAAAATCAGATTACGCCATTATTTTATTTAAAATAAATAATTATTTTATTTTATTGACAAAATATTTTAGTTTGTCTTGTATATTTTTTTGTATAGCTGTTACAATGTACCCCACCTACGGGGCATGTTGTCACATTTCACTTCCAATTTTTGAGGGTAAATAAAGAAAAACGTATACACTGTAATTATGAAACAAAGCAACATATTTGTACTAGACAAGTGTGAAATTACTGTGGATAAAAAAATTATACTCTGAACACAAAGTGGATTTACACAATTTGAGAAAGTCAAAAAGTGTTACTTTGTGCCCCGCTCTCCCCTAATGTGAGTCTAGAATGTTTACGCTGCATTAAACTTTGACGAGCAACACTCCGATCTGCAAACAAACAGATGAAGAAGAGGAGGAGGAGGATTTTTCAATGAGAAAAACATGCTTGTGTTATGAATCCAGATTGAGAGATGATGTAAGCTCCTAGAAATTATGTCACTTGAATGTCCTTGAATGTATTTTATAAGGGTTTTTGATGAGGGTAACAGGGCTGACATCAAATCAGGGGACACCAGTAAAATGATTTATATTTTATAGAAAAAAATGTATACTTATGCCAAAAACATTGCTTAACAATGAGACTGTATTTAGAACAATAAGCAAATGTGATTTTATATCATTTTGCCTTCATTTTGCAAATCAAAAGTCATAAGCATCAAATGAAAAGCAAATCAAAAGCATAAATGCTATTAATAATATTTGATTGACTTTTTTGATGTAATATTGATGAAAGAATACATAGTATTATGTTTTTTAAATCGCAAATGTATTTGTTATATTAATTCTATGTTTGATTGTTTATTAGGGACGCAAAAGACACTGATTTCGTGGAATGACCCTACTACTACAAAATTCCACATAATTTATCAAATCAAATTCTAATACATGGTAAAAAGAAATTCAAAGCTGTATATAAAACAAAGATTACTGGAGTAAGTTTTATAATAAAATGCTATTTCAGTCTTTAATTTAACAATTTGATGTGTAATTCAATGTCTTACCTGCTGTTTCTTTGTAATTCTTTGTGAAATTTACCAGCAATTTCTCAGCGAAAACTATTTTAATTTATTTTTTCAGTGTACTTATAATTTTACTCCATAAATGGTGTCACCTGCTAGAGGATTAAAATAAAAATAAAACAATTACCATTAAAAAACATACAAATGACTTTTGCTTATTTATATAAGTCTACAACAGGATGGAAAAAAATCTAAAACATATGAAAACTCAAAACAATATTTCCCAAAAACATGTTTGTTTGAAACTTTTCAATTACATAAAGGGGAAATAATAAGAACATTTCTTAATAATTGGAATATAGTGTACAATAAATGCAAACATCTTTCGAATAGTGCATTCATTTTTTTTTACAATAAAACATAATATATTAAACCTTTATGTTCACTTAATTGTGATATTGTGATAAAAGAAAACAAATATGATCTTCTTATTTAAACATTCTGAGTTATGCCTATGGTAGGGACATCAAAAAGTATTGCATAGTCTGAAAAATTTCAAGATCCCTATTAGATAATAAAAACAGAGGTGCACCTTGCATGACCACACCACTACTGTGGAAAACCATTCTAAAGGCGCTTCTCCTCAGGGCAGCTCAAAGTTCCTGGATCTGATTCATAGCCAGATGTCACGCCTGCCTGCAACCTTTAAATGTTTATGACTGATGTATCAGCAGAGGTTCCAATCTCACAGAGCTAGAACTGCCTTGACGGTATCAGAGGTGCTTCTCATGTATTTATATTACCCACTACGTCCTAATACAAACCGCTGTCCTCAACATGCCAATCCACAGTGCTCTACAGTCACAGCTGGCTCTAACAAAGGGTATTAAAGTGAAGTGCTGTGAGAGATTGCATGTCATGTTTTATAAATATAAACAATTCTTGAATGTAGTCATTTATGCCAATTTGCAGCTGCAGCAGTACGTCATGCTGCACATAGAATTATGCCCTAAATATGCAGCGGACTCCCGCTCATTTAATGATTTTAATTTTCTCCCTGTGCTGGGAGCACTTTGGGCTGCTGATCTAATTAGAGCGTTTCAGGGACTAAACAGAGATGGAATACATTCTTCTGCTAATCTGGGATAATTTCTGACCAATTTACACAGAGATATAGATTAGTACACCTGGAAAGTTTCAGATATGGGGGTTGAAAAGTATCACTGATTACATTTATTTTGATACTAATCAATCTAAGCAAAGGCTTATTTCATTATTATGTTGAAATCATTATTCAGTCATTCTGTTCTTTTTTTCCATCATCATATATAACAGTGATTCTCTACAGCAAGCTGTGGTTGAAAATCATTGTTCTGTAGCCTATGATGTTAACAGAAAGAAAATAATGGCTTGACAATGATTTCAACATGATGTTCTATTTTAATAAAAAAAAATCAGTAAACAAGAAGGTAATAGTGAGTAGCTTACATGTTTGAAACAAAATCGCAAAGTCAGAGAAACACACAGTAGTGGGGTTTCGTTCCTGAATGAATCATAGTTTTTGAACAAATTGGTTGAGTGAATGATTCAGTGACTAATACAACATTAGCTGCTTCTAAAATGAATGTGGGTAGTATAATGAAATCCAGTGGCACTACATCCAACCATATTGTCATTGACTCACAACGTCAACTACATCACTATACTGCCATTCACGACTCCTCTCCTGTGGCCTCATGGGATATTAAAGTGTCCATCTGATGTGCACTTCAGAGTCTTGCAGAAGTCATTTGTGTACTTTTTGTGTACTATATCGTAGGGAAGATGTTATATTTAGACAAAGGGAGTCACTTGTTCAATTACTTACTTTAAATGAGTATTTTTGAACAAATCGGTTGAATGAATGAATCAATGATTCATTCACTCACAGACAGTCACTTGATGCATCCGACTGGCGTAATGGAAAATATTATATAGAAATACCTTTCTGATTTGAACAGATCTATTTAATTTAAAGAAAACATGCAGAACATATTTTGTTGTCAGACATCCCTAGCAATCAACTGACATGCAACGACCAAGATCTGACCATCAGACATTCCAGTTCACATTGAGTTTCCTTGCTGGAGGAAGAGAAAAAAAGTTCCCTGCAATCAGCGGGCATCTAGATGTCCTTGCACTGACACTGGTTGTGGTCGGTAAAGTGTTCTTTCAACTGTCTTTGCTGCCTAAAGCCATCCTCATGTATCTGACTCACCGAACCCTTGTTATGTGGCATCATTGTCCATTCCATGAGTCTCTTTGAACTATATTTTATTGTACAGCACAAATAATCTTGATAATGAGCTACTCGCTACTGCACCGCAGACACCATAGCCACTCACAAAACCAAGGAAGAACAATTTAAAGGTCAGGTTTTGTGTAAAAGCTTTCTTCCTCTTTTTTTTTTTGTTCTTCTGCGACATGTTAAATGCTAATGCTAAACTCTGAAAGCCCCTGCAGAACACTTTAAGGTGCACAAAAGCACCTTCAACATCTGAAGGTGGAGTTAAGAAGAATACAGCCAGCCAATTAAAGTCTTGTTAACTGGAAGTAGAATTACCCTTCTGCACGTTATATGAAATCAGCAACTTAGACTTGAAACGGCATACATTAGAATTGTAAGCACTATTAATGTATAGACGTAAATTTCCCTTTATGTTTCCTAGTAAAATATTAAATGATGCATTATCATTCTAAACAAATTGGGTGGCATCTTACCCCACCATCACCTACGTGGGTCAGTTTTTGACGTCATTATAGAGAAGGCTCTGTATAACTTTTAGCGACATCACTGATGCCCTTGAGACTCGTTATGGCTGTAGGATTTTAGAGTAATTGCGGGGTGATGTGAATATGAAGTAATTTAGGAGTTTCATCTCTGTGCTTTTACTTGTATATAGAGATATATAAGACTGCTTTTTTTAATTACCCATGCTGATAGCTATAGAGCGAATTCATGTGCCATCTTATCAAAAAAATGAAATGAGAGCATTGAAAATATTACATGGAGGAATAATTATGGTGACACAAACAAATTTACCAACACAGAATGATAAACAACGTGCAGGAGGGAACCAATCTATTTATGTGAAATAATTGGTTCATGCCTCAGCATGCAAAAACGGCGGAAAGGCGAGAAAGAGAGAAAGGTAAAGGGAGATTGCATTGCATTGCATTACCACTTTCCTGAGGTTGGGATGCATGTTTGTATATGTTACACGAAACCAAAAGGACATTCAATTCAGTAAGAGTGTAAATATTCAGATAAAATGCACTACAGCTGATGGTAACTGAGAATATATGTTACAGAAAATCTGTAACTGACCCCTTAAAGAAATACTATATCTAGCTATGAAAGCCGCACACTTCCTGTCTAAATGTATCAGTATAAGTCAAAGGGACCACTTATTTCAGGGTGACCTGATCATCTTCTTATGATTTGTTGTTGGCTGTTTAATGAGAATATAATGACTGGGCGGAAAGCTGGTAATGAGCCGACACCCTATATATGCATGACCAGTTTTTGGTGATCAGAACCCTTCAGAATGTATTTTGGGACTTTGTGAATGCCCTGCATAATCTGTTGTTTCCAAATCCCTTGTTCTGTAGCACCAAAGCCTATTATCACCATTATTTAGCCAGCCCAAGTCTTAAGGTCTCCAATTAATGGGTGTCCTAACTTTCTCCTCTGGCTTTTGGGAGGCTGCTCCTTTGTGGTGTGTCACTGGGATTGTCTTAGGACGAATCTGCTTTGGTCTCCAAGGAAATGAGCACTTCTGGATAGGACAGCTTTCCACGTATGTGCGACCTGAGTTCAGAATGTTTCACGTAACTATGTCCCACGAGACCAATTTTTTGCTAGATCGCAAAGGTGTGAAGCTATAGGATTAGGGAGTGGCCAGAATGATCATGCTCTTCGTGCGGATGAGACTGAGGATTATGGTATTGAGCTCTCATAGGCTTTTGGATGCTCTTTCTTGCTCTTTACGGTGTAAATTACATACAATTTCTTGAACAGACCTGACAATCCTGACAATTCTCACCTTACATCAGGGATATGAACAAAAGTGGCATATCCAAAAGATTGTTTCTATTTGAATTTATACTTTCAGTGTTTAGGGCAGATGAGGTGCTAACAGTTTTTGCAATCATTTAGAATTTATATTACATTTTTGTCCACACTTAATGGCAAAATGCTAAAATCTGCATGTAGGTCATAAGTGGGATACAATAAGACGCATATTCTTTTAAACACTACTTGTTTTGTCAAGTAACATACATTTTAAGTGGATATTTGTGTGTGTGTGTGTTTATAGGTCAGTTTTGTTTATGGGACCAAGTGTACCCACAAGGACAGTAACACATGAAATCACCTTTGGTAATTCCAGCCAATGGTCCCCATGAGGAAAACGGCTTAATTAAACGTAATAAACATCTTAATGAAATCTAAAAGTGCAGAAAGGTTAGGATTAGGGACATGTCCTATAAGTTAGGATACAAAACATATCATTAGTCAATGGAAAGTCCCCAACATGACAGAAAATCAATATGTGTGTGTGCACCTTAGGTTGGCCAGGAGGACTGCCACTACCATGAATCGCTAAGAATAGCATCTGCTAAATGAACTTTCTAAATACAATCTGACTATCATATTTATAAAGCCTTTGTTTTTACATACTGTATATAGATGGAAACTAGCAAAATTGCAACTCCCCATCACTGTAAAAGTGGTCACCTGCATATGTTGCCATTAACAAACTATTTTTATTTGAAAAAATAAAATAAATAAGAATTAGCCTATAATGTATGTTCATTTAATAACATAAAATATTAAGGTTGACTTAATAAAATATTTTAGATTACCACATTTTACGTTAATGTTTTCAGTGTCTATAAACTAGGATTAAACTACCTTGTATAATATAAAAATTAAATCTAAGTGTGAAAACCTTAACTGAAGAATCTGAAACTGAATTTAAAATCAAATGCATTTGAAAAATAAATGAAAGCATTGAATTATAATCCACATGTGTTTAAATGTGCTTACTGTCCATTTGAACAAACATATTTACAGTTTTTTTTTCAGCTGCTTACACATTTTCAAAACTTTGCCTCTTTTTTTTCAAAACTTTACACACAAATCCAAAAATTGCACACACAAAGTGCAAAATGATTCACAACTCTTGCAAAATGAAGCATTGCATTCAAAATATCACAAACACATCTCAAAAGCAAACATTTGCAAACAGCTTTGCCATTATATTAATTCCTGTTATATTTTTGTGTGTTACATAGAGAATTGTGTGTTGTGTTTTGCAAAAAGTGTTTTATGAAATTGAAAACTGAGTCAAAGGCTGAGAATTAGCGTATGGTTTTGCAGATTTGGTGTGTGGTTCTGGTATTTGAGTTTCAGGTTTCAGAAATTGTGTGACAAGTAAAAAATTTGTGTGTAAGGAGTTGAAAAAAACTGTAATCAACATTTTAATATTCACTGTACAAAGATGGTCTAATATGATGCCAAATAAAAATAAATCTCTCATTAAGTATTTATGAAAAACCTGTATACAAAAGTATGGCAGTTTCATTGATCACATCGTTTTCCAATGAACCCTCAGAGTCAAAGTTTAATTTCTGTCTCAGCTCTAAATATTGAAAGCTGTCTCTCTCTCTGTGTGTGTGTGTGTGTGTGTGTGTGTGTGTGTACTGTTTGGAGGAACAGAGAGCCAAAAGCTTCTGAGCTACTAGTAATCTAGTCTCTGGGTTTGACAACTGATGTTGGCTGGCACTGCTGTGTGTCTGTTCTGAGCAGGAATAGCTTACACGGATGTTTTCTTGCTGCTGACAACACTTAAATAACTGGGATGGGATTCTGTTATTAGAAATGGGATTTTGCAGTGTAATCATTTCTAGCGGTTAGGGAAACCTCTATCAATTACATTCAGCATTAGATTTTTACATTTTATGTGGACAATGTGAGTGGTGCATTACTGTGCAAAATCACCATCATCATAACCTACAGCACAGGGCAAATGGTTGCTAGGGTATTGTGGATGGTTGCTTCCTGGTCCAAATTCAACTGGTCCAAATTCAAAATGTCTCTATTATATTTTGCAGAGGGCTGGTGCTTTCTCCAGTGATTTTTGTAAGCTGTTAATACTAGAATTTTTCTCTCTTTTTGTAATAAAAAATCCCAAGCAACTGATTTCAGAAAGCCTTAAATGTGCTTTTTATTCACAGAACCACCATATTTTCAATGCATTTACAACAAAAGGAACTAGTCAAAGGGTTGTGAGAGATGTTTAAATTGCAAATCAAACTTTAGTGAATAGAAAATTGTATATATATGAACCACAGGTCTAACAATGTAAGAATATGTATAAAGAATGTGTCCCTGAGCGACATGATTCATGCTTCCTTCATGTATAGCTGTGTCGGTCTATATCCTTTCCCATCTGTACAGGCCTTCATCCTGTCTCCTCTTTTTATGTCTGTGCTCTTCAGAAAAAGCAAGTTAGGCCATTCTAGGGTGTGATGGCACCAAATTACCTTACGAGTGTTATGTTTCCTTTCCGGCAACGTAGAGATCAATGAATCATTCCAATTTTGATCTTGCTTCTCATGTATCACTGCAAGACAACAAAACAGGTCTTCCGAGTCCTTCTGATGATGTTCATGAATCATCTTTTTCATGAGAAAACTACAGCTGCTTGAAAGCTGAAGTCTGTCATTTTTGATGTTAAAATACTCCTCATATTCCTGCTTAATATGTAGAGAACTATAAATAATCCTTTTGTAGGATGATTTTCCTCAAAAATATCTCTGTGCTGTGCTGCTGTCAAACTGCATTGATTTTCACGTGATCTCAACTGAATTTTCTCACAAGAAAAAAGTATGTTGTAAACCATTTAATCGGGAGCCATTTAACCATCCCTTGAGTTAGCAGGCAATGAAATTGACCACATGCTCAGAATCTCAATAGACAAAAAGTCACAGCCTCCTTCTCAAATGTCACACACTGATTTGGAAGTGGTCTATTGACAGGCACAGTGTAGGTTGGGTGAGATACATCAAAGTAAAAAATACAAAAATACAGTATGAAATATTATTACAATTTAAATACTGTTTTCTGTTTTAATATATAAAAATGTAATTTATGATGGCAAAGCTGAATTTCAGCAGCCATTATTCCAGTTTTCAGTATCACATGATCCTTCAGAAAGAATTCTAATATGCCAATTTGGTACTCAGCAAACATTTCTTTATCAGTGTTGAAATCAGTCTTTACTGTCATCTTTGATCCATTTAATGCAAAACTGCTGAGTAAAAGTATTAATATCGTTTTTTTTTTATTTTTTTTTTAGTTTACTGGCTCTTTTGATCGTCATGCTTAAAAAACAACAAATGCTAAGTACTGTCTTGAAACAGGTGGCACAGACTGGGTCCTTAATGCAAACTGATGATATTCACAGCATTAAACTACTTGGCACAAGCTGATTGGTTCACGTTGTATACGCAGCCAATAAACTTGCTGATTTACATTTAAATGGCTGGTCAGCATTCACAAGAGCATTTCACAGTGCACTTTCAGAGTTCCTCTGAAACCCTCTACCTTCCCCAGCTCCACCTGTATAGATCTGCTACGGGTTATGCAGCATCAGTATGTCTTAAATACTCACAGCACCGTATCGGTGTATGTATTGCCGGTAAGAAGTTCCTGTGCTTGCAGGAGCAGCAGCAGCAATAATCTACAACAACAGCAATAACCAATAGCAGCAGCAATTCAGCAGCGTAGCAGAACTTTTCCGCCAAGACCAAATACATTAACATTATCATTTCCATTACCGTGCTAAAATCTTCCAAGAGTTGTGATGATAGAAGTTTTGTTATGTCAAAATGTCAAATAAATAAGGCTTTGGACACTTTGGGGTGTCTCTATCTGTTTGTCCAACCAATAGAAGATGGTGGGAGTATTCAGGAAATCTGTTTGAAAACAATCCTTGCTATTTTGTTTGGTGATGCTAGTTGAGCAGAAATTACACACTTCAGCTCATATTCATAGTCTAACCTACATTTCTCTGCTTTGCTCAGCTCATTAGAAAATGCTGGACTTCCAATGTCATGACAGAAGCGTCCTCCAATTTACAACAAAGAGAAACTGGGCCTCACCATCCCATAATTAACAGTGTTAACGTCAGCACTGTGCCAGCCACTGCTTTGCTCTCATTGGGTTCGGGACAGAAGAAACATTGTGCCATTAAACCACAATCTCGTCTCTGGGGGCCATCAGCCAGGCAGGTGTGCTGTTGAAAATAAAATTCACCAAAGGGGCATGGCATTATTCTTTCTAACTCTGGTGCGGGAGGGGTTGAGGTCGTTGCATCCACTTGCACATTAGCAAGACAGATGAGCAAAGCCTTTCTGCAGGCTTACAGTCTTTGACTTTCACAGATGGCCAGTGTATTTATGGGGTCTCCCTGAATTTAACAAAGGCAGAGTAGTGAAGGAGTGCACAGTCACCAAAAAAGTTGCAGAGCTGCACATTGTCAAACTTTTCTGGGCTTGACAGCCCTCATTGAGAGTCTTATTATCACAGTGATCTCATGCTGAGAAACTGACATTCTTCTGAACAGAAACTGAGCTTTGTAGAATTACATCATCCATATCTCTCTACCTGAATATGGCTACAAAGCTGACAGTGAACAATATGGCCACATATTTAGATGAAACCAAGGGGTCAAGGTTTGGTCCTCATTAGCCCCTACTGGTAGATGTTCTACACCATCTGGTCCTAAACATTACATGCACTAAATGTCAAACAAATTCAGATAAATTTGGCATTATTCTTTCAAACTCTGGTGTGGGAGGGGTTGAAGTCATTTTATGGTACATCAGACAATTAGTACCATACCAAAAATCTGTTACTTTTTGTAAGGTGTGAACAAATATGGGCTATTAATTGCTTTTAAATGTGAAAATGCATGTCTTAGAAAGCAGACGATTTAACAAGAGATAGCGTTTTGTATTTAAAGCATCCGAAGGGTCAGTTTAAACAGGTAACATTCCTTTATGTCTATTTTAAATGCCAACTGTCCTATTCTATTAAAAACTGTAAAAGCATTAAGTGGAATAGGGGGCAGCTAATTTATATAATTACTGCAAAGTATAAGACATTTTATAAGATCTCCACGGTGTCTTTTTTCAGTGCATTTAGCACACTTCCAGGTAGACAGATTAGTCATAGCCTAAGACAATGCACTGTGCAGCGCACACACTCTTAGACACACAATTTGTTCTGTTCCAAAATCGATTGAGGCACCTATGGAGACAGGATTTCAAGGATATTCCAAAAGTTTGACAGCTTAATTATGCTGCCTACTACAATTTTAGACAAAAATTTAAGGCAGTAAGACATTTATCCTTCACAGATAAGGCATGAAATTCAAGATGCCAGAGGAAATGTGAAAATTGCTCATTAAAAATACTTAAAACTAATTTAATACAGTGAAGTATAAAAAGATAACAATATTTTTATAACCTTAGTATATTATATTTATAGATTTGAATAGGAATGGTTGGCACAGAAATTTGCATGCGATTTTGTCTTTTCAGACCAATACATAAAAAAACAGCAGACTAAATATACTCTCTGGCAGTTAGGTGGCACTTACACAGTCCAAAATCAGTCACTTATGAGCTGCCTTAAAAGACAGCAGCCAAGGCAGTAGTCAGTGAGGCAGCTAAATAGGTTTTGGAACAGAGCTAATGTCTAAATTTAGCACATCCCTACCTCAGAGTCAGATCTGATAAAGATGATTCTGTTATGAACTGTTGTCTTGTTATTGGGCCTGAGTGGACAATAATTTAGCCTACTATAGTTTCCAGTGTGTGTCTCTCCCTGAATCTCTCATGCTCTTGGCTGCACTAGATCTAGTCTGATTATCTTGACTTAGAAAAGGCAGGAAAGCCAATTTATCCTCACAAGAGACCTCCTCCTGCTGATGTCCTAGATCTATAATGCTATACCAAGCATCTCTAATGTCATAACCATACCTGCTCTGAGGTTCTGTCACACAGAAAAGCTTCTTCATCCATGCATCACATTCATTTCCAACCTAAGCTCATTGAAAAAATTGCATCTACCTACATTTATGTAGATACATAAAATTCACTGCAGTTTCTATCTTAAATGAACACTAGTGGCAGTAAAATACTTGCACAATACCATGTTATGACCTGAAAACACTTTTACCATAGTGCATGTTTTGTACACTAATATATTTTGAGATTTGCTTTACATAACCAGCTCCATATGTTTGGCTTTTTCAAACATAGTAAACTTGCTCGGTACCTCACCTGGTACACTTGCAATGTGGATTGCTCAGGTATCAATCCTGTGTCACAATAAAAGAGGTCAAAACTTTTAGAACCAAGCAAAAAAGGCACGGTTGCTTCAGCAAATGTATTTTTATGTAATGGTTGCTTTTGTTAACACTATCAGTTAGGTTTAGGTTAGGGTTTATTGGTGGTATGTTATTTTAAAATGCGTCAAAGTATTAACCTTTTAACACCACTCAATGAATTTCTTACGACAAACTACCATGATACATACATTGAACAACATAATAAAACGTTGCCAGATTCATGTTTATCTGTTTCAGAACATTTTCTTTCCTTGGTGGTGTAGATGCTTTTATTTGCCGTACAACATCCTTTGATTGGTGGATGAGGTGAAAGGTGTTTCATATTTCAAGGTAGCAGGTGTTAAGCTCATGACCCCTCCTGTGCATTTCTATCTGTGTAGGAGAAGACATGCTTGGGCATGTCCACATGTGTGTCTGTGTATGAGTGATTGTGGAGGTGCACAAGCAGGTATCATGAGAGCTGTCGTGTCCTTGGATATCATGTGATTAATTTCAAAGTTAAAACAGTAAAAACATCAGCAGGGAATTGCGGTAGAAAATGTAAATGTGTAGGACAAGTCATTGACAGACAGGCAGTATGAGGCAGCATAGAAAGACTATGGATGCATGACAGAGGAACTTTAATGAAGAAGAAAAAAAACAGTGTGGCACAGTTGGCAGAAACGCAAGAGAATGTAGCACAGGGCGGCACGGTGGTGCTGAGGTCATCACTGCAACCAACACACTATAATAGATGACTGCTAAAGATCTCTTGTGTAAACAAAACAGTTCAGCACTGTGCTGTATTGTCTGGGTTACCTATGCGATGGGGAAAAAAAGAGCTTCATCTGTAGAGTAATACATCTATGTTTATAGCTACAGAGGTTAGCTGTAGAGGGTATGTTGACAGAAAATCTCTGCAGTGCAGGATGAGTCACCAATATTTCGGTCTCTTTACTTGGATCATTATTCCTTAATATTTTAAATTTAAAAAAGAGTATTTGCTAAAAGTTTCTCAAATCTACACACATGGATGTGTTTTTCTGCTGTTTATCCTTACGTTTGTATTCTTGACTGCAATAAATTATTTGATTTGTTACCAGGTAAAAGTAATAGTACTCCAATCCTATCTAAACAAACCCTGTTATCTCACTTTCAAATACATATGATTCAGTGAACACTTTAAAATCCCATCAAGATCACCCTAAGCAGAGAACAACACGTTTCATTAATTGTTTTTAACAAAAAAAATCTGACTTTCCTGCAATTGCCAACTGGTACTGTATATAAATAGATCTCAAAACATTTAATTTGACTTAAAAATGCTGAATTACATGACAAAACCGTATGACACTATGTAGCATATATCATGTTTGAATAGAGCTGTAATTGTCTGTGAAATACTGTGTGAATAATGCCGTAGCTATCTGCTGTAGACATTAATGGATGTGACAAAACAGGCCGTATACTGGCATTAAATAATACTGATTACCCTTTTAGCTGCATCTTATCTTAATTAGCCAATATGCTTGCAGACTGATTTTCAGAAGTTCACTGCTATACTATAGTTAGTAGCACATATGTCACCCTGGACCACAAAACCAGTCATAAGGGTCAATTTTTCTAAATTAAGATTTATACATCATCTGAAAGCTGAATAAATAAGCTTTCCATTGGACAATAGGACAATATTTGGCCGATATACAACTATTTGAAAATCTGGAATCTGAGGTTGCAAAAAAAAATCTAAATACTGAGAAAATCACCTTTAAAGTTGTCCAAATGAAGTTCTTAGCAATGCATATTACTAATCAAAAATTAAGTTTTGATATATTTACAGTAGGAAATTTACAAAATATCTTAATGGAACATGATCTTTACTTAATATCTTAATGATTTTTGGCATAAAAGAAAAAATCAATAATTTTGACCCATACAATGTATTTTTGGCTATTGCTACAAATATACCCCAGCGACTTAAGACTGGTTCAAATGTTAATTAAGAATATAATTGGCAAAACTATATACATATGTCATGTGTGTGTGTGTGTGTGTGTGTGTGTGTGTGGTGTTTTACACACAAATAGATAGTAATTTATGTCTCATGTCTCTTTTGCATCTCTTCAGCTTGGTGCAGCTTTCTCATTGCGGTCCTTAACCATGGAGTTAGTGTAAGAGGGTGCAATACAGTCAAAATCATGTGAAAGGACTCACTACCTTCAGGACACTATGATTGGTTGATTACCCTGTAATCATCACCTATCATGTGCAACTTGGTGGCAAATCATCTTAAATAGGTTAAACCTGGAGGTTTTGGTTGGTTAGCTCTCTGCATTTTGCCCCTGCTGGTAGATTACACTGTTATGCAGGCAAAATGTTTCTCCATTGAGAGCCATTTAAAATTAGCTGTGAAATTTTATTGAATCAAAATTCTCTATAAGTAACATAGAAATCACAAAAATGTCATTATAGCATGGTTGTTATTTCAAAAGTGTCCAATTTTAGGATGGCTCATAACAGCATGAAATGGATTATTCACTGCAGCATATTTTTCCTGCTGCTGTGAAGTCTAATATAGAGTTATCACTCACATGGTATTTCAGCCCGATCTCACAGCAATTCGTACATATTTTACGAGGTGGCTAATTCGTACAAATTCATACGACCTCACTGTATGTATTTTATGAGTTGCACAATTTGTATGAATTTGTACGAATGACCTACACCTAACCCCGCCCCTAAACCTACCCGTCACTGGGGTTTAGACAAATGGTACAAAATCATACAAGTGAGGTCGTACGAATTCGTACGAATTAGCCACCTCGTAAAATACGTACGAATTGGTCGTGAGATAACGTTGGGTAGTTACAGTGATTGGCTTAAAAAATCCCCCTTTTAAACATTAGCACTTAAAAAACAACAGCAAATAGTAAAAAAAAAAAAAAAAGATAAACATGTTTTATTTATATAATATATAATATGGAATAATACACTGTTGCAGTTTTTTAAAGAAAATGTAAAAATAAACAAATAAACAAACAAATAAATATTCCACCTCCCCCAGCTCCACCTGTCTATCTGTTATCTATTGCCAGTAGCAAGTCCATACTTGCTCTGCAGGACAAAATATTGAGAGTATTGAGTAGAAAAATTAACCCTTAAGATAACAACTACACATTTCTACTTTACAATGTGTGAAAGTCCTGCAAAATTTAAAATCAACATGGAGCATGGCAGCAGTGCATAGATAACCACCTAATACCTTGCTGCTGGCATTATGAGGAAAAGCTGAGAACATTGATCTGTTCACATTTGACAATGGCTGTTTTGTGTGTTTCTCTCTTCTCTCTCTCTCTGTGTCAGGATTTACTTTACTGTATTTACTGGTTTTACATAAGGACATTAGAACCTGAAAATCATCATCGTGGGAGACTATTACGCATTGTGCCACTGGTAAATACATACATAGCTAAATAAACTCTAAACCTAAATGCAGAAAGCTTTCTATGAAGTTATAGAAAAATATAATTAGCTCAATATAAAAACAACAGTTTCAAGTTAATCCCCATCATGATATAAAAACCAACATATGTATCCATGTTCACTCATCTTCCAGGTCCTACAGTAGCTTCCAAGTTTCGTGAGCACATATTGCCTGTTAAATGTGAAAAATGGTCAGGATTATAATCCATATACCAAAGTCACTACATGCTATCACAAACATGTTAGCCTCAATCCCATCATAATCCCCTCTGACATCTGTAACAAAGTGGCCAGAGCCCTTCCACATTTCTAATGGGAGGACAGCTCTGATTGGGTGTTATGCCTTGCCTGAGACACAGTAACCAGCTGGGTGCTTTCTAGTCACAACCCCTGCTGAATCGCTTGGCCTTGGCTGGCAGCAGGGCAGCTTTGTTAGGAAGCTTGATGTCCTGATATGGCAGCTCTAAGCCACACATCTGGAAAGCAGATTAGGAGAACAGAAACCATTCACACGTAATGCTGAGAGGGGCCAGATACCGGTGCTGGCTTTATCGCCTCTGTTTTCATGGGCACCACGTCAGATTGCTTTGAAATCACTTGGTTGTATTCACAGCTGCACATGACGCCGTCAGAGCCGCTCTCCGCCAGCAGAGTGCCACCAGACAGACTCATTAAACCCATTTCAGATGCTCGGCAATGCACCAGGAGCACGGTGCAATCAGAAATCTTGACCTGGGTGTATTTTTTTTTTTTTACTAAAAGGACACTGAATGGTCTGAAGTGCCATGATTTCGTAATTGTAATTCACTTATTCACTTTTATGAGGTATGACGCAGACCAGAGGAACTCAAGATTGGAGGCATGCACAGATAAGTTATTATCTGTAATAAATAAGTTATTATCCCCCCTCCCCTTTATTCTGTGGAACACAACAGAAAATATTTTGCAGAACATTGGGTTGCAAAAACTTTGAACCACGTTAACTTACTTTGTTAAAAAAAAATAATAATAAAAAAACATTTTTCAAAAATATCTTCTTTTTTTGTTCAACAGAATAAATACAGTCATACAGGTTTAAAATGACATGGCGGTGGGTACATAATAATGAATTTTCATTTTTGGTGATAAATATATATTACATTTTTGTCTTAAAGGGATAGTTCACCCAAAAATGAAAATTTTAGGCCCAGAAACCATGAAAAATCAAGGCGGAAAAAACTTTTTGGGTGAACTAACCCTTTAATAGAAAAAAATATTACAAATTATATTTCCAACATTTCCAAAAGGACTTTATTAGGCTATTAGAATGTTTTTATTATTCTTGAAGGCTATGCTTCCTGTAACAATTGTGGTGTTTTTGGTCAGTTGCCATGCATTTCATCAGACTCAAGTGTAGCAGGCTATTCAGTGTCTGTGAGAAAATATTGTTGGTTGTGACAGTCCATCAACATTTACTCAAAGAAGTGCATGCAAAATATGGCAACAGTTGTCCTACTTGGGTTCACAATATGAAGCATGACTATCATCTATCTATCTGTCTGTCTATCTATCTATTGTTCATACGACCTATTGTAATATATTATATACAGGGATGGGCAGTATTTCAAATACATGTATTTAAAATACGTATTTGAAATACAAAATACTATTTTGTATTTTGTATTTAAATACCTTTGAAAAAAATTAAATGCATTTTGTATTTAAATAAATTTAATCTTAGTATTTTTGTATTTTCAAAATACATAAAATACTTTTTGCCAATCAACCTCTGGACTGCTGGTTTCCTGTATCAACTAGTTCAAACCTCAAACATGCCACTTTCATGCATGTGAGCTGCAGCTGTATGACTTGGGTAATGAAATTTTCTGGATTCCTGTAAGGAAACAAGGAATAATACTGCCTTCGTGTGCTATCAAAATTTCCTATTTCCAATTTCAGAAATCCTGATTACAAGCATGTCACATTCAAGTGCTTTGCTGTTGGAAAGAACAGGAATCGTGGAGGACGCCAGGGGCCTCATTTATAAAGCGTGCGTATGCACAGATTTGATCTTAGAGTGTGCGTACGCTTAAATCCACGCCAGCGCTCATATTTATAAAGACGGTCTTTGATGTGGAAAAGTGCTTAGCGTCACGTCAGGGTCTGAGCAGATGTACGCACTTTTTATTGTCGGAGTATTGCAGGTTTTTTAAAATGTAAGCTGTTCTTGCAGCTCACTGTTCTAAATTATGATGATTGGTGATATTGTATATGTTAATGACATTAATTAGGAGTCGTTTACAAGCAGAGAGCTGAAACCATTCAATTGCGTGCAAGTTCAAGATCATTTGCGATTCATAGATTTCACATCTGAAAGAGACGCGTACGCGCGTTTTCTGTTCGTACGTTCATTCTATGAATCAAAAGCATATTCGAGATATGATCGTAAGATCAAATTTAGGATGGTTTCTGCGCACCACTTTATAAATGAGGCCCCTGGTTTCCTGGGAAAATCTTATTAAAGTCAAAATCGTAGATATTTAAGATATTTAATTTTGAATAAAATGTAGCATCCCATTTGTTGACAACTATATCATCATTCACAGTGCTATCTTTACAGTTAGCTTGTTGATGATTCTGGATTTTCAGTCAAATACATGCTGTTTTGCTGTGTATAAACCATACAAAATGCTTGAAATGGTTATTGCACTACTATGTGCATGACTTTAACATTAAAACAAGGTGATCTTGCTTTTGTGGGAAAAAAAAGCATACCTGTCCCAGCAGGTAAAAAAAGAGCACTAGCAAGGGGGACATAACATTAACACTAGTCAGTCTTGTTTTTTTTTTTTGGGGGGGGCAGATTTTGTTTTAATCAACTAGTCAAATGTGTTCATTAAACTTTAATCATTACTGCTTGCTATGGCGATATGATAATATAAATGTCGGCGATGATTTAAAGTGTAAATCGATTGAACTTTTTCTATATCATTTATATAGCCACTGTCCTAGTGGGCAGGAGTTATTGACACGTCAGAGCGATAAAGAAACATGGATAAATGAGTAATAAGCAGCTTTCTGTGTGTGTGTACCCCAAGACAAAGATAACTATAATGCAAATAATAAAGATTTTTTTATTATTATTATTGTTCTAAGGGCATACTCACACTAGGCACAGTTGCATTGTACTAAACCCAAGCGCGATTGTCCTTTCGCTAACAGACAGATATCAGAGGATTATTACAGAGGCAGCTGAGGATAATGGTGGAATTTGCAGCTTTACTCACAAACTACAATACATGTTCATCAATAAGATGAGAACCAGACCCATTATAAATCTAAATGTACTCAAATTAAATTAATTGAAAAGTGTGGCTGCCGTGGTAGTTATAAAGTAGTTATACTTTATAAATCCAAGTAGTTATAAAGATTTTTGCTGTCATAATGATAACAATAGTGCATACAAAAATAGTACATTAACTGTTCCATGCTCACACTACATGTGTACTGCACCAGAGCCACATCTTCAAGCGGCCAGGGTATGGTTAAACGAACCGCACTGGACATGGTACAGAGCAGTCATACTTGTGAAATGAACTGGACTTTGGGGGTCAATCGTGCTCAAGCATGGATCAGATCCCCTAGTGTGAGTATATCCTAAATCTAAGTGAATAGCAGATAGCACACCACAACTATAACCATAAGAGCACAAAAAATGATGAATGATAAAAACATTGACAGCCAATCGGAATCATTTCTGCATAAAGAGCTTGAGCATTTAGTGACAGATGACACAACTACATTGTATACTTAGAATACACTAATATAGTTATCTTTATAATTATCGTTCTTGGTGTAAACAGGGCTTAATAGTGTTACTTCACTGGATGGCCAATTTCAAATGTATTTTGTGTATTTTCAAAATACAAAATACTGTATTTGTATTTAAATACATTTTCCCACACAGTATTTTGTATTTTTATTTTATTTTGAATACATTTTGATGTATTTTGCCCATCTCTGATTATATACTACAATGGCCGTATGGCCGTTGCCAGGCTTTGAAAATTTGTGAGGTCCGGGGGGGGGGGGGGGGGTATAGGTACCACGCCATTACTAAATATAGCACAGTGATTGGAAACAAGAGCTCTTGTGTGCCAGAAAGCCGTGAAAGTGTTTAGTTTAGTGCGTAAGCCCAACAGCTCGGATCAATATGTGGTACTCAGGGATTGTGTTGCAGGGGCATCTCAGTAATGTGATATTTGTACTTACTGAAGGCACTGGAAGCCCACGGCGTCCCCCCTCAACAGCTGGGACAGATTTAGACCGGCCGTTGGCCCCCTTCCACCTATTGATCTCAAGGTATGGAGTTACAAACCTGCTTTCAGGTGTGCATAACCCACTCAAAGATGAAAAAGAACTTCATCATCATCTTCTTTCTTTCTTGTTCCTTCTCCATCACTCCAAATGAAAGATGTGCTCTGCATGATTTGAGCTGTTCATCAGCAATATTCTTCCAAGTGAGAGAAAAAACATGAAGTGCTGGTGGCAATCAGTCTCAGGAGGTTGGGAAGAGGGGCATACATTTTGGGGCTGACAAATGATTGAGGCTACAGCTACGAGGCTGTGTTTTCACTCGAATGCTTTTTTGATAGAGAGCATAAGAAGCGAGCTCTTCCACGGCCACATAAATGTCAATCTGCATAAGCTAATCACTGGAACTCTGCTGAGGACTTCATTGCGGAGGGCCATTTTGTTAGACTTGTCTTCGTGGCTGCAATGGAGTGCAAGGGCTCCATGTGAGATTAGACAAGTACCATGGTCTTGATTGCACCAGCCACGGAGAGATCCGGGTAATCATGCTATCCATCCTCATTTCATAAAACAACGCGGCGGGTCACAAATGTGACGCAAGGCAATTCAGAACTACAGTGAATGAAGTTGAGAAATGATTGAGCATAAACTTATTTCCCCTCAAGTAGCAATTACTGAGTGAGTTCATCACCAGCTGTTTTATTTATTATCAATACAATACGTGGCGGAGTGCGTCAGATTACAATTTAAAAGCGCAGTTAACAATGTTTTTGCAACTGGAAGGTTGTCTAGCCGCTGTGTTTTTAATCTTTTTTTTTCATTCGAACAGCTTTGACATTTGTTTGTTGTTTTTAATCTTTTTTTTTTCATTCTAGAAATGTCTCTGGGTTGGCTTTATTGTTAAGCACTATTTTACCAGCCTCAAAATGTCTCTGGGTTGGACTATCACAATGTACTGGGCACTATTTTACCAGCCAGAGATGTTCAAATTAGTCGACAAAGGCAAAACAGTTTAGATAATTAAGATAAATTAAAGGGTGGGAAAAATAGTTCACCCAAAAATGAAAATTCTGTGATGATTACTCATTACAGACAAAGGCAAAACAGTTTAGATAATTAAGATCCAAACACAAAACACCTTTGTTTCTAAAAAAAATAATTTTGTGATTCGGAAACTCATCCTCAAATTAAGATGTTTTTGATGTCCAAACACTTAATTTGAACCTTTGTTCATCTTCGGAAAACAAATTAAGACATTTTTAGACAGCAACGAAAATATCTTAATTCGACAAAATAATCAGTGGTTAAACCTGAACTAATTTGAACCCCCCCCCATAGACAGCAATGAAGCTACGAGAATATTGCAAAATAATGACTTTATTCAACATGTAGGGTCAGAAAGCTCTTGGATTTCATCAAAAATATCTTACCACGACATTTGTGTTTTGCCATGAATAAAGTCTTACCAGTTTGGAACTGTCATGAGGGTGAGTAATTAATGACAGAAATTTTTGGGTGATTTCATCAAAAATATCAAGAATAAAAGAAGAATGAACATCTTACCAGTATTATCAATTGAACGACTAAATCAAGAGGGTGAGTAATTAATGAAAGAATTTTCATTTTTAGGAACTAACACAGCTGTTTTTCTAAATATTATCAATGTGAAGACTAAATTTTCGTGCGAATAAATGACTTAGGACACAGCTGTTTTTCATTTCAGCACCTTTGCCTTGGCAGACCACACTGGACAGGAGGGCCTGGGTCACGACTGAGGATGGGATATAATTGACCTTTGCCTGGTGGCAGACCACACTGGACAGGATCTGTGCCTGAGGATGGGATATAATTGAGTTGGACTGGTATACCATGACAGGCAGAGACTGCGTTTGAGGGTTTGTTAAAAATAGTTGGACTGGTATACCAGTCTGTTGACAGGCAAGGAACGTGTCTGACATTAAAAGATCGTTTGTTAAAAATGACATCAGAACAGTCTGAGCCTGCGGTTTATGAATGTACGTGATCATTGTCATCATACAAAATCTTTAATGGATGTATGTGACATTTTGTCATTGATGGTGAGTGATTCTGTGTTCGTCGAATAGCACTGGCCACACAGCGTGACGGTGTTTATGAATTAGATCAGTCTGGTCATCATACAAAATCTTTGCATGGAATCTGGAGGGACAGGACATTTTGTCATTGTATTGCTTTTTTTGCATGAGTGACCGTTCATAAATTACACAAATAATATAGCACTGGCCACACTGGACGTGACGGTGAACTATGATTGAATGTAGTCTGGATGCAGGATATTCTGGAGGGACAGGAAATTAATGTATTGCTTTTTTATGCAATAATTGTACACCGTTCATAAATTACACAAATAATATATACTAAAAACCCTATCTTAAATACTGAAATTATCTATTTTAATGTATCAATAATGTAATTTGTATCTCAAAATGTAATTTGTACATGTGATGCAAAGCTGAATTTTCAGCAACCATTACTTCAGTCTTCAGTGTCACATGATACTTCAGAAACCATTCTAATATGCTGACTTGGTGTTGTGGAAGCTGTGATACATTTTTTCAGGACTCTTTGATGAATGCAAAGTTCAAAAGAGCAGCATTCATTCTAAGTTGTAACATTATAATGTATTTACTGTCACATTTGATCAAATGTATCCTTGCTGAGTAAAAGTATTCATTTCTTTCCAAAAAATGTAAAAATTACAGACCCAAAATTTTTGAACAGTGGTATATCACAGATTAACAGATATAAATAGTAACAGATATTATTGTAGAATATTGTAAATAGTTAATGGTAGACTAATTTATAAACGTGTTACTAGAAAAAAACATACTGTATTAACACCAGATGCAAATACCATCTGTCTCACTTTATGACTTTGAGTAAATAGCCTCTGCCTTAATTATTTTAGATAAAGTTTATTCAAACATTTCCCATTGGATTGTAAGTGATTTTCTTTGTATCTGTTACCACTCAATTTGTTCCACTAAGCAAACAATAATGTACTGGTTCCTCACTGGCGGCAAGAATCCACTTTAATTTATTTGCTGACAAACAGCCCCCTGCCACCAAAGGAATTATCTGCCATGCTCAACTGCTCTCTGTATAAGGAGCTATTTCTATAGATGCACTCACATCATCCAATTTAGTAGGATGTCTGCAGAGTAATGCAAACTGGTTGTGACACTAAAACATGACCTTTTAAATTGATTATAAGCTTATAATTGTTTTCGGCTTCTTTTTTGTAGCCCTTTAGCATTGCCTGGAAATCTTTATGACATAAGTGCTTGTCATAAATGCTGACATAGCAAAGTATTGGGTAACTACGCAATTATGATAGTAGATATATTCAAGTCTAGACCAATAGGTCATGTAATTTTGTTTTAATTAATATTAGATAATTTAACTAGAATGCATATTTAATTTATTTAATAATGCAATAGTTTACAAAAAACAGTCCTATATATATTATATTATAATATAAATTTGGATTGATAGGGGCCATAAGAATAGACTATATATATCAACCCCCCCAGCTAAATATAATGGGAGGAAAATGAGTGCTGTGGCATCAGCGGTTAGATTTATGGTGGTGTGTACTTGTGTTAATGCGCTGGAAGTACGTGCTTCAGGAAGAAGTGAGTTTGGCTGGAAAAACAAGCTGTTTCAGCAGAAGGAATTCCATAGAGAAAGTCCTCACACACTACACAGCCACTACCTGAGAGAGCCATCTGTGTCTCGACTAGTCGAGCCCCATGACAGTAGAGCCAGACTGTGTGGTTAGGGGTCAGTCCAGCCCGCACAGACAAACACAATCACACACATACATTGTATCCCCGAACACCTGGTGGAAATGTGCATGTAGGCCAGTGTCTCATGTCGGTGATTGTAATACAACTGCTCTTGTTCTCTCTCATATAGGTGTGCAGTCAGTCAGTGATCTGTTTGTCGAAGATTACAAGTGATTGGTGCAAACACAGCTAGCTGCCTGTGCTTGGACTTCAAGTATTTGAGGACCATGAGTGATTTAAGAGGATCAGTTCATCAGAGGTGACCAAAAGATGAGCTGTTTCATCAGACCAAAATAGAAACACATGCTGCTGTTTGCAGAGCTCTAAATCATGTCAGTCATGCTGTCAACAGTCCTCATATATGTATTTTTTTGTTTGTTTACCCTCCCTATGAAGACTTTTTCAGAGGGATTTATGTGGATTGTTTTATTTTTTATTGTTAACCCAACTTGTGATTAATTCTCTCAGATCAAGGCATTACAAATGGCCTTTTTGTCCTTGAAGTTGAAAAACAAGCAGAATGAATGTAAAAACAACATTTGGACAAATTATTTTATGAACAGTTTACACAAAAATTCTTTATGGTTGTATTTTATGCTACACACCACACAAATAATAGCATGGAAGAGTCGACTTCAAATTGATTTCTCTAGAGTTTGATGTTAGCATTTTGCTAAGGTAATGGCATAATACTCACAGAATATTGGATAAAAGCATAAAAAAAATTGTATAAAGTTATCTTTTATTACACTCGAATAATTTATTGATACTTTTCAGTATTTAATTAAATATGAATGTACTTACACTACCAAAAATTTTGAAGTCAGTTTTTTTATAGAAATTAATAGTTTTATTGAGCAAGACTAAATTGATTGAAAGTGGCATTAAAGACATTTATAATAATGTTAAAATGCATTAAATATTTATATTTCAAATCAATGCTGTTCTTTTGAACTTTATATTGATAAAAAAAATCTGAAAAAAATAACGTATCATAGTTTCCACAAAAATATTAAGTAGCACTGTTTTCAACATTGATAGTATACAGCATATACATAGAAGAAATTGTTCTCGAGCATCAAATCAGCACATTAGAATGATTTCTTAAAGATCATGTGACACTAAACCTAGATTAATTTTTCTCAATTACATATTAAAATGTATTAGAAAACAGCTTTAAATTCTAATATTTTATACATCGCTATTTTACTGTATTTTTAACCAAATAAATGTGAATTTAAGAGACTTCTTTCAAAAACATTAAAATCTTAATAACCTCAGACTTATGAATGATCAAATCATTTCTGATCATGGGATTGGCTTCTCCATAAAGGATACATGCAATGCGTCAGAATTTGGCCAAAGCAAAGTATCTTAGGAAGCAGAGTAATTAAGATGCCTACCTTTTGGAACAGATTTTGTGTCAGGAGGGTGCATATGATGCCTAAAATGCTGCATCCGTAGGCAGTTCACTAGGTTTTGGAAGAGAGCTTCGGTTTCAACACTTCAGCCCAGTGTGGTGTGCCATGTAACAAATGTTGTTTTCCTGTTTTGCAATCTCGTCAATCTACTACATCATACATGTACCTACGCCATAAAGTCTCTCCTATCCCTATCTATGTCCTTCCTGTTTGCATTACACTCCTGTCAAGCATGGTCTAATCTTCCATTTTTCATGGAGAAGTCTGTAAAGGATGGATAGGATGTTGCCCTTTGACCTTTTCTACTGCATGCAGCATGATCTCCTCTGTTTCTGAGTGGGGAATTCATCATGCCAGCACCACTTGACCTCAGCACATGTGAGCTTGTGTGGAACAGATGGGACCAGGCAAGGGTTTGGGTCACAGCTGTGCTGGAGGCACTGCCCCTGCTGATGTATCCTTGAGTCTCTTTAAAAAGCCCTCTACTGAGGTAAACCCCAAACTGCCTGCCAGTGTTGTTGTTGCTTTCTGTACTGTGCCCCCTGTAATGGCAGTGCAACAATGTTTTGGTTGGCATATTAGGGTTAATATGCATATTTATAGAGGTCTGATTCCTTGTTCCCTGCTCTATTTAACAGGAAGTGCCATGAAGTGCCAGCTTACAGCGCATATACTAAAAAGCTGTGTCCAAAAAGCTGTTTCATGCTCTTCAGGATGCCAAAAGTCTGAATTAGCCTTTCTGACATTATTTTTTGCATCTCAATTTGACTAATTTGACTTTGACTTGGTGGAACAAAACTGGTTTTGCATTCAGACACACAAAAATGTGTTGAATGGAGCTGAAGGTATTATATATATATATATATATATATATATATATATATATATATTATTATATTTTTTTTTTACTGTATATCAGAAAGCAGCTTTTCCATACAATAAAATGTAATGGTGACTATGGCAGATTATTTTCGGTGAATAACTAAAACATTTTAGTTCAGTTCTTCACACAAAGCTATGGCTTCAGAAGACTTTATAGTGTGTGTGCATGTGTGTGTGCGTGTGTGTGTGTGTGTGTGTGTTCCTTTTTTAAGCTTGGCAGCCTTTGGTCCCAATCCAGTTCTACTGTATGGAAGAGAGCAGCTTAACATCTGCTGAACATCTCCTTTTGTGCCCCAAGAAAGAATGAAAGTCAAACAGGGTTAGAAAGACATGTGGGTGAGTGAGTGTGATGATGTTTCATAATTTTTGGGTGCACTATCCCTTTAATGTCTCCTGTGTTACAAAATGTGCCTTTCAAGCTGCTATGTACTAACCTCAGCAACAAAGGTTTAAGTATCTGGAATCTAGTCAGGGTTTTGATTCAATTACAGCTGAAGACTGCCTGCTGTGTGATGAATAAAATTCACTTCACTACCATAAATCTTCAAACATCAAAAAGAAGAAATCTGACTACATCCACACCCTCAGTTATGCTGGTCTCACTTCATGCAATTAAGCTCACCTTCTTCTACAGCAATTATCTTGATTCATCAAGATTCTCTCAGATGCTGTTGCTTCCGCCAAATGTTATGTAATAGAGTTTTGAGACAATTTTGTGTCACATAAAGCCTTAAACATTAATTTGAAAAATCAGAGCAGTCTCTGTTTGTTTTCTCTCTGATCTCTGTGGACTAGTTTCCAGAATGATTTGGTTCAGCTAATTAGCAATGGTAGAGAGAGAGAAAGAGAGGGAGAGAGAGAGAGTGAGCATGCAAAAAGAGTGGATAGATGAAGATAAGATGTCCATAATTGATAGATATAAGATGTCCATAATTGTTCATTGGAAAGTGCAGTAATTGCATGTTGAAATTGCTTTCTATTTGTCTTTAGGATGGGTTGCTGTAGAGATATTAGAAACTAAAGAAAGAAGAATTCTAGGGTTTATTAGTTTTCTGCACCTCTACTTTTATCTCTCAATTGTAAACTGACTGGGGAAACAATTCCAAGCTAACACCCAGAACAAAAGATAAATGTGTATATTTGTGGCCATTTTATGGAGAGCTCTAATTAAATGTACATTCAAAATAAAATAAAACATGAAACACAAAACAAAACAAAACATAAAACAAAAAACAAACAAAAACATGAAACAAGCAAACAAAATAAAAAACATGAAACAAAAAACAAAACAAAGCAAAAACACACAAGACAAAACAAAGCAAAACAAAGTGGGGGGTTGGGGGGTCATGTTCGCCCAGTTACTATGGCTGCTACACCCCTGCAAGCATCGGTGCCACTTCAAAGAGATTAGATGTGGGTCCATATTTGTCTGTCCAAATTTTCCAGTGCCAAAGCACATCCTGCCTTCCCTGATGACTAGCCTCATATAACGCCTATAGCTGATGAGTCCACCATGGACCCTGATGAAGGCAGAGGGATTGTATCTATAGGCTGCACTTAGAGATGGATGAGGCACAACGCAGGGACGGTGGTAACTGCCCTACTTCTCACAATGAGTTTGGATTTGAAGCTCAAAGGAACTGTTCCTAACCGACCTGCTCATTTCGCTATAGTTCCTCATCCCAAGCTTCTACTGGGATTCCTTTGAATTATGGGTTAGAATGTGCAAATTTCCTATCCCCTCAATGGTGACCTCGTTTGGCTCCAGTTCATACTGCATACCATCATAATTAAATTCATGATCATAAAAAAATAACACTGTAATCTGATGCTATCTTGGAAAAACAAAAAACACAACATTGCACTCAGGGTTCATGCTTTTCCAATATTTGCAAAGCTTTCGCTGCACACTGAGTACATCAGAAGAAGCTTCTTAATGATGAAAGTCTTTCACTGGCCTTGCAACTTTCCCTCCACCCATAAAATTTTAACATTTCTAATTTATTATATATTAATTACGCTCTATTTATGCATTACATAACAGCTTACGCGAACATCTCTCATGTAAGACCCTCATCATTTATTTACTGCCTTTACAGAAGTGACGAGTCAGACGGACCATCACACACCAAAATGAGATAAAGATTCGACAAAAGCTGCTCACATATTCTCCGGGGGTAAAGCGAACGCTATCACTTATTCCGCCTGCTCCGGTCTGATTCTCCTGACTCTCTTTTCCCTCTAAGTATCTCCCACTGATTGTTTTCCCTGCCGGCCTTGAGTTTTGTCCTCTCAGATAAGTGTCCATGAGAGACGTGACACACTCAGCCTAATCAGCTCTTACAGGTAAAGGACAAAATAGTCCCTTGTCTGTTTGTTTCTTCAGGAATTTAGGTTTAAGAGTTGAGCCGGAGATGCAAAACTCAAATCAAACGGTAGCGGCGAGATCCTCGTCATCGGTGATGTAAAAATACCCCCTGTCATGAAGCACACCTTGAGTGAGACCAGATGGTCTATTGATTTTATTTGAAAGGCTGCCACATGTCCCTCTCTATTACACTGTCCTTCTTCTGGACTTTATCAACAGGATTTTAGTATTATTGTGACGGATACTGAGAGACATATGCACTCTCAACAGCTAGACAAACTGATTGTGTAAGCTAAAATACTGCATTAAAGCATTATGGTAGTCATAACAGACAAGGTGTCACAACCAAAGTGACTTACACCGCACTCAAGCTATACGTTTTTTTTTAGCAGTATGCATGTTCAGTGGGAACTGAACCCATGACCTTGGCATTGTATGAACCACGCTGAACCAGCTGAGCTATGTAAACATGTTTCATTAACATTGATGTCTGAATCTTTGTGTAATAAAGGTACCCACCAGCTTGCCTGACACTCTACTTTAGTAAAATGCAGTGTACAAAGCAATGAATGAATTATGTTTTTCATTGCGAATTAATCAAAAGTTGATTCTAACAGATCAGCCATAACCTTTCTTTTAAAGGAACAGATTACCCAAAAATGAAGATTTGCTCACCCTCATGTCATTCCAAACTCATATACATTCATTTCTTCAGAGCAATACAAGAGAATATATTTTAAAAACTGTTTTAGCTGTTTGTTTTTTTGGAGCTTCAGCATTTTTGAGCCCACTGATTTCCATAGCAGACAAAAAGGGAGCGTGAAAATAAACAGAGAAGCTTCAAAATCAAACAAAAACATTGATCAAAGCATACATATACAAATTAAATTGAATATGGTGACACAAACATAATCGGCTGTAAACAGCTGAAAAGACCTCAAAATATTTTTTTCATGTTATGCAGAAGAAAGTAAGCCCTACAACATTGGCCTGGTGAGTAAACAAGATCATTTTTCATTTTGGGGTGAACTGATTTCAGATCTTCTCAAATGTCTTTAAAGTTTTAGACTACAATTGAATTTGTGTCCTCTTGTCATTCCAAACCCATTTAACTTTCTTTCTTCTGTGGAACATAAAAGAAGATATTTTGAAGAATGTTTGTATCAAACCGTTCTAGTGACCATTGACTTCCACGGTATGGAGAAAAACACAATATTTCTCAAAATATTTTCTCTCATGTTCCAGCGATAAAAGAAGTCCTACAGGTTTGGAACGACATCAGGGTGAGTAAATGATGACAAACAGGTTTGTTTCCCATTGACTTCTATTGGATTTTTGTCCATGCAACGAAAGTTAAAAGGAACCACAACTGTTTGGTTACCAACATTCTTCGTAATACAGTATCTTTGTTTACGTTCCACAAAAGAAAGAAATGCATACAAGTTTGAAATGACATGGGGGTGAATAAATGATGACAATTTTTATTTTTGAAGATGACAGAAATTTCATCTCTTTCGAAAGTAAACACTTTCAAGATCCATTAGCGATTGAACCTGCCATCTTTTAATTTCGTAAGAGCCTAAACCTCAGAGAAATGTTTGAGTACAGCTGAAATTGGCACGAATTGATGTTTGGCCACATACACAAAAAAAATTTTTTTTTACAGTTAAGAGCTGTTCTATTTCTTTAAAGTGTGCTGTTTCCAGCAGGGCGCTATTAAAATTTGCTTGTAATTTCATCACGTGTTTAGCAGCACTGCTTGTAACACCATTTATCTAACCTTCATTAGCCCACGAAGGATTAATCTATGCTTATTACATTAATATTCAGAGGATAGAGACCCTCTAAATCTATCTGTATTTTTCTTTCTCAGGCGTTTCTATTGGGAAAGGCCCTGAAAGGTCATATTGAGACCCTCTCACATAAATCAATAGCTGTCACAATTGTAGGGTCTCTGCGAGCCCCCCTTGCCTCAGTGTCCTGCAGTCTGGGCCTGCATATTTCACACTCGCAGAGGTGTCACACAAGCATGTCTCAATCTTTTTTTCTGAGCCCGAGATGAACTGCTGTTCACCTCCTTGGCAAAAGCACTATCACTGTCAAAGCCAGGGATGCAACATGAAAAAGCCAACAGACCACATGCCTGTCAGCCTATCAGAGCCGCATGGTAGGAAAACATCTGACAGGACTGTATCTGCACACCTGTGGGAAATCAGAGAGACTCTATTCACAAGGCAAAGCTACACCAAGGGATTATACACAACACAGCAGCCCTATGAGATACCCATTAGGCAGGCAATTTAGAAAATGGGAGGATAACGCTGCATTTATATATAATTTTATATTTGAAAAAAGGCTGATAGAGCACAGTAAATGCTGTACAGAGGCTCTGTTGAGGGTAATGGCCAATTGTTAGCCAGCTGTACAAATGACTTTAAGTGAAGTATTTCACCTCACCTTGCCTTTCTTTTATAGTTATAAATGGAAATATAATTTAAAAAAATACAGCATCACACCTATTTTTCAGAGTATGGCCTTGCACTGAGCCATGAATGGAAGTATGGTATTGCTTGTATACAGTTTATACAATCCATTCCTTTTAAAAAGTTATATAAACAGTCCAAGAATGAGTAACTTACATTTTACACACAATTTGGCCAATTATAGTCTAATTTTGCTCCACCAACAAAATATTTACCGTGTACTGACAGTCTGGAACATAGAAAACACTGATAAGCAGAGTAATACAAACACTGAAGTGTCTCAGTGCCTCCTATAAATAATAATAGGCCTACATATAATTAAACCAATTTATGGTTAATTTCAGGGTTGTATGGTTGTATACTGGCATTTATGAAAGCATTAAATTGATTGACAGAAATAAGAACTGAGATACGCTAATAGAATATTGAACTGTCACACCAATGATTCTTAATTGGATTCTATAACAGGGTTTTCATCCTGTAGGGAATCGGACACTAACTAAGCTTTTCTGAAAATGAGATGAAAAAAAAGACATGTTAGGTGTTGGACCAAAAATGGCAAGTAAAGCCTGAACTGAGCAAAGAGGTATAGAGACAATCCATTAAATCCTGAATATGCAGAAGATGCTTCTGCTAATTGAAGTAATATAAAAGTAAAAAGGCAAGGCAGATTTTTGCCAGCGTTCCATAAGGTGCTTTATCTTGGCCAGACAGGGTGGTGCATTTCAGTGATAGCCGGAGTGAGATAGACACATTACGCACGCAGATAGCTGCACTTGGACTGTTTGTGATGCCCATGTTTGATAGAGAACGCAACACACTGCGTTGCAAATTAATCTCAAACAGCCGTATGGCTGTAAAGGGCAGGAATCACCCAAGCAACTGGAGTTATTTATAGTAATTATAACACGTGTTGTTACATCTGAGGTGTGAGCTGATATATTTGGTTTAAATGGGTCAAATAACCCTTAAAATAACTACTTTGATATTTATCTGCAGGTACAGGACTATCAATGCACAGATTGTCACAGAGGAAATATAAGATAGAACAAACCCTCTGCGTTTTTGTGAAGGAAATATCATGAGCTGTCATGCTATGAGAGTATTGGACTCCTTTTTAATTCTTAATGTATTGTTTTTTACATATATTATTATCAAATCGTATTGTGTTGTTGAAGATGAAACGGCAGAACTTACACGCTACCCCTAAAAAAAATATGGTCTATGAAAATGATCAGAGTGAAATATTGATTTCCAATGCCCCCTAGTGTGGTAAGACGCTGATGTTTAATACAGCAAAGCTGCTCACAAACTTTGAAATCCAAGTTTTCTTTTTTAACAGCGAAAACCAGCAAAGCATATTCATCTGTTAATGGCTGATGTGATCATTTTGAACAACTCTGACTTTCTTGTATGCTTAAGTATCAATGTATTATTGCTTAGAAATTTGATTTGAACTCTTCACGGCAATGCAGTTATATAATTATACATAATATGCAAATGCGAACTGTTTGCTTGTAATATAAATTGAGACACTAGAGCAGAAAAGCAATACTCATTTTTTCACCAACAATGGAGCGAAACAGTAAACAGCATATACTCTGAGATGGCTTCAAGGGAGAATGAGCCGTCACTGTCAAGATAAGTGTGTCTGTTTAGGGGGGAGGAGCTGCAAAGAGCCCAGAGAAGGACAGATAAAACATCTGCTTTGCACAGAGAGAACATTTCCTCTTAAATTACCTCCCTACCTGACAGAGAAATGATATCTTACTCTCCCTAACTCCCCAAAGCCTGAAATAAAAGCCTCCAACATGATGAGAACAGTTATGAATAGGACCATATGAGACTCTTATCAAGTGTCCGATTACCTTTGTGCTGAAAACACATCCATTTTCTGTCTCCTGGAACATTAATAACACAACGGAACAATTATACTCATACATTGTTGCATATGGTACATCATTTTACATAGATGTGTATGCACATAGGTGCAAGGATAATTAAGTATGAAACTGTGGTCAGTCTAAAGAATTATGGTAAATATAATGAATATAGTGAAGCCAATCACTAACTAAGTGATATGAAGGTAACTGAAGCCACATCTGTCGTAGACAAAGGGTATTAAAAAGCTACTCTGGTTTCCTAAGAAGCTGTAAAAGAAGTCATAAAATATTCAGCTGGTAAATTACTTGGAAGTTATAAGACTTGGTAAACAAAGCGCTGCCTGCTTTAATTTAGCAGTTACGTAATTAAGAGATCTTCATAAAATAGTAACAATCAAACCCTATTGTTGCTGTAGTAATAACAGAGGTTCAAAAGACCCCCGTGTGTCTCATTTTGTACAAAACGTGATTTATGGATTGCTTCTTCAAGTTCAACTCTGTAGGCCTGTTTTTTATTACCCAAGTTATACAAAAAGTGTTGCGTAATTTATTATTGGTGATACTACAACAAAGTGTGCAACTGAGTGATTTTTTTAGCAGTAAGTCCTCAGCACGACAAGCAATGTTTATATCAGTGTTTTGTAACTGGAAACTTGCTTTTCTTTCTTTTTTTGCAGACAGCTTATTTTACCTTTTAAATTGTCCAACTGGCATCTGCATCATTTAAAGATGAACAGCACTGGTTTAACATTTCTTTGATTTGCTTAACTTAAACTGGCATTTTCTTATACGTATAGCATATCTCACCATTTCAGAGCCTGTCTGCCATTTATTTCTTATATCATGGAATAAAACTAATGAACACAACAAACATCAACAGCAAGCAATAATCTTAAGGAGGAGGACAAAACCCAAATTAACTAATAAAGCTCTGGCATATGATGTTAATGCACTGATCACTTAAGAATTGCACCTAACATGCTTCCAGTGCAATCCAGTGATTTCAGTGCAACTAAAACAATACAAATAGCAGCCATCATAAATGTAAAGAAAAGTATTGTACGTCTTATGTGAGCAGAGTCTTACCTGCAAATGCCCCTGGTACATATTTAGTGGAGAAGGTCCCAGACTATGGATCGCAGTTAGATGAAAGCAAGAAATATGATGACTCTTCTAATGTTCATGCGTGCGAGAGTGTTCTAAGAAGTACTGAAAGAACTGCTCTTGAAATTGAGTCCAGTGACGGAAGCCGGCACACCGGAGCTGTCTCGTGAACCAAGTGCTGAATTTACGCGCACCCGATAGCACTTCTGCACGGCACAGCTGCTTCCGAGCTTCACGCGCGCCGGCGAGTCTCTTCACCAAGTTGCTGAGGAGCGCGATGATGCGCTGAACGCTCGAGGATCGTGCCTACGTCATCATCTCAGCCCCGGTGTGGCTCTGTGGGTTTTATCGTAGTTGGTCTGATTCTTCAGCAATTCCTCCCTCCTTTATCACACTCTCTCTCCTTGTCGACTGTTCGTCCCCTCCTCTCCCCAGCCCGACGGATTTAGGCGGAGCCGGTTCCGTCATTCACAGATGCTCAGTTCAGGTGTTCTCATCGTTTTAATGTTGTTCAGCTAGCAACTAACTTACTAAATCAAGTGAATGTCTCGGTCCTCCTCTTCGTGTGTTGTTCTTCTTAGCTTCGGAGCAAGGAGGCGCCACTTGAATTTGTTTTGTTACATAATACAGTATTCAGTTGCCAGAGGTGTGATTAGGTGTGAACACAGCAGAATGAACAGCGCGCAAAATAATTGCTAAAAAAAAATTATAAAGGTAAAAAGGGTATTTTTTACCTTACTAAGGAAAATCATGTAAATTATATGAAATTATATAAAATGAGTGATATCACAAAAAACGGCACATAATAAAATGCACATAATATGGAAAAATTAATCATTTAATTTTTTTAATAATCAAATACATTTCTATTAATCGAATATTTAAACATAATCAAAATGTACACCGTTGTGTTACTTAGTATCTTTTCAATATTTATTTTTAAATAAATAGTTTTTTTGTGAATATAAAAGTCTTTGCTGTCACTTTTTATCAATTGAATGCATTTTATATAATATTAATCTTGCTGTAATTATATAACATTAATCTTCTTTGTAGTTGTATTTCCCCAAAGATTTTAATTGATTGTTATTAAATGTGAATGATAAGACTGATAGAGGCTATATTCAAACATTTCATGTTATAAACCTTTTCTGTGTCCATTATTTAATTTGTCACAATAATGGGTTTTTACTATTGCAAATCAATTTTCTTCACGAGTTAAAAAAAAATAAAGAAATAAAATAAAAAATAAAATAATCTAACTCTGGCACCACGCTGACTTTAATTTGAAAATGATGTTTCTTAATAATTTACATTTTTTAGTAATTTAAAATTTACACTAAAAATTCATGTTGTAAGCAAACTAAAGATATTAACACAAAGATTCATCCCAACTTCTAAAAACACTGGCATTAAAGGAACTACAGGGTTTGGAGGGCACTTATCCTATAAACAGAAGTCAATTCTGTTAAAAAGAGAATCTCTTCAAGAGAATGGAACAGTTCTTAAAATGTAATATTTTATTATCAATGAAAAATATGCCCTCTATTCAGTTCATAAAGAATGGTGATTAGATTAATGAAATATTTATAAGAGAGGGCAAGAATAGATATCTTCATTTATTCAAATAACGTGTCTGCAGTAAGATTTTTACAATACTCTGAGTATGATAAATATGATCGTTATTTAAAAAATTTAAGACTCAGCTCTATTTTTGCCCATTTCATTCCATCTGATGTACGATATCACCTTTACATACTCTGTCATATTACTGTTGACAAGTAACTGAATCTATAGGGAAGCTTCATGGGTTGGGTTAGTATTCTGCCCTTGAATACAGTCTGACAGCTGTCTAAAAGGTATTCATTGTTTTCTGTCAACATAACAGCATCATCATTTATCCCATATGAGAGTCAGAGACCTGTGTTTGCTGTCTGTGTTTGTGTGGCCTGCTGCTGGTTAAGGACATGTGATGTCAGTGACAGATCTATGGTGCGTGGCTGAGAGGGGTTCAGCTCCAAGTAAAGGTTCCCAGGCCTGGATGGGAATACTGATGTCACTCAATGACACTCCAGGACTGCAAGCAGACCAGGACCAATGGAAAAAGTGACTGTATCCAGTGACGTCTGGGTGAGCTGTGGAAAACAAAAACAGAATACACGGATGTGACATCTTTTTTGATCATTCTCAGGAAAAAAGTTACAAAGCTATTACTAGGGTGGTATCCTAGAGTACAAAAACTAAAAGGTACATCTTTGTACCTTATTTATCCTTAAAGGATACGTATTAGTACCTTGAAGGTACATATTAGTACCTTTTATATAATAGATCTGCATGCATCTGAGTACAATATGCTGCTTTCGGCGTTCTATTTTGACAGCATAAATAGAAAGATGAAAATTACAAATGAAAAGTTAGTTTTGTTCAAATTCAGTGATCTAAGGAAAGCACTTGTGCTAAATTCAGCTGACACTTCTCACCCCACTTCTTGTTTTCTGACAAAATACTTGAACTTTGTTTTGATTTTTTTACTCTCATATTTTTCCTCCATTTTTGCTAAAAGGATACAAAGGAGAATTGTTTTAACAATTATTGTTGCAATAATCTTGGTAGGTACTTTGACTGACTAACATGACTCAATATTCAGAGGTGATTGTAATCTTTTTCATGTTTTTTTTTTTTTTTCATATTATGTGAGGTAAAAAGATTATTTTGATGAACAGTTGCTCCCTTTATCTGAATAATGTAATGTAGATTGATGTAATATAAAGCTATTAAACACAAAAATGTTTCCCAAAAATGCATTCTGTTGCTTCAGGAACAAAATTTCCGTGGCATTCAGTTCCCTCGTAAATGCCACCAATATGTCACTGAAGATAATTTTAAAACAATAGCTCTCTGGAAATGGATAAACTGATTAGATGACTGCAGTAATTGTCAGTCGTGTTGTAACTCAGTACGCTGGAGGGATTTCTTAGACGTCCTGTACTCATTAAAAAGGAGGGCATGATTTATTATTGTCTATAATTGCAATACTGAATCATAAACGATTGTTGCTTGTGCATGTTAAATTTGAGTGATCTTTTGTCCTGTCTCCAGTCATGTAGTACTGTAACGTAAGACTGATGATCTGCTAGATTATTGATCGTAAAAACAAGCAGAGAAAGCATCAACCCGATACAAATAGTCCCTGAGTCGAAATTTGTGTAACTAAGCGAAAAAGAGGAAGAGAGATGCTTGGACTATCTATCACTGTAATGAATACCGTCTGCCTACCAGACCAAAGTTTGAAAGTTAATTTCATTCACCATTGATGCTTTAAATGAATAGTTATGACAAGTGAAACAGCAGGTCTTGCTTTTACAGCTTGTTATTGCTTTATGTATTGTGTGGGATCTTGTGAAATCCCTTTCAACAGTATTTAAGCATTAAGACAGCAGCTGGAGCCATTAATATCACTTTATTACACAGTTTCTCTTTGAATCTTAAACTATAGCTACAAATGTTAAAGGGATAATTCACCCAAAAAAGGAAGTTTTGTCAATATTTTCTCATGTCGTTCCTCACCAGTTGTGATTGCCAGAACCTTACTGTAAATGGTAACATTATAGGTTTTATAGAATCAAACTAAATTTACAGTAAAAAATATATCATATATCATAAACTGAATGTTTATGGGGAATGTTTAGGGGGAAGTCGTGGCCTAATGGTTAGAGAGTCGGCTACTTGGCCGTATGTCACGTCACTTTCACTTTCACTTATATTATGTATATATCATTAACCTTATAATATGCTAGCTACCACAATAAAACCATAATGAGAAATCCACATGATAAATCCAAGTTCATCATAAGTATCCACAAGCTGAGCTAAATATGGTGCACACCTGATGTACATTGTTTTCATCATGTTGTATTTGTAGAGTTGAATAAATTATGCAGAATATACATTGTCATCTTGCTACAAAGTGATTTGAATAAACACAACGTCATAAATATATGACTTCCCAACTCGTAAATATGAACTTCCCAGGAGGTTTTGAATACTATAATATACTGAAAGTGCACACAAATACAAAACATTATGACACTAAAATTATACGATAAACATAATTATTATATATATATATATATATACAGTATATATACATTAAAAAGAAAACCTGCTTTTGTGTCACACAGGGGATTCCGGAAAGTCAATTTATGGTTTTTCACTGTACATTATAAGATGTCTTCTTTTTCACTTCCCAAAACTATACATTTAAATTAAAATTGCAGGAAATGTCCAGTTTTTCACCTTATATAATGAAGGAACTTACCGTTAACCAATAAACAGATTTGTTTGGACAACAGAGATGGACAAAAATTATTTAAATATTCTACAAAATATATAGGCTATATTTTTTGTGGTCTGAAGATGAAAGCGAGTTATAAAGGTTTGAAACAACATGACAGGTAATACATTTTGTGGTGAACTGTTCCTTTAAATAGAGACCGGGAAACTCCATAAAACAGGGACTCTATGTATAGTCTATATATCAGACACAATGAGCTTCTTCTACTGTCAATCAGAATTGGCCCTGTGACCTCCCCACCAGCACCCTGACAGAGCCATAATTAGCTGTCCGCTGTCTATAATACCTCACACCTCAGCACACTCAGATGGCATGTATACATAAAAAGAGTTAAGTGTATCCCCGCCATCATTTGCTTGAAGCCTCCACATCTGAAAAACAATGTTAACAATCTCACTGTTTTAAATTACATTTTTATCATCTCTCTGCTCCATTTAATGCATTTGAAGTATTTTTGTATTTCTCTGGGGGTAAATGACAGTTTTGCTTCATTTGAAAGCAATGATAGTAAGACAAAAGATGAAAGTTGGACTGAGAGGGAACTGTGGATCTTGAGGGATTTAGAGCCCATGATCTCATTTCCTAGTGTATTTTTAAAGCCCAGATGATCCATCTTGGGTCCATAAATCTCTCTTGCATTGGAGAGAACCATGAAGCACCTTGCGAAAGCTTGACGTGAGGAGTGCAGCGCTGCTAATGAACTTTGAAATGGGAGTGAGCGGCAAGGGCTATCAATTATAATAACAGCCTCCCCCTCTTCCAGACAGAGCAGCATCCGTCCCCATTATGGTCCAACACCTCCACCATGTTTAGCCTCATTAAACAACTCTCCTCAATAAAAACGAGGGCCAAAGGCCTCATCATACGGTTGCACTGCTTGAAGTTGATAGATTCACATTTTGGCAAAGTCACATATTTATATACCCTGGCATATTTTAATATCATTATGACAAATGTCCTCAAAACTCCTGTAATGTCAGTCAAAACGCACATGGAAAACTTATAGATTTGAAGTCAATACAAGAAGGATAAAGGAGGTCACAGCAAGGAAAAAGAAGACCACTTAAAATATTAGTTTTAAAAGCTAAACTTTAAAAAGTGTCATGTTGATTTCATAAAAGTAAAATGCCTAAAAAAAGGGTAAAAGTGTTTTAAGAGAAGTTTAACTTAATTACTGTACATATGTCATGTGCTGTAACAAACAAGTAAAAAGTAATATCATATTTTCCTTACACCTTAAATATACATTATTATGGTAACATCTATTAATAACATATTGGCTGTTTATTAATACTTTTAAAGCACATATTCTGCATAACCATGTACTACATCCCTAATCTTACCCAATACCTAAACTTAACAACTACCTTATTAACTATTAATAATCAGCAAATTAGGAGTTTATTGAGGCAAAAGTCATAGTTAATGGTTTGTTAATAGCGAGAATGGACCTAAAATAAAGTGTGTCCATTATTATTTACAAATAAATAAAAAATACTTTAGGGGGAATTTTTGTTACAAGTATCATAATAAATCATTAATTCATAAATATTTTAAATATGTTTTTGAGGAGTCACACCACATTTTTTTTTACAACCTGAACTAACATTGTCTTCATAAATGTGTATATTGCTTTTATATTTATCATATTGGTTGGATCACATGACTTAAACACACCACATTAATTTGATTTGGAAAAGATATGTCTTTCTATTAATTAATAAGCAATGAAGCATTTTTTTCTAAGGAAAAAAAATATATAAGAATAAGAATAAAATAATTAAAATAATATATTTTTAATTATGCTAACAGGACCGTTGTATCACATTTACTTTAAAATAAAAAAAAAAAAACAAAACAACGCATTTTAATTGAGAAAATCTAAAACACACTCATTATAGAAATTGAAGTTGTTGTATGTATGAATTGCATTTTAGTGTATTTTTAAATAAATCAATAGATATGATGAGAGAAAGAAATATCATCGACCCTACTGTTTCTACACATTTCAGCAACTGATGTGAAGCAGAAACACACAGGTGTCCCATCTTTGCTCCATTCTGATAACCAAAGGTTTTTGTTGGCCCTGAAGACTGAGACAAGCTTGTACATGTTGCTGTGATAGAGAGACAAAATTGGACAGGAAATTAGTCATGATTAGTCCTTAGCAACCGGCAATTAATTATCAGGTGACACATTCGTAGGCCTGCTTCAAGAGGTAAGAAAACTTTTTAAGACCAGAGCAAGCAACATTTGACACTGCATTGAGAGCATGGATACCCAAATACTGCAAAACATAGATACATTAAGGAATACTCTGCATATGGAGTCTAATCTACATGATAAATGATCATGTCGAGACGACATTCTTTATTACAGCCGCTGAGGAACAAAAGCCCACTGCTGAGTTGAAAGGGATCTGTAAGATATTACAGTAGACGCATTACATAAAATAAATCACAAAATAATGTAAAATGATATATGTGGCTAGTTTATAAAATGAAAAGTGAAGTGGGTTGCCAGCTATGGGATTAATTTCGTAGAGTTTGCAGACTTCCAGTGACTACAAAGCAATGGCGAGGCATCAAGGGACAAAGCTTTTCACGTAACTGATGGTTCAGCAAATTTGTTACCGGTTCGTTTTAAAGTCCTGTCAAAAGTTGCTTCCCTGAAATCGTTTGTGTGGTTTTTGCCTCTGATGAGGTGTTTGTTTCCGAAGACAGACGTTATGTCAACATAAGCAGAGCTGTTTTTAGGAGAGGCAGACGAATGGGCCCATGGGAACCTATCAGAACATGGCGACAAAAAATAGCCGTTCTCTGGGGCCACACTTAGACTGAAGTGACAGGACATGATCTCCTGGTTTTCAAGACATGAGATCAGCTGCTTTCTTGAGCCAAATCTTTATCTCCACCATCTGCCAGTGCGTTTCAGTTAATCCAAAATAAATGAGTGATGTAAAAGATTCAATCAAGAGGCATCTTTTGTTTTTTGGGCTTGGATTATTATTTTTCCTGAGCTTATGTAAATAAGGATCAAGCTGTACAACGGTATTAGAATGTATTTCTCAACTAACAATGGCTGCATGACAAATATACAGTAAAGAACTGAAAAAGTGTGATGCTTTCCTTTTTTCTGGCACAATTATATATATATATATGCTCATTCTTGCTTAAAAGAATAGTTCAAGCAAGGTTCATTGGTGAGACTGTGTTTCTTCTCTGGAACTCAACAAGATCATTTTTGAAAAAAGAAAACCCTAGATGCTCTTTTACATATAATGAATATGACTGGTAACTGGGGTAATCCAGCTCTAGAATGACAAAAATGCACCATAAACTATCATAAGATTGTCCCTTGTGTGTTGTAAGTCTTCTGAAACCATAAAAAATAAACAAGCTAGATCATGTCATAATTCACAGAAAATCGTCTTGATATCTGCCTTAGCTTTTTTTGGCACCTTCATGAGAGCAGAAGAAATGTTTTATTATTAATTATATCTGTTTAACAAATCAGCTGATTCCATTCACAAAGCCGGTTTGAATGATTCATTCACAGATTGGACTCACTGAGTTAAAGGGATTGTTCACCCAAAAATGAAATTGTCATCATTTACTTACCCTCAGGTTGTTCAAAACTGTAAGTTGTTTTTTTTTTTGTTGTGCACAAAAGATTTTTTTGAAGAATTTTGAAACAGTTGCGGGTAGCCATTGGCTTCCATAGTATGGAAAAAATACTATGGAAGTCAATGGCTACCGTCAGCACTTTGGTTTGAACTATCCCTTTAAGAATCCATTTGAATCCATTAGAATTTGTATTCTGGTCTGTTTAGTGTGTTTTTCACACTCACACACACACACAAAACATACTTACACTTACAGAACACTTACTTCAAAAGACTTGAAATATAGTGCACGTCATGCCACTTTTATGATTTTTGTATGGTGATTTTGCCTCCTTTTTGAAGCTTGAAATCTTCAGTCCTCATTCATTGTAACTGCATATTAAAAGAGCAACCAGTACATTATTCAACATTTTTCCTTTGTGTTCCATGGAAGGAGGTCATAGTCATAAAAAGTTTGGGACGACATAAGTGTGAGTACACTAAATAATGACAGAAGTATTTTTGGGTGAACTGTTGCTTTAAGGCATTTCCAACAAACAAATAAGGAGTGGAAGCAATGTGATCCAATATCACTATGACCTCCTGTCAAGAGATGTAAAATCAGGACATGTTAAATTAAAACACACTAAGCTGTCCTGAACAGCTGTATGCTGTCCATGTAAATTAAGACAAGATTTGTTCAAGTGTTACTCCATCAGCTTTAATTTTAGTGCTTGAATGCAGATGTATGTTACACAACCACACCATAGACTTGAGGCAGAAAATAATGAGGGAATGTTCTCATTAGTGAAGAGGTAGAGAAGGCCAGAAGGTGTCTCAATTATAATACCTACAATTGACACAAAAGTGAGAGACAGCATCGTTATACACTTGAACTGTGCAAAGCTTTTGGGTCTGACTGCCTCTTAATCTGGGACTGTTTCTGTGACAGTGTCTTACCCTTCATTTTCATAGCTCTGGCATTCCCAAAAGTATTGCATCTTTCTCACTGTGATGCAGTGTAAAGGCATGTAATGCCATTAACAAAGAGACTCTTTTTGTTAGGTGTAGATCAGGCCCTGAGAACTGACCAATTATCTAAATAAACATCCAGTAATACTGATAAAATAATCCTAGAAAATACTAATATGCATTAATAGCATAGTTCCCCGCTCACATTTGGCCTATTTGTTTTTTGGATTAAGGCCTCGACAGAAAAAAAAAAAAAGGTCACATTTGATTAATTTTTGCAATTTGAGTGTAAGTGATCACTTGAACTCAATTATGTCCTAATTCTAAGATTGATTTGCTCTTGGCCTGAATTAGTTTGACAAAGTACTGTTATGTTTAAATTAATAAATAAATAATATGGCTGCAAAATGATTAATTGTGATTAATCGCATTCAAAATAAAAATGTTTGTTTACATACTAAATGTGTGTGTACTGCGTATATTTATTATGTATGTATAAATACACACACATATGCATATATTTAAAACATATTTGTATGTACAGTATACAATTTATATTATATTTAAATATACATTTTTCGATATAAATCTAACATATTTTCCTTAATATTTTTGTATGTGTGTGTGTGCTGCGTATATTTATGTATATATAAATACACACACATACAAAAATATTAAGAAAAAATATGTTAGATTTATATCGAAAAATTTATATTTATATATAATATAAAGTATAGTATATATATAATATATATAGTATATGTAAACAAACTTTTATTTTGAATGCGATTGAATGCGATTAATCGTTTTACAGCCCTAATAAATCAATCAATAATTTGGTATTAATTTGGTAATAAGACTTGGAATTTAACAGGATTTGGGTATTAAACAAAACTGTGCTGACAGGTTTTAATGGCGTGATTTGGCATACAAGGTGGGATCCGATATTCCTGGCATGGAGACTTGATGTAATATTTTTGGTGTTGTTGGCAGGATATCAGCATGATAACAACTTATAAATTGTTCATATTTTCCAAAGTTAGTTCATAAAGACAAGTATATGAATATATGAGCCAGTTGTCCAAATATTTGACCATGTCGTGTATGTATCTAAAAGAATATGTGTCCTTGTTCTGTTCAAGTAAACATTGTTGGTTATATTGGCAGTTACGAAGGTCAGTTCATCTAACCCTTAGGATATCAACAGGAAAGAAATAAAGAATGTTTGTAATGTTATATTTGAAATGATTCTGCTATAGCTAACCTTCTTTGGCTATAGCTTTATACAGCTGTGATGTGTATAAATTAATAAAGAAATAATAATAAATATGCAGTGAGATGTTATGTACACTCTTTGGTTAATGAAAAATACATTATTTTCTTCCTACAGTGGGTGGACATGACAGCAATAACAAAAGACACTAGCTAAAGCACTAGATAAATTATTTATATCTACCATGTCAATATAATGAGAATGTGGCACAGTTTTATTGTTTCATAACTAGTCTTTTAATATTTAGAAGACATCTGCAAGTAATGATCTCAGAAATTAACAATAGTAAGATAATAAAGCTGCAAAAGCTTTCAGGCATTTGCAAAACATTAAAGTTTTGAATGACATGAGAATGCAAATAATATATGAGTAAATAATGAGAGAATTTTCATTTTGCAATGAACTAGCCCTTTAATGTGGTTTAAGGCTTTCCATATATATTCAGTCAGAAATAATATCAGGTCTTTTTGCAGTGTTCATGCATTACTGAAGGGTTCTGCACTGCCATCTATAAAAGTTAACCCACTTAACCTCCACAAATTGAATAAGCAGTGAATTATTGAAGTCTTCCTTCATACCTTCCCCTGTTATGTGCATTATCCCATGTACTGTCTGCATTACTGTACTCTGTGAGCGGATGGTTTCTCATTCTTCTCCTTCAGTGACTCAGCATCACAAGCATAATTGGAATTATTGCACAACCAGTTGATCCTTTATTGCACAATCCATAAATTAGAATGCTGCACTGGGGTGAATGAGCATCCGCTTAATGCTAATTATGGTCAAGTTATGCCCCGGCAACTCTCTAGTGCTTATCAGTCACCATTCCAGGTGACCTCACTGAACCCTTCGATGGGACCGCTTGGATCAAGCAGAGGGTTTTACTTGGTGTTGCAGAATAACACGGAGATTAAACTGATTGCATTTTGATTGCCTTTACTTGGTTTCCCAATTAGATTGAGTAGGTTCAGATGGTTTTGGGCAATAGATTTAGAAGCCCTGCAGTAAGTATTGGATTTTGTAATGCAAAGTGTGCATCTTAAAATCTGTAATCCTCAACCAAGAAAAAGCTATAAATAGATATTTTATGTTTATAGCTTTAGTTAATTTATTTCAAGTTGTCTTTTGTTTTTATCTTACTACAGCAAAAAGCACAATTAATTCTTAGCCACAAAGGCGAAATTGTGCATTCTTTCTTAACGAAAACTATTATTATTATAACACATTATATAGCTTAGCTCTGTTCAAGATTAAAAATGAACAGAGGAGAATGTAAAATATTTTGTAACAATATACAGTGCATTACTGTTCAAAAGTTTGGGGTCACTACTTTTTTTGAAAGAAGTTAATACTTTTATTTAGCAAGGATATATTAAATTGCTAAAAAGTGATAATAAAGACTTACATAGTTACAAAATATTTCTATTTTGAATAAATGCTGTTCTTTTTAACTTTTTATTAATCAAAGAATCATGTTAAAATCCAATAAAATAATATTAAGCAGCAAAACTGTTTCAAATATTGATAATAAATAAGCATATTAGACTGATTTCTGAAGGATCATGTGACACTGAAGACTGAAGTAATGACTGATGAAAATTCAGCTTTGCCACCAATAACTTATATGTGTATATATATATATATATATATATATATATATATATATGTGACCCTGGACCACAAAACCAGTCATAAGCACGGGTATATTTGTAGCAATAGCCAAGAATACATTGTATGGGTCAAAATTATCGATTTTTCTTTTATGCCAAAAATCATTAGTTTATTAAGTAAAGATCATGTTGATCATATGAAGTAAAGATCATATGAAGATATTTCATAAATTTCCTACTGTAAATAAATCAAAACTTAATTTTTGATTAGTAATATGCATTGCTAAGGACTTCATTTGGACAACTTTAAAGGTGATTTTCTCAATATTTTGATTTTTTTTTTGCACCCTCAGATTCCAGATTTTCAAATAGTTGTCTCTTGGCCAAATATTGTCCGATCCTAACAAACCATACATCAATGGAAAGTTTGTTTATTCAGATTTCAGATGATGTATAAATCTCAATTTCGAAAAATTGACCCTTAAGACTGGTTTTGTGGTCCAGGGTCACACACACACACACACACACACACACACACACACACACACACACACACACATAGTATATATATTAAAGTATTAAATATTAAATAGATAACCATTCTTTTAAATTGTAATAATATTTTACAATATTACTGTATTATTTTTTGATTAAATAAATGCAGCCTTGATGAGCATAAGAGACTTCTTTAAAAAACAATAAAACTCTTACTGATCACAAAGTTTTGAACGGTAGTGTAACATCAATTATAAAGTTCAAAGTTTGAAGTTATTTCACTCCTCTGACTTCACAGCAGCTATGAGAGCAGTTCATATGAGATGTCAGCTCATGTATCAAACTGACTCCATCAAGCCCAGGTTCAACCCGTTCTGATTTTGCAGTGCCACCATGCAGTTAGAACAGACAAATGTCCACTGACACAGCACTGAAATGGAAAACTGAAATAACTGTGAACACTATAGTTTTTTTCATGGCTTCCCCTCATCATTAACCAAAAGAAGTCCCTATCTGGCAGAAAGTACATATTATAGAATAAGAGGAACTTTGATGATATATGCAGAGAAATGTGTTGTATAGCCTTAAAAAGAAAGGCACAGCAATTTTGCATCCCTCTGCAGAGCTACAAAATCCATTTGAGGTTGTGTTTTCTGGAAGAGTCTCCATTTTAACTGAATGTAGGTTAAATAATTTAATCATTGTCTCTCTAGATTTCCAGCTTAGAGTTTATTCACAAATAATCTTCAGGCTGTTGTGTCTGAGATTTCTTTACATTTCTCAAAAGGCAAGAAGTATTAGATACTCTCTGCTGCTGGAAAGCATCGGGTTTGAGGTGCATGTCATTTGATGCTCCTTCAAATCTAATTGCATGCATTCAGCTCTCTCTGAAGGAGTCTAAAGTGCCAGGAAGCATTTATGCACACGGGAACGGTCTATTATGAATATCCAAATGAAATTTTAGAGGTTTTGAAATACTAATTTTTAAGACATTTAATGTAAGCATAGAAAAAGACTCCCTTAGCTTGAGCACACAGTGTCTTTCATGTCTTCCTCTTGTGAAGCTGATGTACTAGTTTTGATACAAATATGTACACAACACAAGGATGCTTGGATGAAGCTCGCACGAGTATACATAAAAAGCTTAATGTGCTCTAAATGCCTCATGAATTTTTAATTTAGAAAAAAATATTTAATTTTAGGTTGCATCCAAATGCTTTTGCATTTGGTTCTGTTTTCTGAGACTGTACTTTATGTGAACTTTTAGTGTTGGAATTCATCAAAAAGCAATAAGCCATAATATGAAAACAGAAGGAGTTGGTTATAAACCCACTTGTCAATAGACCCTTCTCTAAAGACTTACAATTATATTGGGAGAAGCAGGCTCATGATTATTGTGCATAATAAAATTCAATTCAATCGGGAGATCAAATTATGTATACAAAACAATAATCACATCAATATGTGCAGCATTTCATTGCCATAAAATGTCATAATAGAACCCATAAATCTGAACTAATCATATTGGCAACTATGTTGTGTGTTATTTATTTCCACATGTAATGGGATTGAGTAATTGTTTTCCATCTCTAAGTTGAAGTATCCCATTTACATTTATATTGCCACTTATAGTAATACTGCTCAGTGGGGTCAACCCTGAGTTTATAATGTGTCGTGGTGACTGCTTCACTGGCTTTTTGTGCCAATACGCCTCTCAGCCCTCATCCGTTCACCTCGGTTAAAGCTCATGGCCTTTGGATTAAGCTCATGGCCTAAGGTAAAATCAGTTACCTTGGAACAGATTGAACAGCTATACATTTCTAAACGTATGTGTGATTAACGGGATAGTTCACCCAAAAATGAAAATTCTGTCATTAATTACTCACCCTCATGTCGTTCCAAACCCGTAAGACCTTCGTTCATCTTAGGAACACAAATTAAGACATTTCTGACTCTGCATAGACAGCAACACATCTACCACGTTCAAGGCCCAGAAAGGTAGTAAGGACATTGTTAAAATAGTCCATGTGACATCAGTGGTTCAACCTTAATTTTATGAAGCTACGAGAACACTTTTTGTGTGCAAAGAAAAAAAATACAACAATTTCTTCGTATGCGTTGTGGTATGAATGCGTGTCGAAGACTGACAGGGGAAAGAAGAAATTGTTGTATAAAGTCATTATTTTTTGCTTACTTTGCTCACAAAAAGTATTTTCATAGCTTCATAAAATTAAGGTTGAAAGGTTTTATCGATGTCCTTACTACCTTAATGGGCTTTGAACATGGTAGTTGTGGTGCCTTCTATGCAGGGTCAGAAAGCTCTCAGATTTTATCAAAAATATCTTAACTTGGATTAAGGGTTTGGAACTACATGAGGATGAGTAATTGATAACAGATTTTTTTTTTTTTTTTTTTTGGGGGGGGGGGGGGGTGATCTATCCCTTTAAGGTAGTAGAATAGTCTAAAAAAATTATTTGTTCAGCCATAAAGATTTTTACGTGCTGTATTGAAACAGTTTAAATAAGTTTGGTAAATGTAAGAAATGGGGAGATGCACTAAACTGAACTTTTACAGCTTAGATGAGGTCACAGTTGGGATTATAGATCTATTAAATTTGCATTACACCATGGAGCTCCACAATGTCTAAATTAACAGATCTTTCTGACAGTGACCTTTTATCATTCGTGGGATTGTTTCCAAGTTGAACTATATTTGCTGCAGATATGTTCATTGCACACACAACAATGAGCTTTAAAGGCATAGTGAATTATTTCATTTTTAAAATGTCTATAAATTATTACTTGCAAATTGTAATTGGTTTCCTACCAATCATGTCTTTTTCTCTTTTATTTATTATTATTTATTTTTTAACAGAACACTTAAGTCTGACCAGCTCTTTTCAGTTGAGGATATTGATCTCCTCTTCTCCTCTAAGTAATGCTGATATTGAATTTATGATCCATATTGTTAGAGTTTTAAATTACTAGTTGGGTTTAAGCATAAACGTCCAATTTGTGAACAAATGGAAGAGGCACATATTAATCTAAACTCATTTGTGTATTTCTACCCAGATGTCACGTCCCACAACCCTGATCATCTGCAGAGAGAAACTCAGAACACACATGTGATGCTGGACTTAAAGGCCTCATAGAGGATTGTGAAGATATTTCACTGGAACTTGACTGTATCGTCTTTATTGCATCTATTTTGTGTTTTATTTCTTTATGTATTTATTCATGTCCAGTGTCATTTATTATTTATTAATGTATTCAGCTAATGTTGTCAGAGCACATATCGCATATGAATGAAATCAACTTATGTGCAGTGCAAGAGAACAAACTAGAAACACTGTACACCAAAATCTTGACATATAACTGGATATCAAGTTACCTTTCCATGTGTGTCCTGAATTTGAAATGTTATTGGTTGATTGATGGTTTAGTAAGAAAGATAATGAGAGGATTTTTTTTTTTTTTGCTTTATTGGGAACTATTTATGAAAATCAAAACATAAGAATCATTTTAATTTTCATGTCTAGGCATACTTAAATGTTTGGCTTGTCACAAATTGCTTTGAGAAGATTCTATTTGAATAGCAAAAGTTCAGTTTTTGTGGGTGTGTTTGTGCCACTGATTTACATCATTTCAAAATTTAGTTGCCGCTAAAACAATACAGACAGTGTGTGCAAATAAATAAGAGGGCACAATTAATTCTTAGGGAATTCCGTCTTTTTCTTTAGGTGGTTAAAACCGATTCGTGTGAATGTGTGAAATAGCTATCCAACTTGCCTTCATGCAAGGCTGTAATGATTTGTAACTCTTAAAGCATCAAACAGGATGTATTGATTATAACCTTACTCCAGAAACCTGTGGTTTTCAGCTTGATCATAATTTCTGAATTTCCACTCAGGCATGCCTTCGGAATCAAGATGTTCTGTGAAAAACAGCCATAACAGTGTGTTGCATGCACATTATCACAACTGTAGGTAGATGTTTTCTTAAAACTCCCGCTGAACCTTTTAAGGTCTCATGAGTTGCATAAATAGTGTGTCTGCTATTGTGACTGTAGTGCTTTCCAATTTCAGAAGAGAGCTTTTTTAGTTGAGTTCAGTTTGAATTGGTGAGTAGTTTAGAATGCCTTCAAAATATCTTATATAATTTGAAGGCAAAAATTTACTGTAGTGTACAGATAAATGGAACTGGAACCATTTTCAAGTAGGACTAACAAAATAACATTGAAATGTTAAGTAAATAAGAGGCTTAATCTACATTTGAAAGTGGCCTCTTTATACTTTTTCATCACACTACCTAACAACTCACTATCAGCTGCAAAAAAAAGCGCAAATGCCATAAAACGTGTGCATGCAAAACCTGGCATGTCGGTGAGAAATGAAAGCAGGAGTTAAATAAATACATTTGCACAGGTGGGCTGTCAGAGCACTGTGTGTCGCTTTAGAATGACCTCCTTCACTCAACCCAAAATATTTCATCTCAAAGTGCAGCAAGGATGTACATGGATTATTATATCTGACAACACTGAGCTTAAAATAGCACAGGACAGGGCACAAACAAACAAATGGGGCCTTCATAGGAAATTGTTTTATAGTTTGATTGAAAGTAATGCTTTAATACTTACTAGTTATTTTTCTAAAAACTGAAGCAAAGAGGAGAGCCCTAAATCTGTTTTGTATGGAAGCCTGTTTCCATAAGTAAAAAAAATAAAAAATGAAATTGTGAAGAAACGGTAATTGTGATCTTACAATGTGACTTTATATTTCTCAATTCCAACTTAATTTCTCATAATTACAACTTACTTCTTGCAATTATGACATTATGTTTCACAATTGTGACTTTATATCTCACAATGTGACTTTACAGTATGCAATTTTATTTCTCACAATGTGATTGTTTGTATTAACATCTTATCTTATCACAATTAAGTGTTTTATTACTCTGAGAACAAGCTTGACATCAGTTGAAGGTGAGCCAAATAAGCACTCCAGGGGTCTTTCTTCCACTGTTGATTCATCACTGTCACTTGACGTTTTTCATGGGTTTTTTATGAATTATATTCATATAGATGGATCACATGCCATCTTGTCTTCATTTCAGTTTTTGTTAAACTTGACTTGACGGATAGTCGTAATATTTCACCTTTGATTTTAAAAGATATCAATGAATGTACAAAATGTGTGGTTAGTGCCCTCGTAGTTAAACTCTTTTGGCCTCTCATACTACCTTTAGGATAACACCTGCCATTACTTTGCTGGCAAGGCTCTGGTATGTTTTATCGAGGCAGAGGTAAAGCAATGAATAGTTCAGCTCAGCCAAGAATGGGCTAGTGTGGTCATGCAGAACAGCATATTCAGAGACTGATGGGGATTTTAAAGAATTGCCTGGGGGACAGACAGGGTCGCACCCCCATTTCCTTTAACTGAGGTGGATATGTGCACAAAGATTGCCTGTCTGTAATGTCGCCTCTTCATCTTATAAGTGCCATTCGACATAAATGAAAAGTAGGAAAAACAAAGTATGAACATAATAAATGTCTCAACTGGTTAAAGATTAACAATATTACTGAATCACTTGCAGCCTGATTAAAACAGTTACTGTTTTGTAACTTAAATGACCAAGTTCATAATAATAATAATGAGAAAGTGATGCTGAATAATTTTTATGACTGGGTTTCTTTTATGATGACACATTTGCATATGTGAATCAATCATATATGTACTTTATATTCCTGCCACAGGTGAGAGAATATTTCAATAGCATCACATTCATAATATACATTCATCTTCATATACAAGCCAAGAAACTTTTGTCTGAAAATGTCTTAAACCAGTCAAAAGAGAAGAAATATAATAATAGACCTAGCTGTGATTGTAATATAGCTAATGTTTTCAAAGCACACAATTATATTTTTATAATATATACAACAATTCTTCATCAGTACATCTGAACTTTGAATGAAACTTCCTGGCCCTTGGTTGACGTTTTCTAATCTTTGACTTTTCAGCAAATTTAATTTGGTGAACTATTTATTTAATATGTTTGCCACCACTGTTGAACATTTTCATTTTTCTCTCAGACATTAAAACAAAGAAACATCCTGGCCCTTGGTTGATTTTTCCTAATCTTATTAGATTTGTGAATTTTATTAGATCTGTAAATTTGGTAATATATGTTCTCTCTAAAAAAATAAAATAAAAAAGTATTATAATAATTTTCAAATGCAATTCTCTGATGGGTGAACATAGTATAGTCTTACTAGTTTAAGTCAGATTTTTTTTTCTCTTATTTTTCAAACTGACCCCAAATATAAGCACCGTTACTTACTGGGTATTAATCAGCACTAAAAAAATAGTGACTATGGTCCGACAGAGGTAAAAGCTTATATAATAGGTGTCTAGTGGGTCTTGAATAGGTCCTCATACTGTGATCTCTGGGATCTCAAATTTAAATAATGTAAAAAGTACATATAAAATATCCAACAGCCCAAACCGTCCTTATCAGCAAAACAGAAAAAAAGCAGTCCCAGCAACCCTAAGCAGCATAAGCTTTAACCAGATGTTAACCCCTAAGTACAAAATTCATTTGGGATGAGACTTTAGCCAAACTACAGGCCATTTTTAATCATGCATGAGTTCTGTACCTGCTGAAGAGTGGCGAGACATTGCAAGCTGCATTGCATAAACTGTTGTGTAATGCCTTGAGAGGTTGAACCCTGCATGTCTTCTTGTGATCCCTTTTTAAGGGCAAAGAGCCCTTTTTCTTACAGGTTTATAACTGCCTTTGTGCTTCCTCTAAAGCACATCCTTGTTCATGTCTCCTAAGTGTCCATTTGCCAGACTTTTGGCAAAAATGCTGAGTAATGGGCTTTTCAGGCTTGAATAAGTCCAAACAGCTGAAAAAAAAAAAAACATTGAACTGTGTGGAACATCCATTAAGATGCTCTAGATATTTCAAGAAAGAGTCTCTTTACCATTTCAGCACTTGACCGTTTAACAACAAAAGACAAAGACCAGAGAGTACAGAAAAGTGCAGCAATTATTATATTTCACCTGAGTCTTTGTGTTTTGCACTCTACCCTTCTCATATGTAAATTCAAATGAATTAAAACCACTCTCAATCCACTGGTGGAGTTCTTCTTTCAGCCCACTTAGTATTTGAGGCCTCTTGCAAGGGCTTGCTATTAAGAGGACAATTTCAAGACAATTCCAACAAAGCCAAATCAGCAGAGGATGTTCAGGAAGATCTCTCAGCTCACACAAACAAGAGATTTGCACCTGTTGCATTTGTCTCCATGGATACATTTAATGCACCCTCAATAGGCACTGAATGTGTGCAGACTGAGAAACAGTAATGCTAGAAATTATTCACATTTGCACATAATCATTTGCCTCTGTAGTACCATGGAAACATAGCGCTGAGGAAATGCAATTGAATGGCAAGAAAGCAGAGCATAACCATGAAATTTAGCAGATCTGTGTAATTGAGTATGGCTTAACCTGTCAGATCACAGCGAGTGAGTGAGATTATTCTGTCATTTAAAACAAGATCCAGGTCCAATGCACATGTTTTATCTTTTATCAGGCAGACAGGAGTTGAATAAACAATATAAAATGTAGGCTAGTATTATCTGGTTTTGGGTAGACAGAAAAAAATGCAATAGACACATCAGACCATTTTGAAATGCACTGCAGCTATTTGATTTTTGTTTTCAAATCATCAGTAGGCTATATGTTACCCAAGTGAATCAAGTAAGGAGCCATTCACACAGAACACTTAGAAATTAATTTATACATTCTGTTACTCATTAATATGCCAGCGTTACCTCACTTATACAGATAGCCTCAGTTAAACAAATAAAGTAGCCTAATATGTAGACAATGTTGATTAGAGTTAGCCTATCATGTTATAGGCCTGTGTGAGAAGAAAGAGAAACACCTTCTGGGGGTTTGCGTTGAATTCTTTTGGTGGTGTAGCTACAGTATCTCACAAAAGTGAGTACACCCCTCACATTTCAGCAAAAAGTTTAGTATAATTTATCAAGGGACAATACTGCACAAATGAAACTTGGATATATTTTAGAGTAGTTAATGTGCAGCTTGTATAGCAGTACACATTTACTGTCTTCTAAATATAACTCAACATATAACCATTATTGTCCAAAAAATCGGCAACAAAAATGAGTACACCCTAAGTGAACATGTCAAAACCATGTCCAAAGTGTCAATATTTTGTAGGGGCACCATTGTTATCTAGCACTGCCTTAATCCTCCTGGGCATGGAATTCACCAGAGCTGCACAGGTTGTTACTGGCATCCTCTTCCACTCCTCCATATTGACATCACGGAGCTGCTGGATGTTAGACACATGGTGCTTCTCCACCTTCCGCTTGAGGATGCCCCACATGTGCTCAATAGGGTTCAGGTCTGGAGACATACTTGGCCACTCCATCACCTTCACCTTCAGCTTCATCAGCAAGGCAGTTGTCACCTTGGCGGTGTGTTTGGGGTGGTTGTTGTGTTGGAAAACAGTTTCTGAAGGGAGGGCATCATCTTCTGCTTCAGAATGTCACAGTACATGTTGGAATCCATGTTTCCCTCAATGAACCGCAGCTTCCCTGCAGCCCCAGACCAATGAACCAATTATTGAGAAAGCATCTTCTGCTTCTGCTGCTCCCCAGTACCTGAGGAGAAAAGCAGTAGTCATGCAGCCCCAGACCATGATGCTATCACCACCATGCTTGATGACAATTATTGAGAAAGCATCTTCTGCTTCTGCTGCATCCTCCGAGGAAGCACCTGCTTCAGCCAAGTCCCTACTGAGGAGAAAAGTAACAATCCCTGAAAATATGAGGCTGTATCTGACAAGGGATGTCATTTTAACACCTTTGCCCTTAAGGCCTCCAAAGGGACCACCTCCACCAGCCAGGGCCCCAAAAGGAGTACCTGTGCAGAGAGAGTCCCAATAGATGAGACGAGACGAGACGAGACGAGAGAGCAAGCAGGGAAAAATGCGACCGCCTCCGTTGAGTGCCAAAGAGAAGGGGCCAGGGCCCCAAAAGGAGTACCTGTTCCCACTGTGTCCCCTGAGGAATCACCTGCTCCAGTTAGGTCCCCCGAAGGAGCACCTGTTTGTTCCTCATTCCCTGAAGAAACACGTGCTTCGGACAGGTCTCATGAAATAACACCTGTTTGCTCCGCATCCCCTGAGGGAACACCTGTTCTGGTCAGGTCACCTGAGGGAGCACCTGTACCTGCCGCCTCCTCCGAGGAAGCTCCTGCTCTGACCAAGTCCCCTGAGGGGGAACCTGTGCCCACTGCATCTCCCAAGGAAGCACCTGCTCCAGCCAGGTCCCCTAAAGGAGCACTTGTGCCCAACAAGTCCCCTTGGGAAGCAGCTGTGCCCATCAGGTCCCTTAAGAGAGCACCCAAACCCACTGCACCCCAACGGGGAGTACCTTGGAAAAGGCTTTGCCCATGGAGCACTGGAGCTTTGGTAAGTCCCTCTTATCTCTCATTTTTACTTTTCAGATTTATTGAGAAAATGTTCTTAGTTTTAAACTTTGGTAGAAGTTATATGTTTTTACATTTGTCTAAGAGGCACTCATTAAAACTGCTTATGCATTAAATGATGATGTCTGTTCATTCAACAGGACAGTGTAGATGTGGATCAGCCACCTCCACATAGAAAATGGTGTGTGGAAAAAGGTCCCATGGCCTCTCCAATTTCCCAGCACACTCTGAAGAGACTGTGCACATGGACCACTGAAGATGCGATAAATCCCTCCTATCTGTTACTTTACCTTTTCAGATTTATTAAAAAATTCAGTATTTATTTAAAATCCTTTGTACTTTATTTAACAATATGTAGCGATATGTCTTTTGATTTTGTCTGCAAATATTTCATGCCCATGCATTACATGATGATGTTGTTTATTTCAACAGGACAATGTAGATGTGGTTCAAGCCACCTCCACACACAAAAACAATGTGTGAGAAAAGACCCCAAAGCCTCTGCAAGTTCCCAGCACACTTTGAGTAGGGGCAGTGCCTAAAGAGCGCATGACCAAAGGTTTGTCCCTCCTGTTTCTCAGTTTTACTTTTAGATTTATATAAAAAAATTAAAGACTGTCTTCAACTAAGCTAATGTTTTCTATACTTGAATCTGTGTTGAGTATCACACACTTTTCAATTCATAGACCCTCATGTTAAAACAGTATAGAAGTATTATGTCTTCTCCCCCCTTCCAACTCATTAAACCTGATTGTCTGTTTCCTTAACAGGACAATGTACATCTATGTCAACGACGTCAACATAAAAAGCGGAGCATGCCTAAGGATACCATCAATTCACCCACAAAATCTCCACCTCATAAAAGTGTTATATTTTTCATGAGATCAGCCAATAGCGTTTTTCAACTCTCATGACAAATGTAAAGAAAAAAAAGTAAATTTACAAACATTTTTTAAATGTCTATTAATTTATTTTATATTAATTTATTTATTTCCATTGTTATGTTAAATCATAAGTTGTATAAATAAATAAAATAAAATGAAATTGTCATTTTATTTTTTAAATGTCACTCTTAGTCCTCCATAAAGGTGGCAAAGAAATAACAAGCGTGTCTGCATAGTGGGAAAAAAAACAGTTGGTTAAATGAATGGGCAATTTATTTTCTATCATGGTGTGTGATTCAGTGTAGATGATATAGACCATTGGTTTTCTGATATACTCAATGCCCTCTTTATCAAATTCCCAAATTCATTTTACGCATCACTTGCAAATTGAAAGTAATTACATTATGGCATATTTCACCCAACAGTATTGTGTTAGTTCATAAAACCATAAAGATTATGTTCCATCAAATGTTATGAAATATAAACAACTCATAAAAGAAAAAAAAACTTTTTGGATTTAATACTGTATATTTAGACAAAATAAACCGGTTCAAGATATAACATACAAACATTTAAAAAAACGCATATAATCCAAAGGTGGCCAACAAATCATCTCCTGCACTCTTTCCTGTTACTACCAGAAAACATGTCTAGTTCATGGTTCATATAACCTGTCTAGTTTAGATCTATAACTAGCTGATTCATTCTTTTGGACCTCAATACACTATTAGACTTCTGTCTCATTGGGCCCTTTATTTACATGCAATTCCCGCAGTTTTTACCTCAGCAGGAGTGAGTCATTGCTCCCCGCTCCTGTTCTTATCTCTCTCAAGACTGATTTCACAGCGTCAACAATTCTACAAAACTTTTGGGAGGTTATTAAAGACTAAAATTGATACATGTTTCACTACATGAGCCGAGGAGAATCAACATGATTGTTTTCTCAAATTAAATTAGCATTTTTGCTGCGGTCACATTTTTGATGGTGATTACACAGTATTGTATCAGGAATGTGGAGCTGATTTGTTATCTTCGGTTCTCATTTACTTGATCTGGATCACAGCATGTGCTCTTGTCACTCAAAAGACAGGTGGATGTACTTAAGGCTCAAGCAATTCTCCAAAGTGACTCATTGTAACTGTAATTATTCCTCTTGCTGTCATGACAGGAATGGATCACCACTCTAACAAATTACACAGCAAAACAAACTGCACTTGTGTGGCAGTTTCTTAAAGTTCACTGCAGTATGTTCAGTATTAAGTGGAAAATAATTTTACAATAAATTAATAATTAGATTCCCTGTGTTTTAATAGTCTATGAAATTGTATGATGATTCTATGATCATAGAATTTAAAATCCATTTATGTTAAATTGAAAAACAATTATATGAATGGAGTAAGTGTCAAAGGAAATGCATCTTATATATTTATGTGTTTTAAGTTGCTGTGTTTAAATATGCATGGCATGAGTGCATGTTGTAGTAAAATATCATAAGAGTAAAATATCTCTGCGCATACAAATAATATGCAAAAGAGAGTCAACCTGAATAACTTACAAACCTCCCATAACGAGTGCATGATCTCAGTTAACATTACGAAGAGTAATGATAACTGACTCTTTGAAGTGAATGAGCACTACTTCCATTATTGTTCCATTACAGGAAATTATACATACTTCAAGTGGATTGCACCTTTATCAAACTAAGCGTGGCTGGCTGGGGAAAAGATGAATGAGAATGTAACATAATTTAGTAAATGACTCTTAAAGCGAGCTATTGCCCTGACAGTGAGAGATGTACAAAGGTTCTCATGGTTAAGATTTCTTCCACATTAAGGCCAAGGCCTTTTAATTTCAATATAAAACCAGGCCAGCAACTCACAAAATATTAACAGATTAAAAGAAACTGCACATTTTGCTCTGCATATTTGATGTGTTCCTTCTTGAGGGAATGTTTAGCTGAAAGACTGTGCACTGTCACAATCAGATTTTCATTTACCTCTGCATTTCAAATGTAGCGGTGAGAGTTGATCTCCATATATACGTAATGCATGTAAAACATTAAGAAACGGATTGCATTATCTCATTCAGACCTGTGCTGAGAAGATTTGTAGCCTTCCAGTGTGGTTCTACATGCTTGCATGATTCCATGCTATTGCTATGGAGATAATGACAAAGGTTGCTGCTGTGTTATGATTAATTTCAGTGACACTATCAAAAGGATTTAATGATAACAACGGCCACGTGAATTAAGGGATAGTTCTCCCAAAAATTTGATCTCTCATCAACATGTATGACTATCTTTCTTGTGTTGACCACAAATAGGATATATTTTTTTAGTATGTTGGTAATTAAACAGTTTTAGTTCCCAATGATTTCTATCAAAAGACAGAGACATTTCTCATCTTTTATCTTTGTAGTCACACAGGTCTGGAGCAACATGTTGAAGTGGATTTTAAATTACATTAAAACCCCTAATCTCAAATACCTTGTGTTGTGGAAACCTACACTCTAAAACTGAGTTAAAACAACCCAATTTATGTAGTTTTTAGCCCAATGGCTGGGTAAATATAAGTCAGAACACATGCTGGGCTAAACTGACCCAGCAAGTTGGGTTGTTTATTTAACCCAGTATAATGGGTTGGTTTCATCAATTCAATTTTACAATATATAGCTTTTTTATATATATTTCACAGATAAATTAGTACTTATAGGTTAACTTAATTATATAAATCTTTGTAAAATACATGACACACACAACCACTAGTTTACATATCTTTCTTTACGTTCGATGAGTAGACTTTTATATTATTTTTATTTTATAATAAAGCATATTTTTTAACGCGTATATAATATTGCCTACATTTAAACTTGTTTAACTAACATTTTAGAAGTAAATGTAAACATTTACAAGCAAAAATCAACCGGTCTCTGTTAACCCCGTTTCCACCGTAATGGTGCTGGATCTCGTGCCAGAGCTGGGCTCATGTTTGCCGGGGGAACTGAGAATCTCAGGCCACCACCCTGTGTTTCACTCATAGCCGAAAGGTACTATGACTGATATGACTGGTAAATCCAGGGGTGGGGGAAGGGTGCATTGACTCAGCCACTGGATAACACAAAAACTACCCAAAACTGAAAGAAATATAGAATATATAGCCCAGCTTTATTTAGTGTAATGTAACAATTCAGTAAACCCAATAAAATTTGATTTGTCCAATTAATTTCTTGCAGCTAACTAGCTAGCAGCAATGCACATTTGTATGCTAAATATGCTAACTTTATTCAATATATGCAACATGGTTTGCAACAGAAACTCTGTTTTTGAAAAAGCCAAACGACAACAGATATCTCCGTCGCTTTTACCCGTGTTACCTCTGTGACTTTGGTCTGCACTTGTTTGTCGGTTCTTGGAATGTCTGCAGTGACTGTAACTGTGACTGTCAGCATCTGTCTGCAGTGTGAACTGGACTTTATAAACCCCTATTTAACAAAACACTAACACTTCTGTTTTCTATCTTGTTAAAAATTGGTTTGCATAGACTCTTACAAAATTAGCTGTGCTTTTATTAAAGTAAAAGTGTAGTAACCATGTTGTTTGATCATCATTACCATATGAATAACCGCAGTTTTACTGGAAATACCAGAGTTAAATGATTAGTGTAACAATGACAAAAACCATGGTTAGTTTGTGATTCCCATGGGATATCTATCTATCTATCTATCTATCTATCTATCTATCTATCTATCGATCGATATATATATATATATACATATATATATTGTTTTTTTAACCATGGTAAATTTTCATTAGGCCAATGAAATTAAGTTGTGGCCAAATGTTTGTGTTATATTAACTCATTTTAATTATGTACAACTGAGCAAGAAGCAAAAACTGTTTTGTGTGTATGTGACTGTGATGTATGAACAATCATAAAAACCCACCAAATTCCTCTTCTTTCTTTGCCCATTATAGACAGATACTCATTTTCACAGAGGCTTTTCAGTGACCTTTATCAAAGCTACTGCTGAGAGGCTGAAGACATGTTAAATACAGCCGTTCTTGAAGCTCAGTCCTGACTCTGCTGACCTTTTAATAAGAATGTGTTTGAAACCCCTCCAGCACTCATTTCTAAATGGCCTGTTCACCCATATTTGACAATAGCCTTGACTAGGAAATACTGTCCTTGTTCGTATGTATGATTAGGTCCTTAAAATAACCTCACATTAACCCAGATGTGAGGTTGTCTGGCAAACAGCGTTCTGTGTTCCTAGGCTGTCAAAGTAATGTTCAGAGCCATACCTCTCATTCACTGCTGATAAATTACCATGCCTGCGTTTGAAGTATAAAGGCATCAAAAGCAATCTGGGTGATTAAATTGCAAGGCTTAGAGGATGCGAAACACACACAAACAAAAACGTCTGAACGCTGATGATGTGATCCAGAGCTATATCTGTAATTCACACCAGCACCATGCATCTGTTTCTGTTATTTCCCACCAGGATCGGATACAGGACCGGCAGCTGGCTGGAATTTGAGCATAAAACAAACATTAGGTGGATTTTTGCTGATAAAGCAGATATTCAGATTCTTTTTCTCATCCAACCCTTCCGCAGAAATTGTAGGTACACACAGCCATTAAGAACGCTATTTGCATTAGTGGTTTCCTTATGGAAAAATCTTGCATTATGAAAAAACTATGAATGTTGCCACATTTTCATTGTACAACAAAGAAATGTGTTCACATTATTTATTTATACTCTAGTCATATTCTCTCATACAGAAATGTGTTTCCATTTTGACAACTTCCTGGAGGCCTATTGAGACTCCTCTCTACCGCAAGAGCTAACATTAGAAGCGTATGCTAAATGTGGATGACTGGTTCTATGGGTTTTTAAAGCCATCCCCTTTGTGTAACAAAACATACAGACTAATTATAACTGCAGCATAATGATATTAAAGCTTATAATACTCTAACTAAAAAGTAAAACACTAGCTCAACCTGGAGCATTCATGAATTCAAACTGTTCTGACTCAGTATACTTTTTCTTTTCTAAATAGTCAGCATAACAATTTCCTGTAATCGAACACTTAGATGCTATAGATTTTCTGTAACAGCATCTACAGTCTATTTTTCAATCTGTCTGTCATTTTAAAGGCTTTTACAACTTGAAGGCAAAGCTTGACACACTGTTATTGCTATGGATGCACTGATATTAATAATTTAACCGATATGTAGAAGTTCATTTTTTGGCCAATTAATGGCTCATATTACAGTTTTTCTAAATTGCTTTAGTTCAGTTTTCTTAGCATTCTTAACATTCTGTAAACTGTAAGTCTTTTTTTTGGGACATCGCATCTCTATTGTACGACGGTGCTTTAGTGCCATGTAAAAAATAATCTAAGATTACAAGATTAAAGTAGTAATATTTTGAAAATAAAGTCAAAATTACGAGAATAAAGTTTAAATATTTCAAGAATAAAGTAAAAATTATGAGAATAAAGTCTAAATGTTTTGAGAATAAAGTCAAAATATTTCGAGTATAAAGTCGAAATGTTTTGAGAATAAAGTCGAAATTACGAGAATTAAATCGTAGCAATTAAAGTTATAATATGTTGAGAGAGACTGAGTAGGCTATACATGCAAATGGCTCAGATTCGGAGCACCGGGAGAAGTTGCCAGGCCACCAGAATTGATTTGAATGAATGTGGGATTATTAGCAGAAATCATACCACCTGTCGCAGGGACAGTATGCTTGGAAATAATATTTCACGTCTTTGATTGCATTCGTTATTTGTAGTGCGCAGCCACCCAATAATTTGTACTTTTGGTACTTTTAATATAAAACAAAGTGTCATCTTTCAAAATATGTCAGTTTTATGTCAGAAAAACAAACAATGTTGAGAATGTACAATGTGTTTTTCAAGCTCTTCAATGTGGTGTGACAGATCACTGTATTCATATGAATCAGTTCATTAAATTATACTGTTTTCTTTTTGAAAATTCCACTACTCCGCAAAAAACTATTCACAAGCTGTTTTGTTCACGGTATAATACAGTAAATGATTGGAAATAGGCCTAATATTTCACCTCTTCAAATGCATTCATTGTAGCGCGCCAGTAGCCTAATCGCAATAAGCTTTGTGCTTTGTTGCTTTTAATATAACACAGCTCAGCTTTCAAATTCTGTCAGTTTTATCACGAAATACAAATTATAAATGTTTTTCCTCTTTATTTCAAGTTATAGCGTGATATAAACGTGAAGGCACATCAAAAGGCATGGAAAAAAACAGCCTAATTTAATGAAACAAATGTCTCATTGTAATCGTAAAGATGATTGATTCACATGATGCTTAAACTGAGGCGAATACAGCGATCCGTCAAGCCACATTAAAGAGCTTGAAAAACACATTATATTGTAATACATATTGTTCGTATTTCGCTATAAAACTCTCTTTGAAAGCTGAGGCTTTGGAAATTCTCCCAGTGCTCCCAATCCAGGACATTTGCACGTGCAATAGGCTATACTCTCAAAATATAATAACTTTAATTCTTGTAATTTCGACTTTATTCTAGAAATATTTTGACTTTATTCTTGAAATATTTCAACTTTATTCTCAAAATATTTTGACTTAATTCTCAAAGTATTTCGACTTTATAATTTCGACTTTATTCTCAAAATATTACATCTTTAATCTTAGATTTTTTTACGGCACTAAAACGCCATCGTACTATTGCATGTCAACAAAATGTGATGTATGTACACATGTACATGTGAATGTAACTCATCCAAAACATTTATTTCATGATTCAAAACCTATAGTTAGTTATTGTGTCATTAAATTGGCCAATGACGCCAAAAATATATATATATTTTTTTTCACCATGGCAGTCTATTTTATAAAAGTTTTCTGTGAAATACTATTGTACTACTGTTGTAACAATGTGTTGCATATAAACAAACATTCCATGTCACAGATATTAATGGAAGATACATATCTGACAGATTTTGATAGTCGAAAGGATCTTTTTGCATGTGATGGCTCACACAATTAAATAATGTTTAGAAGCCGTGAAGAGTATGACAGTTTCACTGAGAATCAACTCATCAGTTTTGATCAGCAAACCTCTTTTGCACACGTGTTTTAAAAAATGTAATTCGAGAATTGAGCCAAAGCAATTGGGAAAAACTGTAATATTTTTGTATATTTGTAAAGAAAAATGGTGACGTTAGGCAGCACAGTTTGCTTGAGAGCTCAATGTCACTGTAATGCTCAGTGAACATTGAACTAAGAATTTCTTTCCACTGGCAGAATCAGGACTTATATACCAGCTAATGTCGTCTGAGCGACTGGAAACAAGACAATAATTATAACTGTAACACTGGATGGGACTTACATGGGGAAAGAGGACAAAAATAGTTCTGATGAAAAATCAATGTGCCTGTTTTGATGAAAAAGCTTTCTGTTCTGATTAGTAACAGTTAGCTGCCTGACAAATGGGGGTTTTATCAATTTGACTGTTATCACAGTGGACAGATCTAAATGTAAATCAGCAAATAACATTTCAGAGTTTCACAGATCAGATGCAATGCTCCATACTAGCAAATGTATTGATGATAAAGTGGTAGAATATGCTGAATGTGTGGATATGTCTAAAAGCTTTAATAGTTTCTGTTTCACACAAGCCTCTGTGGACACTAATCTATCTTCTGTTTTAGACTATAGCTGCATGCAATATGATTGGTCTTTGCTGCTCGATAACTCCAGGTAACGAGCTGTCTAATAGAGAAGTCACAGTCTGCTTATCTTCCAGCTGCAACACTCTCTTTTAATGAGCTTTACCTAATTTCCTGCCTTTTTTATGCGCTCTCCCATTTAGCCACTGCAAGCCCTTTTCACACACTCTATTTCCTGTTCAGCTCCATTTCCAGTCAACATTAGAGCTAATTCTAGCATCATTTCTCACTGGAAGAGAGAAGTTTAAATGATAATGGATAATTTAGTCATTTTGTCGGCGATAACTAAACCAAATTGATATAAGTTGTGTGTGTGGTAAAGATACATACAGGAAAAACTTTGAATTGTTGATGTGACACCCGAACCTTCTGCTCAGGATTCTGAGAGTCACAATGGACTCACACTGGCCGTGCGAGAGCTGTTATTCAGCTCTAGCATTCCCTCATACAGTATATGAATAGTCTTTATTCTCTATTCGCTCAAAAAGAAAATTATTTCATGGGGTGAACAGCAAAAAGGCACACGTGTGGCCGAAAGCACTGAGTGCAATCGACTGGCTGATTTCTCATTAAAATTCTATTTCTTCATATTTCTTTGGTGTTCATCTGAAAGCCATGGCAGTCAAAGAGTAGAACAGTTATGTTTAACTAGATTTTGCTAGGGGCTTCGGGTGGTTGCTAGGTGGTTGCTAAGGTGTTTTATGTGAGGGCATTGCTAAGCAGTTGCTAAGGTTTTCTGAGTGGTTGCTAGGATGTTTGTTTGTGGTTGTGAGGACATTGCTAGGCATTTTAGGGTCTTCTGTGTTATTAGGGTGGATGGATGTTTATTAGGGTGCTCTGGGTGCTTACTAGGTAGTTGCTAGGGTATTCAGGTTGGTTTCTGTGTAGTTGCTAGGGTGTTCTCTGAAGTGGTGATGTCATAGTTTGGTAGGGTGTTCTGTGTGGTTGTGTGGTCATAGTTGTTTGGCGTGGTGTTCTGGTTGGTTGCTAAGTGGTTGTTAGGGTGTTCTGTGTTGTGAGGTCATAGTCGTTTCAGGGTGTTCTGGGTGGTTGCTAAGTGGTAGTTAGGGTGTTCTGTGTGGTTGTGAGGTCATAGCCATTTGGCGCGGAGTTCTGGGTGGTTGCTAAGTGGTTGTTAGGGTGTTCTGTGTAGTTGCATGGGTGTAGCCATTTGGCACGGTGTTCTAGGTGGTTGCTAAGTGGTAGTTAGGGTGTTCTGTGTGGTTGTGAGTTCATAGCCATTTGGCGGGGTGCAGAGGCGTCATGCCCATTCAAAGTGTGCCCCCTCAGATTTTTGAGCCAAGTGGATTTTGAATGCAGCTTCCAAAAGACAAAAAAATAACCGACTAATATTTTCTATATTTAATACAATCACACCGGCGTGATTAGAACGTTCAGTGCATAATATTATCAGCTGCTAAATTCAAGTCTGCATTCGCTGGCTGGTGCTGAGCCAGATACAGATGCGTTTTTACAGCACTGCACATTACAACCAATCACACACGATTCTTTTGAGCTTATGAATGCAATGACCAATCAGAGGTGTTCAGATGAGTCATCGCTAAAATGCAGGTGTTTTCTTCACTTGCTCGCTGACTGAATACCTCTTTCTGGCGAATTCTCTCATCAGAAACAACAAAGTGCAAATGTGTGTACGAATCTGTAAGTAAGATATTCATTTCATAGTGTAAACAGTTTCAGTGATTTTAATGGGAGTTTCTGAGAGTACTTGAACTCTAGACTGTCAGTTAAAATGTTCTTTGATAATGTAAATGTTCTTTGCTCTCTTTCTGTACAATGAAAGTGTTATGATTAGTAGCCTAACTTACAATGTTTTTATTCACATTAACTTTCAATGTTAAATTCACATTAAATATAAAGTCAGTCTTATTAAAATATGCTATGGCATGACACCCATATCTGTTAATTAAGTAAACAGACAGGTTTTTATGCATAGTCAATATATTACATTATTAGGTTACTTTGACCATTGCCCACTAGATCAACTAACATAATCTATAAAGGTGAGAATCAAGATATTTCATGATATATATATATATATATATATATATATATATATATATATGAGTTAATGCGATTGGGAATGTTTCGAATAAAAAGGAAAAAAATAAATAAAACATAAGTGCTGTTGTGGCTGCTGTGTGTCACATGACGACCCCCCCCCCCCCCCCCAACTTGTGCCCCCTCAAAAATAATGAGTGCATGACGCCCCTGGCGGGGTGTTCTGGGTGGTTGCTAAGTCATTGTTTAGGTGTTCTGTGTTGCTGTGATGTAGTCATTTGCTGGTGTGTTCTGGGTGGTTGCTAAGTGCTTGTTAGGGTGTTCTGTGTGGTTGAGAGGGTGTAGCCATTTGGCAGGGCATTCTGGGTGGTTGCTAAGTGGTTGCTAGGGTGTTCTGTGTGGCTGTCTATGCTGTTGTTATGTATTATTGCTAGACAGTTGTTGTGATGCAGTTACTAAGGTGTTTCTAGGTGTTCTGGATAGTTGCTAGAGTTTTATGTCATTTTAGGCAGATTCTAGGGTGTTTCTAGGTGGTTGCCAGGGTGTTGCCTTGATATTGCTATAGAGTGTTCTGGGCGGTTGCGTACGGCAGATGTTAGTGTTGCTATGCAGTTGCTATGGCATTCTGTCAGGTTGCTTGGCGGTTGCTAGGGTATTGCTTTGTACTTGCTCAGGTATTTCTAGTATGTTCTGGGGTGGTTGTTAGGGTGTTCTGGGCAGTTGCTTGGCAGTTGATAGAGTGTTCTGGGTAGTTGCTATGGTGTTCTGAATACTAGCTAGGTTGTTGCTAGGGTGTCCTGGGTGCTTGCTAGATAGTTGCAGAAAGAGAGATAGATTATCTTCAATCTTGCATGTTTTAAAATATCCCAAAAGCAATTATTATTTTTTTGATGTGATATGATTTTAAAGAGATTACCACACTAAACAACAGGGTTTCCTGGGAACTGGTAATGAGATTTTTGTCTACTTGTATGTTGTTTTTCTAAGAAATGAATTGAACAGCTGCAGCTCTGACATCATAAAACATGTGTGAGGCTGGATTCAGCACTGTCTTTTATGTAATAGCCTCACTGCTCTGAACTGTCATGATAACAACCACAAAAGCAACTCTCAGTTGAAAGGACTGGAATAACATAAAACTTTAAAATGAAACGTATTTATTGAAAACAGCAGATGATGAAATTCACTGAATGTAATTCCTTAAAAGAGTATTGCTTAAAAATAGATCAGTTAGTCCATGTAAATATGTAAAACATGCCCTGCTTATTTTATATAAAGTGTATAGAGGTTGAAAGAGGGCTTAAGAAAATAGAGAGGTACTATGGGATATATACGTCACCAGGCCTGTCTTAATTTTTGTGAGCATTTTCATCATACCACCTTTGATATGAGACCTAATCATGCATTAAAGATGAGGTGAAAGGTGTAATTATTAATTGAACAGCTCAAGTCTAAGTTTGTCTTCTCTCTGGAAGAGTAATTTGAAGTGATGAGTTTGTGGCGTAGAGGATCTCTGTTCCTGTCTTTCATATGACATCATTCTCCATCACTGAGCCAACTGACACTGACCAGAACAACATTTGACACTTGACCGAATTTGAGTAAGAGTAGTAAAGCTCAGCTGCTTGAAAAATAATAAAAATGTGAAAGTGTATTTTCTGGCATAATGTCTCATTGGAAGAGATTTCCGTTTTTTTAACCTATCAATCAGGAACTTTATAGTGTTTGTGTAATATTTATGCCAGTTTGCAAGTCTAAGAACATGCATAGATCTCCTGTTTTAAATGCAGTGTACAGTGCTATTTGTGGTTGAGTAGTCGGACTGAAAGATGCAATGTCAGATTTAGTATTTGTAAGGGAAAAAATGAAATCCATGCACAAGTATATTTCAAATTGCTGGGAGAAGCAGAGACAGCAATTTATGTAATAGATTGCATGGGATTTTGCAGACCACTGCACAGACATAAGATTTATTGTTAATATAAGGGCTTTCTCCTCCCAGTTTCTCATCCTTTCACTCTTGGCTGTGATATCTCTGAAATACCAGAGCTGTGTTTGATGAAGGATCATATACTGTATCTCCATTGTATAGGCTGTAGAATATGTAGATCTTTTATTTTTTATTTTTTTGTGGTAATGTTAATGAATGATTAAGTGTCCATGAACTTTACTTTTATATTCTGTTACTTAATTACTTTTTTTCATTGCAAACTACTACTATTTGTAAGCTAAAATCATGTATTTATTTCAAATACATGTAATGAGTGGAATGAGTAGGTGAAATTAATTAATGTCTTGAAAAGGTAGAGGTCAAGGCTCTGAAAGAAGTGGTTATTTTCTTTGCTTGTATTATCGCACCATCCCCTGGTCACACTCTGCCATTACAGGTCCTCTCTGTAAATAAAATAAATAATAAAATATATTGTTTATAATAAAAACATTTATCTTAATTTAGGCTAAATTTCGTTCTTGTAGTGTAGTGCTGAGTAGAGCAGAGACATGTGGAAAACTTTATGTAATACAGATTGCTGTGGTTTTACATGACCACTCTTTAGTCACAAGGAGAGCATTTTGAGACTAGTTCATAAATTGCACAAATATAGCCATCATTATTCCCTGTGCTGGTTTTTGCTTAGCCGCAGGGTTTCTTTTAGACATATAATTTGCAGGCACAGAGCTTTCATAATATAGTAAACTGCTAAACTGCTTTTATAGACTACATGAGAGAAACTATATATATATATATATATATATGTGTGTGTGTGTGTGTGTGTGTGTGTGTGTGTGTGTGTGTGTGTGTGTGTGTGTGTCCGTTACACTTAATGTTGTCACATTTTCCAGGGTAAATAAATATTACATAAAGAAAGAAAAAATCTAATTCTATTTTGTATTTTATTAATATTATTTTGTATTTTATTTAATATTTTTAATACTAATTATACATTTCATAGTGTTTTATGCATTTTTATATTTATTCCAAAATAATAACTAAAGGCAGTAACAATTTGAACAATATTCTGGAAACAATTTACAATAAGGTTTCATTAGTTAACTACTTTAGTTAACATGAACTAAGAATAAACAATAGCCTACTTCTACAGCATTTATTAATCAATATTAATTTAAACATTTACTAATGCATTATTAAAATCAAAAGTTGTGTTTGTTAACATTAGTTTATGCACTGTGAACTAACATGAACTAACAATGAACAACTGTATTTGTATTAACTAATGTAAATAAAGATTAATAAATACTGTAATAAATGTTCATTGTTTGTTCATGTTAGTTAACTCATTAAATGACACCTTATTGTAAAATGTTACCAATATTTTTTTATTTGTGAACTGATGTTCATCTGTTCTTTTTAATAGTCAACTTATTTTCGGGTCATCGTCAAAAAAAGCTCTGTAAACACTGCCACAGACACGAAGATATATCTTTCATTTCATCACGCTGAATGCTTACTAAAAACTGACGCAGTCACCACGTTTTCAGACCATTTCAAGTTTTATTTTGACGTGACACAAAGTAGTGGTAGCCTATCTAAGCGGGAGAGATGTTTACTTACTTTATAATTAGTCAACAACGCCATAATTTTCTAGCACGACCAAAATCACATTCACTTTCCCTCAGAAAAGTGAGGCAAGCTATGGGGTCTCTGCTGAAAGTCTATGGACTGAAAGGAGGCAAGCCTTCGCTGTAACTTTACCTGCGGGTGTCGCTGTTTGACAGTGGTACTTTATAAAAACCAGTGACTTTTATACTTTTAATGCCATATTTATATTTATATACATATATTTGCGATTTATGTTTGTAATATCGATTATTTTCTCATCCAATTTTTTGAGGAGACACTGCCTCCCTTGCCTCCTCATAGGAAACGCCCATATATATATATATATATATATATATATATATATACTTTTTTTTAAGTTGCAGTTTATTTGAATTATTGTAATTTCAAACAGAGCTATTACAGCACTTTTCTGATTCTTGATTTCAGAATCAGAATGAGAATGAGCTTTATTGGCCAGGTATGTTTACACATAGGCTACAAGTAATTTGTTATAGTGACAGAAGCTCCATATTGCAACAGAATGACAGCAACAGGACATGACAGATAATAAAGAATAATATACAAATATACAAATAGGCAATGTACAAAATAGCAAAAACACAATATATAATATAGACAATTATGTGTGTACATTTACATTTATATTTATTCATTTAGCAGACGCTTTTATCCAAAGCGACGTACAAATGAGGAGAACAATAGAAGCAATCAGACCATCGAGAGAGCAACAGTATACAAGTGCCATGACAAGTCTCAGTTAGTCTAGCACAGTACATAGCTAGGAATTTTTTATTTTTTTTAATAGAATAGGTAAGTGTTAGTATTAGTTAGTCAGGTGCTGGCGAAAAAGATGTGTCTTTAGATGTTTTTTGAAAATGGCTAAAGAATCAGCTGTTCGAATTGAGATCGGGAGGTCATTCCACCAGCTGGGCACAGTCCAGGAAAAGGTCCGTGAGAGTGATTTGGTACCTCTTTGGGATGGCACCACAAGGCGTCGTTCACTTGCAGAACGCAAGCTTCTGGAGGGCGCATAAGTTTGAACTAGCAAGTTTAGGTATATTGGTGCAGTGCCAGTTGTGGTCTTGTAGGCAAACATCAGTACCTTGAATTTGATGCGAGCGACTGTTGGTAGCCAGTGTAACCTGATGCAGAGAGGGGTAACGTGAGCTTTTTTCGGCTCATTAAAGACCACTCTGGCTGCTGCATTCTGGATTAGTTGCAGAGGCTTGATAGTACATGCTTGAAGGCCCGCCAAGAGAGCATTACAATAGTCCAGTCTGGAGAGAACAAGAGCTTGGACAAGGAGTTGTGCGGCTTGCTCTGACAGGAAGGGCCTAATCTTCCTAATGTTGTATAAGGCAAATCTGTAGGACCGGGCCGTTGTAGCAATATGGTCTGTGAAGCTTAACTGATCATCGATCATAACTCCAAGGTTCCTGCTCTCCTGGAAGGAGTTATGGTTGAGGAACCCAGCTGTATAGAGAAGTTGTGGTGAAGTGATGGGTTGGCTGAGACCACGAGCAGTTCTGTCTTAGCAAGATTGAGCTGAAGGTGATGGTCCATCATCCAGCTAGAAATGTCACTCAGACAGGCTGCAATGCGAGCAGTTACCATCGGATCATCTGGTTGGAATGATAAGTAGAGTTGAGTGTCATCAGCATAGCAGTGGTAAGAAAAGCCATGCTTCTGAATGACCGATCCTAATGACGACATGTAGATGGAGAAGAGAAGTGGAAGTACAGGTCTGATATGTGCAAATTGAATGAATAATCCTAATGACGACACGTTTAATGTCAAGTGTTCATGAGATGCTTGAGAATCTGGTGCTCAGAGCTCTGGTAGCGTCGACCAGACGGCAACAGTTCAAAGATATGTGTACTCATTATATATATATGTGTGTAATTCATTTGTTTTATTTTTTTTATGGAAAAAATTCATGAATTTACATAAAGCAACTCTGCTGTACACTAAAGCATGCCGTTTACATTAGGATGAGCCTTTCTATTATAATTATTATAATACATGTTATTAATTTGTTAATAATTAGAAAATATAACTTTTAGAAAATATATTTTTTTATTTTATGTTATTTTGAAATCTATCGTAAAGAATAAAATGGAGTACATACAAAGATGGTTAACCCATTGATAGGCTCATTAGGTTTATATGCTCCGGCATCTTTTTGTCTTGACTACTTTGGCATGTTTGTTAACGACAATTTGTGACATCAAAATGTTTTACAGCAATCTGTACGTACACTGGCCTCGTTTAAAGCCCACTGTCCATAAATTGTTTAAAGCCCACTGTCCATAAAATGTTATCCCCTGAAGCGCCTTATTTATTCCATAGCAAATAATGTACAGATAACTTTTTGTCTCACACGCGCTTCCGTTCTGCTGCCTTCGAAGGACGTTTGAGGGGTTGCCATCGGTGACGCGTCCCTACGCAACCAAACCCCGCCCTGGTTCTTGCATCTCCGCTACGATTGGCTCATTTAATCCAGGCCTTCGAAAACTCGCAAGATGATTGGTCGAACCAGCTATCAGTCTCCCACAAAAATCTATTTACAGTAGGTTGTGAGCGGATCAAGTGTATCCGTTCAGATTAAAGCTGGATCTCGCTGTAACTAAAAGCTTTTTCGAGGTGGATTTTATGTAATTAACAAGCTATTTTGTCCAATATTTATTAGTTATTCCTCGGCTAAACGTTTTAATTCGTCTTGTTTCATCTGCTGAAGCTGAAGATCCAGGAAAAAGATGTCTTCGGAAGAAGACAGAGCGAAGGAGATTCTGAAGGGGTTTAAACTGTATCCTTAAGTGATGATGGGACAGATTATCCTGTTAGCTACAAACCTCAAACTCACACAACTTTGCATTATAGCTAGCTATGTTTATTCAGGTGTAAATCTGGATTAGGTCATTCATTTATCGGTTATGAGGACTTCAGTATTATTGATGCTGTAAGAGATGCTGGTTACAGTTAGCAGGACAAACTGGGAGGTGAACTATTTTCATTTTATGTTATGCTTTCTAAGTTATTATGTTCGATACTAGATTTCAGTTTCAACAATATCCATCTATAAATAGAAATGCCTTTTATTTTAACAAACAAACTAAGGTTATATTTGGGTTTGTGGTGTCAGACTGTCAGTCGGCTGATTTTGGATGTATTGACACTTTTAAATGTCCAGCTGAGTTTTTAAACGGTTTATGAAATTTTAGATTTCATCCTGTTAAGTTTTTAGGCGTTATATATAAGCAGTTTGTTTGTTATGTAGTGTGTGAATGAATCGATGGTGAAATGTCTCTTATCCAGATTACGTCTGTTATTCTATAAATTGTATAAATATGCTTGTTTTTGTAAATATGCATACCTAGCTACTGGCATATGAATTGAAATTTACTAGTGGATTTAATTAGATTGAAGAAAGTCATTTCAAAGCAGTCTGGTAGTGCTTATAAGATTATAGGCACTTACAGGTAATATTCCCACTAAATTTGACATTTATTTGAGCATATCAGCATCAGTAACTAACTGTGGGATGTTGTTCTTTCCTTCAGATGAAAGTTTGGTTAATATTCACATGGGCATCAGGATACTATGAGACTGACAGGCACCTGATTCTTGGGATCAGGTGCATTAGACAGGTGAAATCTCCTCACACAGTTTGTGCCTGCCATCACGATTACATAACATTGGCTAGTGTTTCTATAATAGGCTCTGTAAATCTGACGAGAATAATCACACTAGCACCAGAACCTCCTGATGGGGTGAAAATGGCCATGTCTGGAACAATTAGACGGCCCTGTCTGTCCTGATGTTCACTGTTTTCCAAATATTTCTTCAAGTAGACATGGGTCTACCCTGTGTGACCTTCTCTGGGAAAGCAAGGGTTTGTCTTACAGGCTGGTAATTCTTAAATCCTTGATTTGAAAGGACAGGGATTTGCTGCCTTATGCTCCTCACATTCAACTGTGTGCTGCTTTGAAGCAAAGCTGTGGAAAATTATTAAAACTTATGCAAATGTTTATCTTTCAGTGAAAGGTTTGTGGACGATAGTGTTGATCGTCTGTAAGGAAATGTTTTGGATTTACACTATTGTTCAAAAGTTTGGGGTCATGTCTTTTTATGTAAATTTACACTTCTATTCAGCAAAGCTACAAATTACAAACATTTTAATACAAATTACAAAGCAAAGTATTACATTTCTCAAAAGTGACAAAATAACTTTTGAACTTTTAAAACTTTCTATTTATCAAGAAATCCTGAAGAAATTAATTTCAGTTTCTGCAAAAATATTAAGCAGCACAACTGTTTTCAACATTGATAATAATAAGAAATGTTTCTTTAGCACCAAATCAACATATTAGGATGATTTCTGAAGGATCATGTGACACTGAAGACTGGAATAATGGCTGCTCAAAATTCAAATGTTCAAATAAATGCAGCCTTGTTGAACATAAGAGATGTCTTTCGAAAAACATTAAAAAATCTTACCAACCCCTAACTTTTGAATGGTAATGTCTGTTAGAGTTTCTGGATAAAACGTTCAGGTATCATTTTATATAAAATATTGAAACTTTATGCCGTAGTTGTTCATGGTAAACTGGAGAATGGGCTGGTATGCCATAGATGTCACTACTATTTAGAAACATCTTTTTATGCATAATGTCTATTATTACATTGGCCCTGAACATAATTTTAGAGCACAGCTTTTTTTTTTTTAACCAAATATGTGTCATCTTAGTATAGCACAGCTCTTTATAGTAGCGTGAATCTGGTACAATGTAGTTACACAGCACAGACCAATTTTCAAAGGCTATTTTATGCAATTTTATTTCCAGGCTTCATCGTATTTGCCCTGTGTAGTTTTTTACCCCAGTGTGCCCCAGAGGTGACGACTGTGTGCAAAGCACCATCCCCTTGAGTGGCTACAAAAAAACACTGTGTTAAATAATGAAAAAGACAGATAATGTATTATGTGCTAAATTATGTATTTAGAGATTTTGAAGGTGTGTGGATTTTGTGTGCTTTCAAGGCTAGTTTTATGTTCCTCTTCCAGGAACACAGTACTGTGTGTATTTTTAGTAAAGCTTTAGAACTAACATAGCCTCCATTGCCATAATTTGTAATAAGGCAAAATGTGATGCGTTTGATGTACTGATTTTATTTTTATTTAGTTACTGTTGCTCTTTTTCACCAATAACAACAGACTGGAAATGGCAACAATATGCAACAATGGATGACTTTATAAAAACGAATGTGGCTTCCATGAAAGCATTGGCGCCAAAGGGACTAATTACCTCGACAGTGACGGTGTTTGTGAGTAAAAGGGTCTCTCCCCTGCGACTCTCTCGGTGTGCTCAGCAGGTGAGATCCCACAGACATCTGTCACCAATAATCTGCAGTCGCCTGGTTCATCAGATACAGAGCCTGCCACTTTTTAAGGGAGTAGTTATTCATTTTTAGTGACTTCAGCTGTTAGCATCTAAATTCAGGGTGAAATATATCACAGGATATAGCACATAAAATTAATTGGAAATACGAGAATCTCTTAACCTTTCATTCAGTTGGAACTTGCCAAATTTATGTTTAAGCCCATTAATATGAGTGGGAAACATCTAAAATGTAGTTGTTGTTTTTTTTGTAGTCTATACATTGTGCATGAAGATATGGGATCTATTCAGTAAAGTTACCACGGAATAGTTTTATCTGGTTCTGTTTGGTCATTTTTGAGAATGAATCCTGGCTCATGCTTCTAGTTATTTGTGTCTCAGGATTCATTTTAAGTATTTTAATGCCTCAGAATAGTTCGAGAATAGAGTGAGAAGAACCAAATAATTAATAACTTAAAATAATATATATATATTATTATTATTATTATTATTTGTATTATTATGGCTGCAGTGTCAGTAATATTTACTTTTTAATGAAGGATTTTTATGATGAGCCCTTTTTATTCCTACAGGAACAACTTGGGGATTTGCATTTGTTAAGAAGCATTTATGTGTCGCTATTAATGCTTGAGAGATAGATTAGGATTACTGATACCTGTAGCACACTTATGCAGCCCTGACTGAGGTCTCACGGGGTTGGTAACTAGGCCTGTGCTATGCACCTGTGATGACACATGCAGCCTTGTGTGAGTGTGCTTTACTAGCCTGAAAGGCTCATAAAGGTGGTCTGAAGATGAAGAGGTCAGATGTCATTGACACAGAGTAGAGGACATTGTCACAATCAATTGTTTAGCTGACAGATCAGGCTGTTTTTGGACTTCAAGTGTGGTCCGTTTCAATTAGCCCTGCTGGGCTTGTTTGCGTTTGCGATTTATGACTAATTGCTGCTAAATGTAGTGATTAGATGCTCTTGAATTTAGACATAATTTCAGGGAATATTTAACTCATCGTGCCTTTTGAGAGTTACTCGCGTTTCTCTGTGGAACACAAAAAACGAGCAAGATATTAAAGTGTGTTCTTCACACAAATCTATAATGTGGCTTCAGAAGAGTTGTAATATAGTGCAAGTGTCTTATAGACTGCTTTTATAGTGCTTTTTTGTTCTTTTTGGAGTTTGATGGCTATTGAACATTCTGCTAAACATCTCTTTTGATGAAAGAAAGTCATACAAGTTTGAAATGACATGAGGTAAAAGATGACATAATCTTCATGTTTATGTGAACTGTTACTTGAAGCCCAATGAGCCTGAAGCCCAACACAAAACTCCAGTTATTGATTTGGAGAAGTTTTATCTACCGTTGACATCATGCAAATTTAGCTTCTTGTCAAATGCCATTTTCTAGAAAGTTGGCCCTGATATCAGGAGATATTTGCATTGTCAGTCTGTTCAGCATGCCTTAACTTGTCTTCAGAAACTGGATGAATCTTAGAGATGCAGAGACAGGGAAGGTTCTCTGGCAGGGAACTGAAGACCTCTCTCTTCCTGAGGTAGAACATGAAGGTTTGTGGTTCTCAGCATTACCTTGCATTAAAGATTTAAACTATTGACTCGATTAAGCTATGCCGATTCTTCTCTTATGGCCACTACTTCACTGCTTTTTTTAGTGATGTCAGTGAGAGGTCAAGATCAGTTTTCAGTTCTGAATTTGGTACAGAATGGGCCATGTCTGGTAATAGATTTGATTTTGTTTTTCAGCTCGGGTTCCTAAGAAGATCCTGAAATGTAAAGCTGTCTCCAGAGAGCTGAATTTCTCTTCAATAGAAAAACTGGAAAAATTCCGACTGGAGCAAAAAGTTTTCTTTAAAGGCCAGTGCCTAGAAGGTTGTTCTAATTATTTGTTGCACATTGCACTTTAGTGATAAGGAATAGCAGTGATGATAGTAGCGTAAAATTAGAGCTCATTAAAATGATCTAACACAGAGATGTCTTCTCGAGCAAGGAGCTCCATATAAATGACTTCACTCATTGTCCATTGATAAAAAAGGACATAATCCACTTTAACAGTGTCACCACTGAAATCCTGTTAAAACTGAATGTTACAAGACTGTAGTGTTAAAAAAGTGTTAATACACCACTTTTATTTCCTTTAGTAAATTTGGATGAAGAAATAATGAATACTAACCATACATTCTCATCTTTGCTACAGAGGTTTTAAAAACATACATAAACATGTTAACTAAACACTGCTAAAATTTGACATATATCAACTGTGCTAAAAATAATTTGATCACAATATTGCATTCTTGTGACCTTTTTATCATAGTCGTAGTCTAGTTAGATTTAGATTTAGTGCAGTCCAAATCACAGGTACAGGTAACTTGTGAAATATTTAAATGTTTACGCATATATACTATTCCTAATATTCTTGAATAACCTGAACAGTATAGTTTAAATGCAGTATTCTAAGATTTCTTTCAATAAATCATTTATTACACATTCACCACTAATTCACAATGTAACAGTCGGCCATTTAAAATTTGATCTATGCTTGTCTTCGTGGTTTTGTGGAATTAGACTGATATTATATTAAATATGAATTTCCAGACTTTACTTGTCTGGTTACTTTATCTGTGTAATTTGAAAACCTGACTTTAACAATTGAATTGAAAGATTTTTGAAAGCTTGATTGTGAAAACAAAGCACTTACACATGTACCTTGTCTTTATTTCAGAGTGGTTTTTTGAGTTTGGCTTTGTGATTCCTAATTCTACAAACACATGGCAGTCTTTGATAGAAGCTGCGCCAGAGTCACAGATGATGCCTGCAAATGTCTTAACGTAAGAGTTTTCTTGGGGGGAAAAAAATCTGATATTCTAAATATTAGATATTAGTAAAAGTTGCTCTTGGATTAATCACACATTAAATTTCTTCTCTTGCAGTGGTAATGTTGTTATAGAGACCAATTTTTATGATGACGATCTTCATGTCAGCACATCCCGAGTACGACTCTTCTACGTCTGAGACATGGAACCTTGAAATTTTTCTTTTTTTTTTACTGTCACTCCACAAGATGGACCCATCACTACAAGTTTGAACAGCCAGAGGAGACACTCTACATACTGAGTATTTCTTCTGAGGCGCTGTGACAACAGCATTAAAGGGAACATTTCAGTAAAACCCAGTTTCAAGACAAATGGTCACACCAGTTTTATGGCAGATAAGGACTTGTACATAAGAGCTATCATGCTCATGACAACCTGGTTGTGTAAATTACCTGTTTGTATATTTTTCTTCTTCTCCTTCTATAATACTATCCTGCGATGTACAATGCTTCCTTATCAGCTGTTTTTAAAAGGTTTGCTCCCAGTCTGTGTGGTTATTCATGGTCTCATTGTTTTTTTAGTTAAACTGTAAGATAGGCTGTGTTTTAAAATAAATGATATAATTATGGATTAAAATATTCACATTAATACTTTCTCTCTGGCATTTCTCCCACAAGTCTTTCTCGGCAGAATGAGTGATCTTATACATGTTTTTGTGTCCAATTTTAATGTCACACATTGCATGTCCATGAACATGACATAAAATAAGTAGAAAATAAGAACAAATCAAAAACAGTTCAGATGTTTTAAAACAGTTTGTGCATTTTGATTTTTACATTAATCACATAGAATTGACTAGAGCACAAATCTCTATCCATTTAAAATATCTTAATGCTGTCATTTGGGCCCAGTTACATCAAATTTGTTGAAATATATAGTCTTGGATATGACCTAGCATAGAACTGCTTTATAAAGATTAGCCGTTCTCTATTTAGTAATGTCCAAAACGTGTATATAACCAAGAGTACTACATTACCCAGAATTCCTTCCGGTTTGAGCGGAAGTTGTTCGTGACGACCTTGGGTAGCTCTTGCAGGCATGGCGAATAAAGAGCCTAACGTGAGTATATTTTCTTATATCTTAAGACATTTTATTTATAACATGATAATTTTATAAATGCTCAGTAATGAAATGGGCAACTTTTTATGCACAGCCACATTCAGCTTGGCAACAGAAATCGGAAGCGAAAGAGTGTTACATATACAGTACATGATCAGTAACCCTGATCTGCTCATACACTAAAGCGTATTTTAAGATTAAACGTGCTGTCAGAGATATAAACTAAAATTAGACTTATTCATAGAAATTTAAATATGAATAGTTTCTGAATAACATGTTTTGACTTTGAATTACTGAAGTGCTGACTCCTGATACCGGCTGCTCTAAAAGCCTCTTCGGCATTTGACGTTTAATATCAACTGTAACAACTAGGTAGTTATTACATACTAGATACATACTAGGTAGTTGGTGTAGACTCACAATCAATGTTAATATTTTCATGCAAGGTTTCCTAATTTGTTTATCACAGTTCCTGTGCTTTCATGATCTGAATCAGAATGTCAGCTAATAAAGTCATTTTCCCAGACAATGGTTATTAATATTAATACTTTAATAGGGAAACGTTAAATAGAAAACTGGAAAATTCTAGACATGATTAATTACACCCATTAAGTGACAAATGATGGTGCTGTCGTAACATTTAACCCTTTTGGTAAGACCCTGTCTGTGAAGATTTTACTATTGATATAACGGTAATATTGTCAATGTAATTTCCACTGAAAATGAATATAATTTTTTTGTAATCTCAGAGGTTGCTCCAGAACCTAAAGGATCTCGCCGGGCGCATGTCCTCTGGCTCAAAGGGTGCTGGACTTGGCCTGAAGTTATTAATTGGAGCAGGTGCACTTGCTTATGGAGTCAAAGAGGCCACATATACAGGTAATTCAGTATTATCATAATATAAAAGGTATTAGAAATAGAGCTCAGATGTCTAGTGCAGTGTATTTATGCACTACTATTCAAAAGTTTCTGATCAAGATTTTGTTTTTGAAAGAAATTACTTGAGTTCAGCAATGATGCATTAAATTGATCAAAAGTGACAGTAAAATGTTTATTTTAAATAAATGCTGTTCTTTTCTATTGATCAAAAAAATCCTGAAAAAAGGTATATATATATATATATATATATATATATATATATATATAGGTATATATAAGTTGCAAAACAGTTTTTTTAACATTAATAATAATAAATTTGGCATATTAGAATAATTTCTGAAGGATTGTGTGACACTGAAGACTGGTGTAATGGCTGCTAAAATAATCTTTGCTTTTACAGGAATGAATAAAAATCTATTAAAATAGAAAACATTTTAAATTGTAATAATGTTTCACAATATTGCTGTTTTGACCGTATTTTTAACCAAGTAAATGTAGCCTTGATGGGCATAAGAGACTTTTTGGACAAAATTTTTGAACGTTAAACTTTTGAAATGAATATAATAAATTTAGAGGACTGGTAACGCCATCACTCACACAAATCGTCTTGTTTTTAGTGGAGGGTGGTCAGCGTGCAATTGTCTTTAATAGAATTGGAGGGATGCAGATGGATACAGTCCTCTCTGAGGGTCTCCACTTCAGGTAATTCTTTTAATGACTTGTTGAACAGTTTTCAATACTTGTTCTCTTTGAAAGCAAACCAATTTTTTTTTATCTCACCATAATAAAAAATTGAAAGCTGTAGCTTAAAAAAAAAAAAAAATTAACAACATTGTTCTTGTAGGATACCATGGATTCAATATCCAATCATATATGATATCAGAGCAAGACCAAGAAAAATCGCATCTTTAACAGGAAGCAAAGGTACATTTTTTAATGTTATTTCATTGTCATAGTCATGCTTTTTTTTTTTTTACTTTCATTTCAACATAGTCATAATTTGTTCACCTATTATTTAAATGTGGCTACCAAATCTGTAAGTCTTTAAGTTGTTATTTCTTACATGAATATGTAATGTTGTTGTTATGTGGTCAGACCTGCAGATGGTGAACATTGCATTGCGTGTGCTGTCACGACCTGTGGCTTCCAGCCTTCCTGTCATGTACCAGCAGCTGGGGAAGGACTACGATGAGCGTGTGCTGCCGTCCATTGTAAATGAAGTTCTGAAGAGTGTGGTCGCCAAATTTAACGCATCCCAACTTATTACACAAAGAGCCCAGGTTAGTATTTTCTCACAATCTGTTACTCAGTTTTGAAAGACTTCCACATATTCTAGATATGAACCGTCCATATTCAAAAGAAGGCAAATGTCAGAATTAGTCTAAAAATGATTATATTCTTAATCTATCTTCTCCACTGATTTCATGAAGGTCTCTCTGCTCATCCGACGGGATCTCTTTGAACGCGCTAAGGACTTCAACATTATTCTCGACGACGTGGCCATCACAGAGTTGAGCTTCAGCAAGGAGTACACAGCAGCTGTGGAGGCCAAACAAGTTGGTAGGTAAAATTAGGCTCTGGTGTGCTGTAGCATAGAATATGTGGGCATAATTATTGTAATAAAAGTGTTTATGGTCTTCCAGCCCAGCAGGAGGCGCAAAGAGCTCAGTTCTTTGTGGAGAAAGCAAAACAAGAACAGAGGCAGAAGATCATCCAAGCTGAAGGAGAGGCCGAGGCAGCCAAAATGGTTTGAGCTTCTTACTTAAAAATATTTACTTTGTCCACATGTCATGGGTAATTAAAACAAAATCTTATTTTGTTTATTATATCATATTATTAATATATTATTATTGTATTTACTGTTGTTATAATTATTATATTAGAATAGTATTATATAATGTAAGTATTATTCATGTAAGAAAATTAATAATATGAGAATAATTTTCTCTATAAATATGAGAACTTTAGTTTGATCTGATCTAATTCACAGTTAGGGCAGGCCGTCACAAAGAACCCTGGATACCTTAAACTCAGAAGAATCAGAGCAGCGCAGAGCATCGCCAAAACGGTACGATGTTCTTATTCACTTCATTTTATTTATTCATAATTTTTAATGAGTTTTCCTGATGTAAATAGTACGCTTTGGAAAAAAGGCGTGTTTTTCACCCATGTAAATATTTGATGTTCACTAGCATCTCTGCCAAAGTTCAGCTGGACTTGGATGGCTTTTTTTGGCTTAACATTTATTCAATTCCTTTTGGAAAAAGCTGAATGTTTTGATGTCCTTTCTCAAAGCCCTGACCAGATGAAGGTTGTTTTCCAGGTGGCGGCTTCGCAGAACAGGGTTTACCTGAGCGCAGATAATTTGGTTCTGAATCTACAGGACGACTCTTTTAACAAGTAAGAACTGTATGCCTCCTCAAAAAGAAAAAGTGCATTTTTGTGATTTCTTAATTAATTACATTGGGTAAAAATATAGTTGATGCTGACAAAATCTTCTTTTTGTATTTCAGCTTGTCTCTCGGAAAGAAGTAACCCATTCAGAAGCCACTCTCATTCCAGTTGTCAGAGGTTATATTGCAAGTAACTGATTGAGTCACAAATGAATATGTCAGTCCAGGGAAGACTATTAATGGTGTAGTCCTGGTTCGTCAGTTAAATTTGACTCCACAATTTGCTGGTTATCAAGACATTGCAGTTTTGTGTTCCTCTTCAGCACAATGAATGAAGGCAACAGTGTACTGTACCAGATCATTTAATTATTTTCAACCGTGATTGTTGTAACAGGAAACGTGTCTTTAAATGATACATTAGATGAGCTGAGCTCAAGGTTGGCTGAGAAATAAAAAATCCATCCATTTTCTTAGGAATGATTTATGTCTTTCCTGAAAAATAACACAAACAATTGTATACAGTATGTGATTCAAAATGACAGCTAATAAAAATAAAAGTTCATAAAGGCTGTACTTTTGACAATTGTCTTGTTTCAGATTAACCTGGAATATTTTAATCTTAAAACCGTATTTTCAGTTGTAAGTATGAAACATTTTTGGTATTAAACTAGCCTGCCCTATAAAAGCATCTCTCCACCACCTGGTTCTGGTTACTTTAGCAGTCTAATCCTGCTCAGTCTACATCTCTACTTAACCTTTGAACTGCCTCTTTCCTCCCCCAAAACTCAGTAGAGTAGAGTGGGGCTTGTTTGGTTCTCCTATTGGCTCCTGTGTGTTTGCATTCTTTGAAAGGCACCAGTGAACAGATGCTGAGCCTTTTTCAGACTGCACAGCCAAATACATGTTACTGTTTTAATAAGGAAAAATTACATCATAAATTCTTGCTTAATCTCTTAGGAAGTTTCTTCTACAAATAGATAAATATGGTTGTCTTGCTCTTAAGTTTATTGGCCAGGCAGCCGATTAATCAGATCATGTTTGGCTCTCAGCATTGACTATTAACTCTGACTTCTTGGCTGTTTACTTTAGGTGTTCACTTCCCTCATTTCAGTTCCAAAATTTATAAATACCCTTGTCATTTGAAAAGGCACACATTTTAAAATAATTAAATAAATATTTTGAAAAGTGTTCATTTAACTTCAGCATAATGTTTAATGCAGTATGTGCAGCAGTTTAATGCAATCTTATTCTTGTCGGGCTTGCTTGCATTGGCACAGTGTACAAAGTCGAGTTTTTTTAGATGTTATTTTTGTTCACAATTGCTGGATTAAAAACATCTGAAATATGCAAGTCTTTTTAAGTAGTTCATCTAAATCACTGTTGAAATTCAAAACATTAAATTCAAACTTATAATTATATAGAGCTACAAATGCATAAATTAAATAAAACACATATTAAAAAATATATATGATAAAGCTAAGATTAATATATTCAATTTGGTTTAAAAGAAAAAAATGAATAAAATGCAGAATTTGTTAAGCTTAGCATAGAAACAGTTTTCAATAGGTAATATCATAAAGGAATAAAGACAAAAACAACATGGTAGTCACACAGTGGTCAGAGGGGATTTGTCACTATAATATGTGATATGGTGGTGTGTATGATGATTATATTTTAAAGTACCTAAAAGTAAGTTACCAGGTGTTCAGAGAGTCTGTATGATTTCTCCATAAGAATATAATATAGAACTGGGTGGTGCATTGGGTGGATATACAGTACATACAAACAAGTATGAAACATTTGTAGGCCAAGGCTGTCCACAAAATCCAAGACATTGGGACAGATTTGAGTCTTTAAGTGTCAGTAGATGCAGGTGCAGTGAGTTTGAGCACTGCGATTTAGCTTTATTAGCTTTATGAGTAATTATTATATAATTACTAGGGTGTTGATAGCACAAAGATTGCATTAATAATTCAAAGAAAAACTGGACCAAAAAACAGGAACATCATGAAGTTCAACAACTGCAGCCTGTTATTTTGTTTACATCCCTTTATATTATTATGAAATTCTATATTCTATATTTATTTTTTGTTAGGATCTGGCCTCTAAAATAAGTGGTTAAATGTAATCAATTTCTTATAAATAAATGAAGGTGTTTGTCTTTTTAACTTTTATACACAGTTTAACCTGACCTCAGGGTAAGATTTTTGCAGGTAAACATGATAAGCAGATGAGAACTGAGAAGTCGCTGACTGCCTGCATGTTTCAGTGGATAATCAGGGGTTGTGTTAAAGCTCTTATATGACTCTGTGCTGTCTCAATATAATTAGATCATATTAAGCCCTTTGTGTACGTGTGTGGATGCAACTACAGCCTATCAGTATCAGATTTGCTAAAGGGCCCCACTAGGTGGCACCCAACACCCAGTACTACCCTACATGGTCTCACATTACATTCAGCTGTTGAGATTGTCTGCTAAATAAAACTACAAACATTTGAGCTCGGGCTCAAGTCAAGTCTGTTCCTGTAGTTTTCATAACACACGGCTGGGTTAAGCGTGACGCCACACGTGTGTTGCTTCAGGCTTTAAAGCTTGTATTCATCCTTAATGGGCCCCTACACAATGTCCCTCTATAGTGAAAAGCTCTGTTGAAGGAGCGGGGGTTTTGCGCCACATGCTTATTCATGAAGGTGGGCTGTAGGTCAGGCGTCTGAGAGAGAAACACAAACACGGCCCTCCTCAAAGCTCCAGTCCTCAAAACCCAACAACAACCATGTTTTTAGACCAAGACTTCTAGGTTCTGAGTGGAAATTGTCCAATTAAAAGTTGTTGGAATGTTGAAATAAATAGGCTATTTTCTGTCCTGTTTTGACCGCCATCATTAGAAAGCTCTATTTAAATAGGTGTGGCAGATTGTAGACTCACAAGTAAACACCCACTGCTATGATTGGCTAATAGTTGTGTATGTTTGACAGTCTACTCAGGGCTGTCCAAACTTGGTCCTGGAGGGCCGGTGTCCTGCAGAGTTTAGCTCCAACTTGCCTCAACACACCTGCATGGAAGTTTCTAGTATGCCTAGTCAGACCTTGATTAGCTGCTTCAGGTGTGTTTAATTAGGGTTGGAGCTAAACTCTGCAGGACACCGGCCCTCCAGGACCGAGTTTGGACAGCCTGGTCTACATCCTTCATAGATGGACGCTGATGTGATTTAGGTTAAAAATGCATAAATACTCAGTACATATCAAACGATCTGTAATAACAGACAAAGCAATAGTGACCACGTAATAAAAACAGTTCTCCTTATTTACACTAGGTCAAAGTCCTTTAAGGGTATTCTATAGGTGTGTTCGACTTGAAGCGGCGCTGCACAGAATGACATCAAAGTACCGCGAGAGCGATACGAGAGCAGAAGGATCCTTAAGCTTTCGAATCGCTCTTGCGATACTTTGATGTCATACAGTGATCTTTCTGCGCAGCGCCGCTTCAAGTCGAACACACCTTTTGACTACATGCTCGAATCGGTGGGCAGGGCTTAACAGGCAGTGATGTACAATCAGTGGGTGGGGCTAAACAGGCAGCGATATACAATCAGTGGGTGGGGCTAAACAGGCAGCGATATACAATCAGTGGGTGGGGCTAAACAGGCAGCGATTATACAATCAGTGGGTGGGGCTAAACAGGCAGCGATGTAGAATCGATGGGCGGGGCTAAACAGGTAGCAATGTAGAAGTAAGCATTGATCTTCTGCGGAGGCGGTGTTTAGCCACACTATTACGTCATTAAGTGGCACATTCGACAACCTGTCTTTTTGGCAGATTGGCTTCAATATAAGCTGTTTTTAGACTAATGAGAAGGTTTCGAGTTCTGAAACTTACAGGATGTTTTTATAGTACAATGACCTCTTGTATGTCAAAAGATCAAGGGAATTTTGATTTATCAGTTCATGACCCCTGTAAGTGGTTCAAATTGTTTGGAAGGAGACATTTATATGTAAATACCAACATTTTGTTTGTTGATCAAGATTTTAAGACTTTGATTCACTCCACTGGGCAAGAACAGTGAAACACCTGCGTGAATAAGCTGAATGTTAATTGGGGGAATGTGCTGGCTGCAGCGGTGCATTTTTTAACATGGCTTTTTTGCACCCTCCCTTCCTTACACACACACTCTGCTAAAAAGAAGGCAAGCCCATTGCTCAGTTGGTGTGTCTCCATGGCAACACTGACCTCATGCTGTGACAGGCAATCTGGGCCGGTTGCTATGGTGAGTCGTTGTGACATCAAACCTGAGCCCCAGTTGCCATGGCACCACACCTACTGGCTCAGCAGCTATTTCTGTGTGATGTCTGGAGCCAACAGGCAACGGAGTTACAATGTCCCATTTCCATTCAAGATGCTTATTCCTTTGTTCTGCTGCTGTTTTATGCAATTGTGTACAATTCCGCATTTGGATCTGCGACGTCAAGTATTGTACGTTCATTGTAAACATTTGAATGATTTTCTTCGCTATCACAGTCTTGGCTTAGTCTATCATAAAAAATCCTGATGAAAATATTTATTTATGAGTTTGATGTCTTTGAGTAAGTCATGGCTTTCAAGGACAAATGAAGAATTATGAACGGCGTGTTTAATCTAAAGATGGCGCTCTAGGTCAACTAATCTCCATCTCCTGCGGCGCATCTGAATAAAGGCATTGACACAATTTGCATGCTTCTTACTAATAATTGCACTTGCATCATACCACAAATTGAATTATGACCATTTTGGGGAATTTAATGGCATACCCCGCTAGTGTACGTGTGTTTGGACAGATCGTGGGTGCCGCCCATGCTTGTTTGGTGTCTCGAGGCTCATTAAAGGTGTGTGTTGGGTCCCTCATGGCAGAGGTGTTGGGTACTGCAAAGGCCCCTCACCCATCTTTATTATGGGTGATAAATGTGAACAAGGTCCCCCATAACAGCTCCGCCCAGCTTCCTTCTCCCCACCCTTCTCTTTTTTTCTTTCCACCCTTCCCCCCTTCACTCTCACTTTGTTCCTCCCGCCTTCCTGATTGTGTGTACTCACCGATAAGCCTTGTTCTCTGATACAGTTGAGATTTATTTGTATTTAGAGTTGCAGTTACTCTTGATCGTTCTTCATCCTGATGTGTTCACCTCCTGTTAGAGTTCAACAGAAACCACATCTGTAAAGTGAGCCGTGGAACCATGTGAAGAGTCGGGAGTGCTTCATGACAATATTTTACAGAGCAAACGCACTAACCTTCCCCCTCTCCTTCTCTGTAGTCTTTAAAGTGCTAAGCATTGGGGAATTGTGTCCTAGTTTGACATGCATCATGTGTAAGACAGTCTGCACACATCATCTGATGCCCTTCAGTTTGATAATGAACACCGCTGGGCCCAACCTAGACCGGTGCTGGAAGGAAATCACAACTTACAGAAAGAAAAAACGAAACAACGCTTATTGCTCTCATTTGTTAGTATTTGTTTCCATGTATGTAGTAGTTGCAAGTAGCTAGACAGTGATCTCTTTGACACTTTTGTAGGAAAAATGACTAAGTGGTAAAGGCCTGTTTTCTGTTTTGCAGTAAAATTTTCCCTTCTCACACTAGTAAATGAATGCAGGATGTTTTGTGCATACATAAGGCTACAAACACGTCTGAGAAAGATGCAGATGTCCATCTAGTTTACATGCATAAAAAATTTAAGAACTTAAAATCTTTTTGGTGTTTCACTATGTAAACATGCATTATACAGAGGTCTTTGGCCACTGCGCTGTGACTCACTGTTTTTTCAGCATCTTGCACATGCGCGCACTTTTAAGATATGGTGTCAACTTAGAAGTTTCGCTTTTGATAGGTAGCACCACTCATCAAGATCCAGTTTCATAACAGCTTTGATTTTTTTTTACACTAAAGGCATGGTCATATTAGCAAAAAAGGTATATTTCCCATTATCAATAGGGTAGCGACACATGAAACACTTACTCGAGAGGTCACTTCCTAACAAAGGAGCTTTATATCTGTCAACATGTCAAATTTGTATGTTAAAAGTTTAACAAAATTGATGCAAAATCTGTGTGGGAAATGTTTCAACTCGCACAAAAAATTACAGATCTTGCAGAATTCAGTTGAGAATTTCACCATATAAAGGTATAAATGCGACCACGCAGAACACGTTTTGCACTGATTTTCCATTCATTCCTGCTTTTTGCATAGTCTCGCGTTCTAAATATACAACTTTTAAAAAATGTGCCTCTAGACCATACCACTGTTTATATATGTATTCCGCTGTTTATATATCTACATTATAATTTAGAAATATGACTTTCAAATTTATTATCACATATAACCCTCTGTACACAAAAGTCCTCCATCTGCCTTGAGTTTGGCACGGCTATTTTGAGGACTTCACCTATGCACAGTAGCTCTTTGATGTATTAGAGCAGTGGAGTTTCCTGTTTTTATGTGGTCGGTCTTCCTGTGGAGAGGGTGAGGAAGTATACCTCAGGTGACCTGCTGCAAAGCCAGTATATGTTTACCCTGTCACTTCATTTCCAACCCGTTTCTCCATTTCACCTTGATGGCCCCTTCATTGTCCCCAAGAGAGGATTTTGTTTACAACACCACATTACAAGATGACAACCCTAATGATTCCTAACATCAACCCTCGTTTAATCTAAGGGAATATGTTTACATTTGTATGTACGTACATGTAACATGAAACAGTAAATATACTGGCTTAATCCATAAAAAAAATGTTTTTTTTAGATATTATATCATTACGTAAGATTACATAACTACCCATTCATAGCAAGCAGACATTCTTTATAGAAGTTTACACTTATTACATGTGAGTTGGGTGGAGTGCAGCTTTGTTCATGGTTGTCCAGTTCATATATAAATATTCTCCAGTTGATGGAAACCACTCAGCAAGAGTTGTGGTGTCTGTTGTGCTGTCTGTGAGCATTTCTCCCATGAGGACTGGTTTAGTTTAGGCTTCTTCTTCATATTCAGAGGTTCACATCAGTGTGTTCATTAATCATGCTGTCTGTAGGAGGTTCCGCTCTCCTTTAGCATCGGCCCTAACGTGCCCACAGTCATCAGCAGAACTCACTCATTCAGTCTTTCCACTCTCCTCACCGCTGGCTTTTCTCAATCACACTTTTAAACCTTATTCTTATGGATGAGGTGTGCCTTTGTATGCAATATGTATTTAAAATACATTAAATAACATTTTCATGGATAGTGAAATACACAAGCAGTTTTACAATTTCTAATCAGGCTCTGAATTGAGTACCCATAAAGAGGCTATACCCATAACTTTGTATGACTGTTTTTGTGTCATACACAATTATATTTATCTGCTGTCTGAGCATGTATTGCATTTGTTGAAGAACTTCTCAAATGACGTAGTAAGTTCTATAAAATATACATGTGTGTAGTATGACAATCTGCATACATCCTCAGGCATTGTCATCTTACATATGATGTCTGCTTTATCCAGTGTTGTTACCTTATCTAAAAATAAGGCTATTAAAATTAGTTTTTGGTCATTGAAATAAAGATAAAATAAAATATAAATATTAGATGGAAAACCTAAAAACATGAAGAAATGTTGCCTTGTCAGCTAAAATAGAAAAAAATTATACAAATGACAAAATCATATAAAATTATGTAAACTCAAATTAAAACTATAAAAAGTTTTTTTAAATAAATAAATATAAATTAAAAAAAATTGCATTTAAATTTTTCAAATTCAAAATATTAATTCATATTATAATACTATATAAATAATAATAAAATAACACTGGTCATTTCTGGCATACTGTTTTATCGCTCAGATTTTACATTTGACATTTTTGCTTACTTTTTAGTGCAGAAGTGGGCATATTGCAGATGCAAGCATTGTGTTTTAATATATGACAAATTTAAATGTGCCAAGTATTTTCTATTGTAGTGTAAAAATATGTAATTCTCTAAAAACACATCATTTTGAGGATTTAAAAAAAAAAAAAAAAAAAAAATTATAATGAATAATTGATATTCCTGTTTTGAAATAAAAAGAAAAGTTGTTCCCTTTGCAATTTAGTAATTCATGCAAGGTTTCAAAGGGAAAAGAAAAATTGTGATTATTTGATGGCAAAGGAACATGTGAATTCCATTCTTAGAAGATTTGTAGTTGTTTTTGATCATTTGTAATCAGTGTGAAAGAATTTGGACAGCATCAGCAGGAACGTTCTGTGCATGTTTGTAAATCTCACATTGCTGTTGACAGAAGAATGAGCCAGTCTGCCGCAAAACAGGACAGGTCAGTCTTATTGTTACAAAACCATTCAACATGCTGAATCTGTCTGGAAAATGCCACGAGGACATTGACTGATTTCTAAAAGCCCTAAGCCCTTCAGGCAGGGTTGAGATGTTCTAATATCTCTCATTCGGTGAGGACAAAAAAACTCAAGTTCTTCTGCCAAGCAACTCATGCACAACAGCAGCAGATGTGGTTCAGATTTTCACCCTCTGGTTCTGCTGACATTGTACCCTACAATCTGCAGCCTTATGCATCATCAAAAGCCACAGAAATATGTCAGTGCACTAAAACCTCTTTGTATCTAACAGACTAGAAAGAATCATTATTTAAGAGTCGCTCGTTTGCGACACATCTGAACAAACAATAACGGGCTGTTTCGATTTGCAAGTACATTTTTCTGAGGACCTCCTGATCAGTGGAATCATTCTTCAGGCTTGTAAATGCTCTCATTCCTCCCCCTCTCTCTTCTGCATTGGTATCTCCCACTCACATTGCAAAAGGCTGGAAATTTTGCACACTGCAACCTTTCTGTCGGTGAACATGAATATTTATTCATCGTTTGCATTTGCCCTCTCTGCCTCCCCCTCTCTGCGCCCTCCCTCTCTCCCCTCTCTGTCTGTCAAACTTCCCATTTTCTGACATTTCTCTTTCATCTTCTTTGCCATTGTTATCTCGCCTTCTCATTTGTCAGGGTTTTTATCTGTACCTACCAACACATACTGTACAGAACAAGCAGGTATGATATCAGGCCCTCTGTCAATACGCAAATCTTCAGCTCATTTGTTTCTGGATGAGAGAGAGTACTGCTAAATGTTTTGGTCAAAGTTGAGGCTTGTTTGTCATTATCTACATGCAAGTTCTAAAGTCCACCTTAAGCTGAGCATTATAGGTTCTCGCGCAGTTTTGTCTTCAAAGGGGGCGTTCTCTCAGTTTTAGGTACCTGTCAATGGGTTTCTGCAGGGGAATTTCCACACGTTCCATGCTTCACCTCTGTTGCCTGAGAAAGTGTGGCAGCTCAGACAGACATCTGTAGCCATAACAAAGTCTTAGTCAGGACAAAAGTATTTTAATGGGGTAATGTGAGGTTGGATGGGCCTGTGTTATATATTAGAATAGAATCTTCAGTGAGGTAGAAGTGCACTACAAGTCCTATTTTTATAAGGATCTTATCACTAGCCACTGTGTGACGAGGAAACCTGATCATTTTTTGGCACACTACGCTCACTCTGTACAGTGCTGGTGCCTCCAGGCAAACCGTATGCTTAAAATAAAGGTTTTCCAGCTAATTTGGCTTCTGATGAATTGCTGTTGTAATAAATGGAGTATGGATTTCAATGCTATTTTGTAATGTCTTGACACCTTAAATGATACATGTATTTCACGATGGATGTTATTTTGAAATTTCAAGTCTTAGATCCTATTGATGTACTTATTAGGGTGGAAATGAGATTTGAGGTTATAAATGGATGTTAATCAATTTTTTTCCCTCTAAAAGCTTGATGAGTGGCTCTCTTTCTGCCCTTCAGCATTATCTCTCTGATTTCTTTCACCAGCTGTATGTAGCTTCATCTTGCTGCATGCATAGGCTGCAATCATTCGGTTTTTGAATTATCTCTTGAATAGATTATTGCTACCCATTCCTCATTGGTCTGCTGTCATTACCCCTTGAGTGCATTCATAATGGTGTGGCCCAATTTTGGCTCATATTGGCTTCTCACAGCTCCCCAAATCAGATTCACATGCTGTTGTTGGGCCCCTATACATTTCATAATCCAGCTATACCAAAAGTCATCTGCTTGTTCACAAAAAAAAAAAAAAAAAACATGTATGGACCACTTTTATGGTGTAATATCCACTGATGAAGTGCCAATTTTTTTTTTTTTTCACAAGTGATCTACCAACTAGTAAAAACTACAGATCTAAGACACACGCTTGTGAAATCTTTCCTTGAACAAACTGTTGACAAAGCTAAGAAAAGGACTACTACGCCTATCTGACCACACCTTATAGCCAAACCTAACTTTATCCTATTCTAAATACATACTCTGTATTATAATAGATGTCATATTCGCACTGGCACCTCATGACTTTAGTTCGGTATCATTTGCTAATTGTTTTTTACGGTCATGCACTTTTGTCATATATTCCTTTTGTAGTAAAGCATGTATGATTGTGAATATTTTCTCATTTTGTTTGTGAAGAAACATAAAACCAAACTAGCTTTAGAAATCTGAAAAATGAAAGGTATTTGGCTGATTAGACAGCAAGTTAGGGTGGTTTCACCTTTAAAAAATTAGTTGACTTCAGCCGCTTTGTTGAATTATTACCTCCTTCTGCAATGCACGCAATAAAATGATAAATGCAGTGTGTGTGCAAGCCCATAATCACCCCCTTGCATTATTTTCTTTGGCCATTAACTAGCCAGCGCATGTACAGAAATACAGGATTAATGTGATTACAGGTATTTAAAACATACTGAATGACATTTTTCTATTTGTGCACAAACATCTAGAAATAGATAAAGCAATGGCTTTGCATAAGAATGCCTTATTGATGGCAAGAGGAACAATATTTAATCTGCTGTTGTTGTCAATCAGATCTATTGTGATTTATAACGGAAGGTGCATGCAGTGTTACTGTAACAGTCTTTTGTCCCCTGTACTATCCTGCTTCTCTTGTTGAACTGGTGCTCATCTTTCTGCTCTCTCACAGAAAGCGTTAATGTTTTTCAGAGCATGTGTAATGTCAAGAATGAGTAGGCTTTCTGACTCAGGGGTGTTTTACTTGTATAGTGAAATCTCGTCAGTTAACTGTCAGTCTGTTGCTCATCATTAAAGGAATAGCTCACTCAAAAAAAAGAAAAGTCTCTCATCTTTTACTCACCTTCATGTTGTTGATTTACTTTGTGAAAGTGAATAGTGACTAGGGACTGTCAAGCTGTAAAAATTACACATACAACTAATTTAAATAGATAATTCAATGTCCTTTTTGAAAGCCCCTGATCACCATTCACTTCTTGTATGGAAAAGAGCAGTATTGACATTCTGCCAAATTTCTCCTTTTGTATTCAACAGAAATAAAAACTTGCTGGTTTAAAGTGAGTGAGTAAATGATCACAGAATTTTCATTTTTGGGTGAACTATCGCTTTAATATTACTCAAATAGACAGAGCATTAGGAGTGTGCTGGGATGATACAAGCCCTGTTAAATCAGACGTATGGGACTGAGAGAAGAGCCAGAGTGCAGCGAGACAGAAAAGCAGGAAGTGGGTTGATAATAATCATTTTATCAGTATTTAGTGTTATTGTTCATGATATTTGTGGTTGATCATTGGGTTGATCATCCATTTATTCGTTCATCAGTTTACATTATTTATAAGGCAATAAGGCGTAACACATTTACACAGTTAGAGATTTGATTCTCAACGTTGAAATGTTTGTGAGTTTTAATTTTTTTTAAAGAATTATTATTCCAAATTTTTTTTTTTTTAAATCAAATTCAAACAAATTTAAAAAAGTTTAAAAATATATATAATTAATGAATTGTATATTTTAAATTCTTTGAATAATGCGTGTTTTCAAACTTTTTTATAATATGTAATATATTTAATGGATTCAGCATTTTTTTCATATGTAACTAATAATCTGTTGTGTGTATTTGATGGGATTTAATTTCACTATGAACGGACAAAGCTGAAACTTGCAAACCTTTAAATTCCTATTTTGTACATTGTGGGCTATATGAATGTGAAAGTAGAAATATGTTCCACTTCTATCACACACTACGTTAACCACTAACATTATCATACACTGTAAAAAAAACACAAACAAAAAAAACAGTACATTTCCCCTGTTTGTCCAGACATATTTTAGTATTTGATAGTGAGAGATAAACAGAAAAACAGACAGATAAGGACCCTAAATAATCATGGTTCATGGCTCTCATGTTATTAAAAAAGAAACTGCACAAAAAAAAAACTTCCTGTTTCAATAAGAAATAGATGAACACAGGTCACTGCTGTGCTCATAAAGCGATTTCATAGAGTCTTTAAGAGTCAGGAGTGTTCAATTCCATGCAGTGTGTCATACAATCTGTGTAGAATGTAGGAAGGAAGGCTGTCTCTCACTTCATTAGAATAACATAACAGGAATTATGCCATCAAAAACACCTCTTGAATCAGACAGTCCTTTTAATTGCTAAGGACTTACGCTCAGTCTTACACTTTTTTCTGTTTTTCAAATGCCTAGATATCATCCAGTATTTGAAGAACAGGTTTGTACATGCATGAACCAGCATGCATCACAATTCTGAAACCAGACTATATTCAATTATTGCTGATAAATTCCTGAAATGCGTGTAAATGCTGTAGTCTCACCTCAGAGTTTTCAGAGTTAAATTTTGTTTATGAAGCTTATAATACATGACTCACCTGGCACCTGTAACAGAAAGAGTATTTCAACATCCACACCCAGAAACACCTAGGCTATTTGTATATTTTACTAAAAGGCAATTCAAGTCATTACAAGCTGAGTGAAACATACAGTCTAGGTAAAGTTTCTGTTTCACTGCTGTTAGTTCCTCACCCATTTATAGCTCTTACACTATTACAGTGTAAATTGTTGTGGTGGGGGAGTAACATGGCCAGCGCTATACCGAGTCCTCCCTTTCACACGCAGGCTTGTTTGAGCGGCAGATCACTTCTTTCTTCAACTAAGACCATGTATGGTCAGGGACCAATTCAAGAGTGGATGGGAGGAGGGACAGCTGGGAACAGGCAAGGCCCCAGTGGTAAAATTAACTTGAGAACAAGTATTTATTTTGAGGACCAGCATAATCAGAGCTGGAAAAGAATGAAAAACAGTGAGCGCAGAGTAATATTTAAGACTCATAGACTTCCACACTGAACAAATAGGTCAGCAGGCTGTATTGTTGTAATAGCAACCTTATGAAGATGTCCAAAAACTTATTCTTCATGATAGAGTAAGCAATATTCAGATGATGTACTAGAAACATTGACATTCTAAATACATAGAGCTGTGAGCCATTTTTAAATATAAGTGTTATTGGTAACACAAAAGTTGTCACTGATGATTAAATTGTCTTTAACAACCAAAAAACACACAAGTCAAAGGAAAATGGCAACATAGGCTATATGAATATATTTATACATCTGAATATACCTAAATAACATACTTAATCAAAAAATTTGAGAAGTAGCCTAAGTTCTTGATTAAATCCAGTATAGGCCTACATAAAGTATTTGTATTCAGGCACAGCTTTAGTCACATTTTTCTGCAGAGAAACTAAATGCACTTCATTTCTTCACAAATTACTTGCAAGGACATGTATGATGGTGATGCGTTCCTTTTTTTTAGTCATAACTGGTTTACGCAGATAAGTTCAAGTATTCTCCTGAGCCATTGCATATTGAGTTGTGTACCCTTGATGACACGCTTCCACAGTTTGGCTATTTATAAAATCTAGCATTTTTACATGTATATTTCAATAATATTATTTAAATAGGCCTAAATTATTTAATTGTTTAATGTAGTATTTAATTTAATTATTATTTAAATAAAAAATAAAAAAAATATCTAATACAATGCCTGAGGGAGTGCAATAAATAAATAAAGTTGTCATTAATATCAACCTTGCTGTCAAGACTGTCTCACTGCGTGTTTTCACTCGGGTGTTCGACTTGAAGTGTGGCAGCTTCCTCGATGATAATGGAGCGTTCTAGTAGTTTGTGGCTCTTGCAGCGTATATCATTCAGACTGATGTAGAAAATCCACTCCGGGTTTTCTGTTTCACTCATTGGTTCAGTGCAGTGGCTCTGTACTGTATCATGTTTCCGTCCTCGTCTCCTCCTCTTGCCGCCATTTCACATAATCGAGATTTTCGCTTACCGTGTCATGGTGGAACTGAGTCCTTCTGCAATAATGAGATAATGGCTACTAATACAAGTGTATTATTATGTCGACGTTGCGCCTGCTGCTACATTGCTTACCGGGTGTTTTTTCTCTCTCTCTCTTTAATATTAGAAACATGTTAGGCTATATTATCTCTTTATATGAATATCTTTATTATAATATTATTATCTTTAAATATAATTCTAATATGTATCATTATTTTTGTTTTGTTTGGTTGTTTTATCAATAGTTATGCTAACCCCGCGGATTACGCTAAAATATTGCATAAAATCATTGCATTTTTTAAACCTTCATGTATCACCATACTATTTATTCTCACAACCTGTTAACCACCACTATCATCAAACAAAGGAATTAACAAAATGGCTAAAGATTCTAAAAGTTCTTTACACTGTTTGAAGGTTACATATTATGTATGCTATTTAACAGTAACAATTGACTGATATATTGTTGGAAAGTGTGCTTATCATGGTAAGTTAGCACGTTGTTGTTGCTGCAAGTTCTTGTAAGCTATTTCATTATTATTATTATTTTACTTATTTATTAATGTTTATTTATTACTGCAATTTGATAGGCGTAATAACTTGTTTCATGAAGATTATTCTATAAAAAAAACACCTTTTGCACTTTTATGTATTTATATAGCCAAAAATAATTGACATTCCAGAATACAAATTTGCATTGATGCAAAACATCTCAGTCTTAAAAACGTCTCCATGTTAAATGTTTTTATGTAGGCTATCAAATTAGGTTTCCATTCATAAACATTGGATGCTAATTCAGAGATTCCTTTATATAAACAGAAGGACAATGCTGAAGTATCATGGTGGTAGATGGTGCTAGCTACTTATTTTGTGGACTAGGCTACAACATAACAGCTGTCAGAGTAAACCGAGGCTGTAAAGTCCCTCTAGAGGCCATGAAGGTACCTGCAGACACTTGTAAACTTTAAAGTCCATGGATTTTTTTTTTTTTTTTTATAGCTTAATGCTCATCTACATCAAACATATTTGGCATGTATTGGGCATTTTCAGGTCCAGCTAGGGCCTAATTTGGACGAGAATCATGGTTCATGTCTGTCATGTTATTTAAAGAAAAACTTCCTATTTCAATAAGAAATACATGAACACAGGTCTCTGCTGTGCTTTTTTCTTTTCTTTCTTTTTTTAATAATGCTCATCAACACATTTGGCATGTACAGTTCCACTAAAAATAGCATCTGGACAATTTTCAGTACTTCTGCAGAGCAGTGTTACAAAACAGTGCTTTCACTGTGAAGTATGTTTAGGAAACATTTTCCAGACAGATGATGCAGCAAAGCATGCTGGTTACTGTATTTTCTAGTTTTGCTGCAGTAGTAGACTGTACTAGTAGACACTTTATATTTAATCAGATATATTTTTCAGAAATAAAGAATACATAAAATAGAAACTGAATATATTGTAAATCATGTTTTCACAAATGATACGCCAAAACAGTGATATTTCAAAGAATTTACCTGGTGATGTTTTCATAAACAGTTGCATTTGAATTGTGCCTCAATGGATCGTGAACCAAAGATTTGTGATTATTTTACTATTATATCTTAAGATATTATTTCATCTTCTATTTATGATCACACAATTGCTGTCACATAATGAGGGATAGAGCACTTCATGGATTTGGGAAATAAGTTTAATTTCAAGTCTTCAGAAAATAGCCAATGCAGTTTGTAAAAGTGTTCACTAGATGGCAGCAAGTATCTTTGGTTTCTTCCAACTCTTCCTTTGCATCAATATAGGCCTAAGCAAGGTACTTAAATGGAAAGGTATTGTTATGCTAAAAATATATTAGCCGACACTTAAAATGGAGACTGAATTTACACTACTTATATCTGTAATGATATATGCATTTATATTGTATAACTACACACCAGTCTGTTTCTGAAGGAACCTAAAGTTGAAATTGAAATCGGTCGATTCATTGTTTTTATAGCCTTTTGCACATCAGCACAATCCATCACATTTTGTTGATTAGTTTAAAGTGTCATTGACCAGCTGTGTGTTTTATGCAAAGGTATTCTGTTATGTATAATGTTAACATGTATCAGTTACACAGAATGTAAATTTTGCATGATATTTTATAGAAGTGAATGAAGAGTTAAAGCAAACCTTTCAGTATTTATGTCAGATTATGAGAATGGCACAGCTGTGGACACCACGTGGTGTATGAATTATTAATTTACTTCTGATGTTTCATGCATTTTTAGAGACTTCCCCCACACATTAAATGTTCTATGGGAACAAAGATGACATTGAGTTTGAGAACGACATGATTCTTAAGTTCCAGAGGTAATAGGAATTTCATATAAAATTCTTACATTCGGTCAAATAAATGCATATATAGCTGCATTTATTGACCAAATTTAAGAATTTTATTCAAGATAACTGTTTTATAGAAATATATATAGTCATATATACAGTCATTGCTCCAGTCTTCAGTGTCACGTGATCCTTCAGAAATCATTCTAATATGCTGATTTGGTGCTCAATAAACATTTCTTATTATTATCAATGTTGAAAATGGTTCTGCTGCTTATTATTCGAAACTGTGATATATTTCTTTTCAGGATTCTTTGATGAATAGAAAGTTTTTTTTTTAAATAAATATTTAAATAAATAGAAATATTTATTTTTCTATTATATATATATACTATATATATATATTAATTTTATATATTATAATTTTAAGTAAAGTACATGTGAAAACATTTAATTTCAGTATAAACATTGTAGTCATTCTTTCTTTCTTTCTTTCTTTCTTTCTTTCTTTCTCTTTCTTTCTTTCTTTCTTTCTGCATTCAGGAAAGCCCATAACAAATAATTATTGCACTTCTTGGCCAAGTTTGAGATTTTGCTTTAGTGGTCACATCACAAAGGTAATAACTTAAGCAAGACAGACAATTAGTGAGAGGAAGGTGCTCTGGTCAGCAGAGTAAACAGTCAGCTGAACTCTTTTGTTAACCAGAGCAGGAAAGCGCTGGGGTTGTGCTGAGAGGAGCGACTTCCTGGTTGAGTGGTGTTTTGGGGGAGTGTGTGTGTGTGTGTGTGTGTGATGGGGTTATGTTAAGGTTAATGGATCCAAATGGCCTTTTCCACATCTCACTCTTGTATCAGATTTCATAGTTTTTATAGTTCAATGGCATCACTGAACATATGGCAGAATGAGGAATATCACAGATCTCACCACTAGGTGTTGCCAGAGCACTTTAAATAGAAAAGCTGCCATGGTTACTGTGTGCTTCTGTCCCGGGGTGTCCTGCTACCATTGCCATCATGTGTTTCGGAAAGTAGACAGCCTGTCTTACCACAGACAGGTCGCCCTTCTCTATTCACATACATAAGTTTAGCAGACATCAAATACAGGAGCGCCATACAGCCTCGGCAGCACCTGAAGCTCAGAGAGTCTGGCTATTTGTCCATGGTTCAAGTAAAGGTCATTAAGCAATGCAGGCCTTTGATACTTCAGTAGATGTCATTTCTGGTTTGTATGAGGTGAGGTCAGTCAGTCCTGTAGATTAATTAATGTTACTAGTCATTCTGGGAAGATGGGCAGGGTGGTATCTGACCAGATCACTGCGGAAATTGCAGCACTGCACACTTTTTTCTCCATGAAAGCTTTCAATTGGACTATGTGGAAAAATAGCAATCGTTTTCTTACATTTGAGTCTGCCTTTATAGGTTGCTGTGATGTTTAAAGCTTGTGAGAGGGATTCTTTCATCGAGACAGATGCGTCCACACAAAGACACCATCGACAACTCAGTCCCTGAGGACCTCTTGTGTGTTGACATGTCTTAACTCCTTTCATGTGCGGAGATACTTGTTAAGACAAGGCCCACACTGGTTTGCAGCATTCCTGAAGCATAAGTATGATATATAGTACATCAGTTTAAAGTGAAAAGGGCATGTTTCTGCAGCTCTTGACAAGTCTTTAAAACTAATCAAGGTAAGTAGATGTAAATACTTTTCTGGTCAAGTAAAATTATATAATTAAATGCAAATACTTTTCTGGTCAACTAAAATTATATTGTTAGACGCATATACATTTCTGGTCAAGTAAAATTATATGGATATAATTTTGATATGATATAGAATTGATAGACAGATAGACAGATAGATAGATAGATAGATAGATAGATAGATAGATAGATAGATAGATAGATAGATTATTTATTTAAATTATAGATTAATAATTTATTTATTCATTATTTAAAAGGTAAAATTATTTTATATTTGAAAAGAATTGACTTTGACACATTGTTATGTGGGTCAATGTCATATGTATATGATAGTTTCCTGTTTTATGTTTCTTTTTGTTTCATTTTTACTTGGTTGGACCACATGACTTCGATCTGGCAGACAAAAGTATTCAAAAGTATTTTTTAATAAAAGTTGCCAAACATCTTATAATATGTTTTCCTTGTCAAGAATTTCATCATTTAAAAGAGGCTTTTTCTTTGGAGGCTTGCTTCTTTTTTGACTTTATGATGCTCAGTTAATTTTAATACACAAATTAAAACATGCAGAAGTGCATTCAAGTCATTTAAGTGTGAATTGCAAAAGTTTTTTTTTTTTTAACAATATAAGATGTAATAAATGTAATATAATAAAACAGTAATATTGTGCAATACTGTTACAATTAAAAATAACTATTTGCTATTCCGCTGTAATATAAAATATAATTTATTCCTGTAAAATATAATTTATTCCTTTAATTTACTCTTTCAGAAGTTATTCTAATATGCTGATTTATCAAAACAAACATTTTTGAAAAAAAAATTTTTTTTGAAAGATGTAATATTAGATGTATAAATGTTATGTAAAAAAGCTGTGCAATACTGTTACAATTAAAAAATAGCCTAACTATTTTCTATTCTGCTGTATTTTTATTAATTTATTCCTGTAATGGCAAAGGCAATATTTTTAGCAGCCATTATGTCATATGATCATTCAGAAATCATTATATGCTAATTTGATGCTCAAGAAACAATTCTTGTTATCAATGCTGAAAATGGTCATGTTGCTTTTTTATGATACTGTTTTTCAAAATTCTGTGATGAATTGAAAGATTAAAAAAGATTGAAAGATTTTAAATAGTTTTTTTTAGCATTGTAAATGTCTTTATAATGATGAAAATAATGTCACTTTGATCAACTGAATGTGCCCTTGCTGAATAAAAATATTAATTTTGTCCAAATAATAATAATAATTTTGAACAGTAGTATATACTTTTTAATTTTTTTATATTAGTATATTTAATTAATGAGAGTCATGACTTTGACACGATTATAGTACCAAGGATAAATCAGTTATTCAAATGACCCCAAATACCCTAAAAACATAATTTCACCACAAATGACCTCAAGCACACTGATTATTTCATTCTTCAACCCTCGCACCAAACCTTTATTGTGTTTTTGTGAGAATAGAGGTACTGCAGCAGTGCCAGTCTGACCTGGTGTGCATGATCTACCCACTTTAACTAGGACTTTACCGGTTAACACAGTGTGTTATGCTGCTGGGTCAACAGGCCTCTGCTCCACTGTTTGTTTGTCTTTAGGGAAGTGAGTGGTTTTTGTAAGTCCTCTCTGGGACTGGGTTACCTTTAGAGGTTGTGCTCAGCAGAGGATTGTGTAAACCAGGAAAGTAACAGGCATGCAGAGAAATCAACACATTTGGTCCACTGCTAATTCATTACATTTTTATACTGAAATCAAAGGATGCTTATGCTGTGCTAAAACACAGGTTTCCCTCAGCTTCCCTTTCCTTCCCTTTTGTGTTCTGCCTCACTAAAATGATCCATGTCCTGTTTCTCTGGCTTGGCAAAGATTACTGCATTTTCCACTTAGCGGTGAGACACACATAACCATTCTGTGATGTCTGCTTGGCCAATGTTGCACACTTGTTTTACCTTATAAATTACCTACTAATGAGGGAACCACATAAAAGTTTAGAGTTGTTAAATGCTCCATTATGATTCATTAGCTGGATGTTGTTTTTCAGAAGATATCATCAGCTCATATGTAAACTCTAATGTTCCCATGTCTTCCCATAAAGCATGGGAGTTAATGGACCCACGTGAGTCCCAGTACAACATTTATTGTGACTCTATATCATCAAAATCAGCTCAGAAAGCTCTTCTGGTGATTGCTGTTTCTCCTAAGTATAACCGTGCATTTGGTTGAGATATGATGTTATGAGTCTGTGGGGAAACTGGGCTAGCTTGAAGCACTGTATTGACCTGGGCCCGTATTCATGAAACATCTTAGTGCTAAGAGTTGCTCCTAGTAACACAATTCTAAGAAATTTCTTAGAAATGTGGGTGTTTCCTCTTAAAATTAAAGAAAAGATCCTAGTAAAGAAAAAAGTAATTCAGAAAGCATCTTAACCCCTAAAAGAGGTCTTAAGGTCCAAAATTGTTAGGAGTACGGACGAGGACATTTAAGAGGCTTAAGAGTTTCTTTAGCAGCGGAGAAAATGAACGAAACATGAAGAGGGAGAAGAAATGTGTTGCTCACAATGCATGACAGTGAGTTAAGAAGACGCTACACATTAGATTGTGCAGGGATCATGTTTGTGACCGATCTTACTAGAGACACTCTAACATCTCCGACACCGCGCAGAAATGCCGTGCCAGAAATGGACGTAATCACTACATTAACTACATTAACATGTTTGGCAACTGGAAAAATGCAACTATGCAGCAGTGATGATTTGGGTCTGTTACAGCACTTTCAGAACCTTATTATGTCGCTGTTCATTTCCTATAAAATATGTTAAGTATGACAGCATGGTAAATAAAAAATAAAGAATACATATACATATATAATGTGTGTGTGTGTGTGAGAGAGAGAGAGAGAGAGAGAGAGAGAGAGAGAGAGAGAGAGAGAACGGTAAAACAGGAAAAATTACGCCTGTAATTTCAAAGTGAAGATTTAAAATTTAAAAGCGCTATTTTATTTCCTTCTTGGACAACCCACCAATCACAGTCTTCAAAAGACTGTGTCATAGCTAGCAACGGGGTCAGCCCCGCCTCCTCACTAAGATAAAAGTTTTTTTTCTTTTCTTCGCTCAGAGTTGCTCTCAGATTGGTCCTGAATCACTTTTAAGCTAAGACTCCTAGTTACAATTTTTTAAGCTAAATTAGGAGCTCTCTAAAAGGATTCTTAGAATCTTTAGGAATACGGGCCCAGGATTTTTAACTGAATCTTGTACAACCCGAATTCGGGAAATGTTGGGACGTTTTTTAAATTTGAATAAAATGAAAACTAAAAGAATTTCAAATCACATGAGCCAATATTTTATTCACAATAGAACAGAGAACATAACAAATGTTTAAACTGAGAAATTTTAAAATTTTATGCCTGCTACAGGTCTCAAAATAGTTGGGGCGGGGGCATGTTTACCATGGTGTAGCATCTCATCTTCTTTTCAAAACAGTTTGAAGACATCTGGGCATCGTGATTATGAGTTTCTGGAGTTTTGGTGTTGGAATTTGGTCCCATTCTTGCCTGATTTAAGTGTCCAGCTGCTGAAGAGTTTGTGGTCGTCTTTGACATATTTTTCGTATAATGATGCGCCAAATGTTCTCTAAAAGATCTGGACTGCTGGCATGCCAATTCAGCACCTGGACTCTTCTACTACGAAGCCATGCTGTTGTAATAGCTGCAGTATGTGGTTTTGCATTGTCCTGCTGAAATACACAAGGCCTTCCCTGAAATACACGTCGTCTGGAGGGGAGCATATGTTGCTCTAAAACCTTTATATACCTTTCAGCATTCATAGTGACTTTCAAAACATGCAAGCTGCCCATACCGTATGCACCCCATGCCATCAGAGATGCTAGCTTTTGAACTGATGCTGATGACACGCTGATGACATGTCTCCCTCCTCTTTAGCCTGGAGGACATGGCGTCCGTGATTTCGAACAAGAATGTCAAATTTGGACTCGTCTGACCATAGAACACTTTTCCACTTTGAAACAGTCCATTTTAAATGAGCCTTGGCCCACAGGAAATGATGGCGCTTCTGGACCATGTTCACATATGGCTTCATTTTTGCATGATAGAGCTTTAGTTGGAATCTGCAGATGGCACGGCAGATTGTGTTTACCGACAGTGGTTTCTGGAAGTATTCCTGGGCCCATTTAGTAATGTCAATGACAGAACCATGCCGATGAGTGATGCAGTGTCGTCTGAGGGCCCGAAGACAATGGGCATCCAACAAAGGTCTTCGGCCTTGTCCCTTACGCACAGAAATTTTTCCAGTTTCTCTGAAACTTTTGATGATGTTATGCTCTGTAGATGATGAGATTTGCAAAGCCTTTGCAATTTGACATTGAGGAACGTTGTTTTTAAAGTATTCCACAATCTTTTTATGCACTCTTTCACAGATTGGAGAGCCTCTGCCCATCTTTACTTCTGAGAGACTCTGCCGCTCTAAGACATCCCTTTTATAGCTAATCATGTTACAGACCTGATGTCAATTAACTTAATTAGTTGCTAGATGTTCTCCCAGCTGAATCTTTTCAAAATGTCTTGCTTTTTCAGCCCTTTGTTGCCCCCGTGCCAACTTTTTTGAGACCTGTAGCAGGCATCAAATTTGAAATTAGCTCATTTAGTGGGTAAAAGTGTAAAATTTCTCTGTTTAAACATTTGTTATGTTCTCTATGTTCTGTTGTGAATAAAATATTGGCTCATGTGATTTGAAAGTCTTTTAGTTTTCATTTTATTCAAATTTAAAAAAGTCCCAACATTTCTGGAATTCGGGTTGTAAAAGGATCTTATTTTCATATCTAGGAGTAATGCAACAGGTAAAATAGTAATAAAACAATACCTTTTTTTGTTTCTAAACAACTTACACAAATACTTAAAATTGTACTTGTACAATACTTGTATAATAGGATGCTTGTCCATATAAAGCTCCTAAAAGGACATGATGGAAAAACATGAGATGGGAGTTTTCTGTCTTTCTTTTTTTTACATACCTTGAAAACGTTTTGCAGTCTAACAAGAAATGTGGGTTTCTCCTGCAAAATGTTGTGTTTTCTAGCTAAATGTTTGCTTTCCCCCTCAATTGCCCCCTATTTGTCACGGTGCACACAACGGGAGGAACAAGGAACACGGAGACGAGGAGTAAACTCAAAATAATAGTCTTTAATGATGACAAGGCAGGGCAAGACAAAGCTAGGCAGACTCACAGAAACACCGGGAGTAACGAGTAGACCAGACCAAATCAAACTGAACAGACAGGACTATAAATACACAGGGATAATCATAGATAACCAGACAAACACAGCTGGACAAGAATTAACTAATAATCACATTAAACGAGGACAGGAAACAAACCAAATAAGGAAACATGAGGCGGGAACACATGACACAGGACAGAGGACTGACACTATTGTGAGCAAACACAAAAGTTTGTGAGGAAAAGTTCTACAAGCAAACGCAAATTTTATTTGGGGAACTTAAAACGTTTTGCTAGAGAAAGAAAGAGCATTGAAATATATTTTTCCTTCCCATCTAATTCCCCCCTCCCCCCCAAATTCAGTGAATTTTGATTTTTGTTTATCAATTATTATTATTATTGTTAATCTGTTATTTATTGACGATCTGCTTCACTGCAACAGCTACATCACACATATGTACAGCTCTAAAGTTTGTATATGCAGTTTAATGTAAATAATAGTTTATACAGCCAAAGATTAATTCTCATATACAGTATAATTAATTTAAACAGAAACAAAACAACAAACAAAACAGCTTTTTGGTAGAGCTATTTGTCAATTGTTATTTCTTTAATGTTTTAGAAAATTTCTTATGCTCACCAAGGCTGCATTCACTTTAACAAATAAAAATATAAAAACAGTAATATTGTGGAATATTGTTACAATTTACAAATATTATTAGTTTTTATTTTAGATTTTAACATGTAATTTATTACAAAGCTGATTTTTCAACAGCCATTACTCCAGTCTTCAGTGTTACTCGATCCTTCAGAAGATTCTAATATACTGATTTGCAGGATTCTTTGCTAAATACAAAGTAAAAAATATATATATATATATATTAAACATTTATTATTTTAATAAATTATATTAAAGTATATTATTTGATCGTTAAACCATGTATCAATTTACCCAAGAAGATCAATACTGTATGATATCTGCATTCATGTTATTGCAGTGTTATAAGTGTTTTATTAAACCATTTTGCAGTATTAGATCCATCCATTTTTATTTCTAAGATTTATTAGTTTATGATAGGTGTTTATCCTAGATTCTTGGTAAATATACTTTCTCCTCTCTTGAATGTGTCTGTTAGGTCAGATCCACAAAGGGCAACTCAGTTTCCCTTCAAATGAGCAAATACTATAACACAGGAACAATGTTCTAGTCATGTACCAGAGAGGAGGAAGTGAAGAAAACAAAGCACCTTTATCTGGTCCAAATGAGCTGCCCTCCCATTGAAACTGGCTCTGAGCTCACTGTGTTGCCTTACATCATCTGTGCCTGTGATGTCACACTGGACGCATGACCTCAGGCTAAAATGAATGACCTTTTAATGTACACTCACAGAGTTTCAATCCACTGATACATTCAATCATCAATATGTGTTGGATCACATCTAGTTGGTTCATATCACAATAACAAAATAACATAAAATATATAAAAATAAATCTTAAAAAAATATTAAACAACTGTTTCAGACAGCATATGCATATTCAATTATATTCAAGTTTATTTGTATTTCTATATGCTTTTTACAATACATATTTGCAGCTTTACAGAAAATACTTCTTTCAGTGCAACCGCTAAAAAAAATACTGTCATCAGCCAGAGATGAGTGTTTGAAAAAATCCATATAACATTATTATACACCTAAGAAAATACATATTATGTGGTTAGTTAACGTCATGTGTTCATTGCAATTACAGCTTGTGCTTGTAATTATTACAATATAAGGCTAACATGACAGTTTTGTATGTCAATCCAAAGCTGACTCTTCACAAGTGTTGGCATCATCTGAAATATCAGTTATTTGCTGTAAAGTATATATTGGTGTTACATTAATATGCAATCAGTTTTAGTATTGCAGCTTTGACCTGAAATACCCTCATTCACTTCACTAAGAATAAAAGCATGCAGTGAGGTCTGAGCCCAGCATGTGTGTGTGTGTGATTTAGGGGCATTGCATGGGTTAGTCACAACCTGTCAGTGAGGTTGTGATCACACTGATTTAGAGAGTCTCTGTTGTCAGGCTGGAAATAAACTCTGACCCTCTTGTTATGTGGGTGGGTAGCACTTCTACACAGTATGTCTTACCTCTTACGCTTCTGTTGGTAGTGTTAGCCAGTCGATGTGCTGGTGCATCAGGTAATGTGTTGAGGGAAAGAGGATTATGGCACCGGATATTCCTCTGCCATTCCACTTTCCAGTCAGGAGTGTCCTTGGTGAATTCTGGCTTGCTTGAAATATGCCCAGGGGCCCACAGGCTTTGTTAGGAAGCTACAGCTGTTGATATAGATAAGCTGTAATCCAATTCTCAGGCCTTAGCACTCATACAGGGTCAGGTGGGACCCCCAACGCCACAGCAGAGAACTGCCCTATTATAATAGCACTGATGAGGTAATTGATGATAAATTTAGAGCCGAATGATTTGGTGGGTGGGAGCAGAAGAGATGAGAGAGAAAAAAGAGAGAGAGAGATATTTAGAAACATTTAGAAAGGACGACGTGTCTTTTGTCATGCCAAAGATGGTGGGATAACCTGAATAACACTACTAACACTGTTTGTACCTGACAGTTTCTTTAACTAGTTTTCAGGATGAACTGGGTTGAGGTGAAATCTTACATCTTTTATTAATACTGTTTTTTGTGTTAATTGTGATAAATGTGATTAGAATTGTATGCTCCGTCAATGTTCTGTCCGATATGGATCTGTTGCTATTAGAACACTTTTAAAAATCTAACACTCACTTCTAAAAGTCCATCACTCAGTGATACACTTTTAAAATCTAGTTTAAAATAACTTGATGATGAAGTCATCATTAAGTCGCTTTCATGTTGTTTCAAACCTGTATGACTTAAAAGGTGTTGTGAGAATTAATTTATTTGTTTATTCATTCATTCAATTTTTTAATTTATTTTTATTCTTTTGTCCATACAAAGAAAGTCAATATATATATACAGTATATCTTTGGTATATATATATATATATACCAAAGAGCTGTCCAAGGATGTCAGGGACAAGATTGTAGACCTACACAAGGCTGGAATGGGCTACAAGACCATCGCCAAGCAGCTTGGTGAGAAGGTGACAACAGTTGGTGTGATTATTTGTGTTCCTGTGGCTCAGTGGTAGAGCATTGCGTTAGCAGCGCAAAAGGTTGTGGGTTCGATTCCCAGGGAACACACATAGTGATAAAACATGTATAGCCTGAATGCAATGTAAGTCGCTTTGGATAAAAGCGTCTGCTAAATGCATAAATGTAAATGTAAATATTTGCAAATGGAAGAAAAACAAAATAACTGTCAATCTCCCTCGGTCTGGGGCTCCATGCAAGATCTCACCTCGTGGAGTTTCAATGATCATGAGAACGGTGAGGAATCAGCCCAGAGCTACACGGGAGGATCTTGTCAATGATCTCAAGGCAGCTGGGACCATAGTCACCAAGAAAACAATTGGTAACACACTATGCCGTAAAGGACTGAAATCCTGCAGCACCCGCAAGGTCCCCCTGCTCAAGAAAGCACATGTACAGGCCCGTCTGAAGTGGGTGAAAGTGTTGTGGTCAAATGAGACCAAAATTGAGCTCTTTGGCATCAACTCAACTCGCCGTGTTTGGAGGGGGAGGAAGCTGCCTATGACCCCAAGAACACCATCCCCACCGTCAAACATGGAGGTGGAATCATTATGCATTGGGGTGTTTTTCTGCTAAGGGGACTGGACAACTGCACTGCATCAAAGGGACGATGGACAGGGCCATGTACCGTCAGGGCCAGGGCATTGAAAATGGGTCGTGGATGGGTATTCCAGCATGACAATGACCCAAAACACACGGCCAAGGCAACAAAGGAGTGGCTCAAGAAGAAGCACATTAAGGTCCTGGAGTGGCCTAGCCAGTCTCCAGACCTTAGAAAATCTGTGGAGGGAGCTGAAGGTTCGAGTTGCCAAACGTCAGCCTCGAAACCTTAATGACTTGGAGAGGATCTGCAAAGAGTAGTGAGACAAAATCCCTCCTGAGATGTGTGCAAACCTGGTGGCCAACTACAAGAAACGTCTGACCTCTGTGATTGCCAACAAGGGTTTTGCCACCAAGTACTAAATCATGGTTTGCGAAGGGGTCAAATACTTATTTGACTCATTAAAATGCAAATCAATTTATAACTTTTTTGAAATGCGTTTTTCAGGATTTTTTTGTTGTTATTCTGTCTCTCACTGTACAAATAAACCTACCATTAAAATTATAGACTGATCATTTCTTTGTCATTGGGCAAACGTACAAAATCAGCAGGGGATCAAATAAATTTTTTCCCCATATATTGTCCATACAAAGAACGCCTATATATATATATATATATATATATATATATATACTGTATATATATATATATATATATATATATGTGTATATATATATATACACACACACATGCATATATATATATATATACGTATATATATATGGACTACATTACGGATCAGTTCATTTCCCAATTATCTGTTAAATTTCTTTGAATTTTAATTCAGTAAATTCCTCCTGTCACATCAATTCAAATTCCATTTCAGCTTCCTGTGGCGAATACTCAAAACATTTCAAGTTCCGACTAATGAACTGAAAGGGAGCAAATTCCTTAATTCTGAAATTTGTCCAATCTCAGTCACTATGACTGCATCCTCAACACGACTTCTGTTCACAAATATCCATTTTGTGCTCTGAGTCTGACTCTAATCTAAATTCTATGGTTACTGAAATTATAAAATGTTTGTTAAATATATCAACTGATCACATCTTGCCTGGAGAGTCTGTTGTTCTACATAGACACTATTGTGATGAAGCTGATGTTGGCACTGGTTACTGTGGCAGCAGTCAGCATCATTTCCCTACTGAACACTAGCCGTGCGTACTATCCTCCTCCTGGGCTTCATTATACCATCATTAGTTCTGAGGCATATAGGCTAATAGTCACAAAACCCATCTTGTTGAACTCTTGAAAATACAATTCGTTGGAGTGCACAGACAGATGAGGGATGAACTGGATTTCAATTCATATTAAAACCTGACACACTTCCAGTCCTTGTGCTTTTAATATCGACAAACCCTGTCAATCAATCAGTGTTACATCCAGCTATTTGACCTTAAAGGGACAGTTCACCAAAAAATTAAAATTCTGTCATAATTTACTCACCCTCAAGTTGTTCAAAACCTATGAGTTTCTTTCTTCTGTTAAACACAAAAGAAGATGTTTTGAAGAATGTTGGTAACCAAACAGTTGACGGTAGCCATTGACTTCCATAGTATTTTTCCCATAAAATGGAAGTTAATGGCTACCATCAGCTGTGAGTAAATGATGACAACATTTTATTTTTTGTGTGAACTATCCCTTTAAACCGTGCTTGTATCTTATGATTCCCTTTATGAGTGGATATAATATGAATTATGTGAGAACATGCCTTCATAATCTGCTTCTGCCACTCAAGTGGCATAGTTCTTCTTCTTTCTTTTTTTTCTGGCTAAATAGCCACATGCCGTTAGGTTAAGTGCAATCTGCTGTTTGCTCACACTCCGTTCTGGTTCAGGAGAGCAAGCCCTGTTAGAATCACTCCATATAACTGCTCAGACACACCATCACATATGTAGCCTAGTGCAAACATGTGGTTTATCTCCTCTAGAGAGAACGCCTGTTCAACGAGCAAGTGAGTACAAGTGATTGAGTGCACAGGACTGATATTTTCTAGAACCTTGCACCCTGAGTTACCAAGGAGACAAGTCGCAGATATTCAGATCATGCTGCCATATCATAACCCACACATATCATCCGTTTACTTGTCATTGATACTAATGTATGTATGTACG